>OY986981.1:19688958-20011524 GCA_963920545.1 Lepidium didymum
GTCTTCTTCAGTTTCTCCTCCTTCTAAAATCGTCTCAAGAATGGGTGAAGTAGATGGCTTCGCCGGAGAAATTACCAGCGGAGGAGCAACCTCCATCCACCACGCTTCCATCTTAACCACCGTCAGATTCCGATCACACCGATTATCAAAGATACACATATTCGATTCGATCAAGAGATAGATTCAAAACTTGCAGAAATAATGTTAAACAATTGAGATTTGCTTTTGAACATGAATTGATTTGTTTGATCATATTTATAGAGCAAGGAAGGTGTGAAGAAATGATGTGTTGATGTGAGAGTTTGACAAGTGGACGATGAAGAATGAAAGAAGTTAGTTTGTTGACTTGGTCTTAATTTACTAATAATAATTAAAACCAACAAGAATATTCTAGAAGTAGAACCTCTTGTTATAACTTATTAACAAGTGTCGAACTTACAAGTCGTGTCTAAATTTCTTGTCTTACACGTCTCAATCCATGATAAAGATATTATTATGATATTTTTTCAATACTAAGATATTTATTTATTGCGTAAAGACTTGATTTTTTGGGGTTCACTGTTATGAGAGAAGTACAACAGTTGAAGAGTTTGAAGTTCTTGGAAATTGTTTGGTCATTTACACTTTGACCTCACTAGTCTAAATTAGTCTAGACTGCGTTTACTTGTAAGATGTGTTCGTCTTAGTCTAGAACATCTCAATTCTCAAGTGGACTAGACAATTTATTAGGCACATATTAAAACATCATGGGCTCAATTATTCAATTATTATGGGCCTGGTCATAAATTTATATCTTATGGGCTCTCAACAATGGGTATTAGTATATTAGGTAAGAGTTCACATTAAAGAAACCCATGAGATCAAATTTGTTATTTTATCAACCACAACAATGTACACAATTAAACAATTAAGGCTAGATTCATAATCTAAAATACATCTACTAAAATTTATTTTTAATTTGTCAATCATGAAAAAAGATCAAATTTAATTAATAAGATTATACTAATCACCGAACAGAAAAATTCGACCATAAGATCAAATTTGTAAATGAAAGTTATGCAACTACAGCCCAGAGGCATTTTAATCACTTTAGGCAAAATTGGTCACTTCTTTTCAGTTGATGAATTCCTCGTGCTAAAATTTTTGAACGATTAAATTATAGTCTATAATTTCATATCCATATTAAATCCCGTCCCTAACAAAATCATGTCAGACAAACACAATTTATTAGAATCGAACTCAGGTAAAAAAAACATTAAAAATGACACACAATCACTTGACTAAAAACATTTCTCTTCTCGTACTCATCTTATTATTAATTTTTATGAATACGATTATAATTTTGTTATATCGGATTACATGATTATGTGAAATTAAATTCCAATATACAAAATTATAAAAAGCAAATTGAACCACTTCTTAAACATTTTTTTCTCAATTTTATCTTTTCATTTTTTTGATATCTTGATGTAATCCGATGAATGGTGAAAATAATAACATTTTGATGAAAAACAATTATCGTAAGGAGAACAAATTAATCTCTAAGCTGAAAATTAAAAAGAATTGTGACGATGACAGAAAACCATCTTTTTTCCTGGACTTAAATCGCTTAAAAACATGCCACATGCTAAGTTAATTAAAACATTACAACTAAATAAAGTTGCATCATCAATCAATATACTATATACATATATATATAGTAAAATGTTGCTATTTTTTTAGAGTGTCACATCATCATCCATATTTAAAACAAACTCTTAATTTTAACCATAATTGAAAACAATTATAAATATTAAATCATAATTTAATGGACTAATTAGTATTTAAAATAAAATTAATATTAATTAAAAATAATATATAAAAGCATTTATTTTACAATTTCGTAATTAAAATATAATGCACAATTAAAAAAACTTATAAACATATATTTGAATATAAAAATATTTACAAATTCACCAAAATTATAAAAACAAATTATAGATTCTCTACACACCTCATATAATTTTATATCATATAACAAAACTAAAACTGAAACAAATATGTTTAATAATTGGTGAATTTAGAATTTATATATAGATATGTAATAATTTAACTCTTAATTTGTAGATAATAAACAAGATGAAAAGTTACTAAATTTATTTTAATTCAAATATTAAAGAAATATAATGGATTTTTACATTAAATAAGTTTAATGTATGAAAAGCTAAATAAAAATCATTAAAATTAAATTGTCTAAAAAATTGTTAAGAAATTGGTATAAATTAAATTTCTTAAATATATATAGACTATTAGCGAATATAGTGACGATAAGTATCTTAATATTTACATGAGCATCACATATAGTGAAGATGAAAGTTTCTAATGAGTCAAAAGTTTTATTTGTAATGGTTAAATACTTTAATATGTTTAGACGTATTTGTTTTTGTTTTAGTTTTGTTGTATGATATAAAATTATATGACGTATGTAGAGAATCTATAACTTTTTTTTTGTAACTGTGGTGAATTTATAAATGTTTTTATATTGAGATATATGTTTATAAGTTTTCTTAATTGTGGCATTATATTTTCATACTTTTATATTTTATTTTTAATTGTGATATTAATTTTATTTTAATTACTAATTAGTCCATTAAATTGTGGTTTAACATTTATAATTTGTTTTCAATTATAATTAAAAATTAAAAATTTGTTTTAAAGGTGGGTGATGATGTGACACTTTAAGAAGAGAGCAACATTTTACTTTATATATATTATTTAGCTTAATACTTTTTGTTTATAGATGTTGATGATGTCTTTTCATATTCCTTCATTCATTATGTATAAGAAAATAATTTCATACTTATTGAAAACAGAATAAAATTATCCTGAATAATGACAAATTATACCCCACTAAATAGTCTTTAACAACAAAAACTATATTATCTTTAATCAACAAAATGTAACTTTTCTCCCTTCTTTTTTTATTTTAAATAGATCATTTGGTAATTCTAACTTAGTATTGCCATCTACTAAAATTTTACTTTCTCATATTTTCACCAAATCAATATAGAAACTTATTATCCCTCGTTTTCCGATTGAAAGCTGGTCAAAACTCTCAACATGTCATCGCAAAGCCTATAATGTCAAAAAGGTGGAGAGCTCATGACATGGGTGTCAACATGTTACTCTTTGATGAAAATATATTATTTTTATAATTTATTCTATTAAATTATAAATTTTATGTATTTCCTCCCATTCTTGCCTCAAATCTTGTCCAAAGAGCGGATCGCCAACTAGTTAATTTATATAAATATAAGATGCCTTAACTTTTCTATATTAATTAAAATTAATTACAAAATTAGTCAATGGCCTCAAAATGATTGGAAAAGATAAGAATATCCAAAAAGTTGCTTTCATTCATCTTCCAATTTTGTTTTGTCAACTTAACTCAATTACGAGATAAAACATAACCAAAACGGGGTACATTGTTCACAAAAGTTTAAAATTCATATAATCCTCTAACATTACGGGGTAGGAAGTCGGTCTTATGGTTTAACACTCGCGGAATCAATACTAGAGAACACGAACCAAAGTGACATCTAAATCTTGAGAAGTCTTCAAGATAAGGGCAGAAAGCCGGCCAAATAGGGGATCTCCTAACATCTTCACAAGCTTTGAACAATCCGTGAGAAACTCTACCTCCGATATGAAGAACAATGAGACAGATCATATCATGGTCTAGAGAAGCGTCTCGAATTTTGAATGAAGCAGAGAGAGACTCCGTCTTATGCTTCGTGCTCCCATATTAACACTCACTCCCTTGTACGGGGAACAATATCATCCTAATTCGGTACAAAGATCAAAATCCTTCCAAAATGCGTCAATCATGCACCTATATCTAGTATAAGCCGAGTTTCCAAATTTTCTCTTATATTTGTTTTTCTTTTACTTATTGAAATATTCTTTCACTTAATATATATGTTACTTAAAGATAGAAAATGTTGTGACATAAATGCATAGCCGAAAAAAATATATCAATAATAACTAAATTAGTAGGTAAATATATTGTCATTAGATGATTCTAGATTTTACATAGAAGATAAATCCATTTATGGGCAATTATTGGTACCTTATGATCGAGCGTGTTACCTAATAAATGTGAACTTATCACTTCGCATAAATATGTGGAAAAACTATCTTTTTGTCAATTGAATTCATTCACTAATAAGCAATCAAAGAGTTATGTACATACAAAAAAATCACAGTAGAGCATTCTAACATGACAGAGATAAAATCAATTTTCGAATTTAAAATGCGAAGAATTCGATTAATCATAAATACGTAGAACATATTTTTAAATCTCCTGAAATTATTCATGTATTTAAAAAAAGCATCGCCAATATTCTAAGATTCGTCATCATCTTTGTAACTTCAGAGTTATCGGTAACAAACTCAACTTTCAGAATATGTATATGAATCATGCAAGTTATTACCCAAACCAATGCTTTAATTTTCTAATGCAGAAATGACATATTTCTTAATGTGATCAAAATTTAGATGTTTTGTAACAGACTCGAAGAACAAATATTGACATATACGATATATAAACAGTATAACCGACAATAAAAGATGTATACAAAGCTGGGTTATCATCATTTGTGTTGTCTAGGTACTTGTGAATTTTTATTATATATCAAATGCTCCAATTATGGAGAGGTCTTATCGGCCAATAATTAATCAACTGGCCACACTACTCTCTATTATTTATACTGCAATTGGATCAACATACTCTATTTTCTTCCACTGTTATTTTATATTATATTATCAAATTACAAACTTCATAATGCAAGAAAACCAACAAAAATGAGCTAGATAGTGACAACTTTTTCACATATAAAAACCTACTATTTTTATAATGCATTTGCTATTTATGTTTTTTTTAATATTGGATCATAACTAGCCGATCCATTAACCAAATTTCTACATAATATAGACGGTGGGACTCGATCCCTGATTGTATAAGTGCGCATGTCTTTTGTGGATTTACCGTCTGCCACTAGATTAAATGTCATTTGCGCTATTTATGTTTATTTACTATTTATACAATTTATTGCAATTTATATTTATTATTTACAATAATGTCCTTAATTATAAAATTAATATGACCCTAGCTACAATATTTATTCCGTTATTCGAGTCCCCACATGTTTTGTTACAATCATATCATTGTCCAACATATTTACCAATTAAACTATTTTCAGAGTATTGTAATATCATATAGTTTGTTGGTTATTGCATTTTCATTTTTGTCTATTGTGATGTATTTAATAATAGATTATAAAGTATTTCACAATATGATATTGATATAACAATATACCTACCGTCGTAAATATCTAGCATTTTTCTTCATTTTCGTCTATTTCACATCACAAAAAAATGAAATTTTTTGAGGTGAATACACAAAAATAGACAAAAAGTTAGATATCTACAAATTTTAAAATAATAATAACAGAAAAAAGTAAGAAAATAATTTGGGGGACCTGAGTGACGTGTCAAGATATAGACGCGGTGAAATATCTATAATTTTCAAAGGAGATGAGGTCCAGTGGGCCAGATTATGTTGACAACTGATACCTAAGCTATTATTTGGCCCACGTGTCCATTATTATCCTCTCTTTAATTTTAGGTGTATTTAATTACAAAAATACAAAAATACAAAAACTTCTATGTTTACCATATTTTTTCAAGGTCATATCAATCAGCTGAACACAAAAATAATTATATTTGATCGATTTTTTTCCTTTTTCAGAAACATCTGTTTTTGTTTTATCTTTGATAAATGGTTGTCAGAAATAAAATAAAATAAATGTCATTGCCAAAACCAAAAATGAATTCACAATTGCTTTCAACAATAATTATTAAATAGAAATATTAAGTAAAGAAGTCATGCTCTATTAGTCCATCCATAACTCAAACTCTAAATCTATTAGTCCATCCATAACTCAAACTCTAAATCCTATCATATCGGATTACGAGTAAATTGTTTAATTATTTCTATGGGTTTCTAAAACCGAGAAGAAATGGATTCTAAGCGTCAATCGAATGACAAATCAAATTTCGTAATCAAGACATTGACATCTCCATTCACAAGACATTGACATCTCCATTCACATCAAATTTATGTATGACAGGTTTATTCCTCTTTTTTTTCCACAAAAGATAACCGGTTACTACTGGTATAATGTAATCCTGGTACAGAGAGTCTTGTGTGTTACCAAACAAAAAAGCTTCGAGGGTCAATAACAGTAACAAATTTATCAATGTTGGTTTTACTTACACAAAATGGGTAAAACTTAAAAACTCTATTGTCCTTCTAAAGTGACGTAAGCATCCTTCGAAGTCTCTGTGCTTCTTCTCTCCTCCTGCATCAACCAAAAACAAAACAAAAAACTTCATTGCCAACAAGCTTGTCAATAACCTTTGAAGTTTATAGATCAATGTCTGATACAAACCTCTGAATATCCTCCACTGCTTGTTTTCGCTGTTGAATTTGAAGTTCCATGATATGAATAAGTGTTGCTCTGGCCTGGAACATAAGAGCAAAGATAAGAAAAAGAACAATAAAGCAAAAGGATTGAGAACATGTTGTAATTGATGATGATGTCTTCTTACTTGGTGAGGTCTCAAGGAATTAAGAAGGTGATGCAAATTCTTGAAGATTGAGATATATCACCAATTCTCTTTGCATATTGAGAAGGTCTCTCAACAAGAACATCAGCAAGCTCCAATATATGTAATTGTAGTTCTCTATTCAGAGACCCCAGCTCCTTCTTATAATCTAACACAAAGATAATGAAATTTTCTTCAAAACAAAATGTAAAGATGAGAACTTTGGAAAGAGTTAACGCTTAGATCAGAAGAAAGCATCTTTCAGATCAATAAAAACCAACAATACCATGTAATAAGTTTGATTCCAATCCTTATCAACTCTTAAAGCCAATAGCATTTGCATTTTTGAGTATTGTTCACATACTAACATTAGAATCTTTAGGATAAAGTTGAGGCACGCCTTGCTCTTCTAAGCTTGGAAGAACATCTTTTCTAAACCAAAAATTGAAACAAAATGTAATCCATAACGATGAAGAAGATGTAACTAAGAGGTAAAACGAGGAATCTTACTGTATAGTTGCCTCCGAGACAAACGTAAGTTCCTTCAATTGAAGGCGGAGGTTCAGGAGCAGAATTAGGGTTTTCTGAGTAATCCTTGTAGAGTCTGTAATATGGAGGAGGCGGTGGATATGTAGCTGTAGCCATTCTCTAGATTTCCAAAATCAAAAACTAAGCAAAAATCATCCAAAATACGCAATAGATTGAGGCTTCAGAGCTCCTGAAATTAGGGTTTGTAATCGATAAGAAAAACGTAAAATCGAATGAAATCTAGATCCCAAATCTAAGACCTCATTCAAATAATTGTAACATCGAGACAAACCTGTTGAGAAGGTAGAATAGAGATATAAACACACGAGGAAAGATCGAAGAAGCTTTGATTTGTTCGGGGAAGACGAAAGAGATCGATTAAGAGGAAGCGAAGAACAAAGAATGACTAAAGGTTAATGTGGTTTTCGTAATTCAGGTTTAACGGTTCAAAATATTGGTTCAATTACCGGTTGAGTTCGGTTAAATCGAACTAATACATTTGCTTTTTCGGGTCAATGAGTTCACGTGTCAAAGAGAGCTCACGATAAGAGCGTGAGACTGGCCACACTAGATAAGTTTTCTTTTTATCTTCTTTGTCTGTTTGTCGTTTACTGTATAAGTCGTAAACTCAAATAAGTTAAACTAATAAGCTTATCTCTTTACTTCATCTCTCTATATAATGATCTCAACATCTTCAACTAAAATGTCACAAAACCCATCTGAAACTCACTATTCGAAAATCATATCAAAATCCCAGAATTCCATTTTTGATAAAGCTTCGATCTTTTTTAATTATCTCTGCTCTGTTTCATTAATGGCGTCAATGAAGCTTTTTTTTGTGAAGCCAAAATACATCTATCCAGAATCAGAACAAGAGATTTCAGATGAGAATGTATTTGAATTCGATGAATCTGATATTCATAATTTAGGTGATCATCAAATACCAAATTCATTTGACGCCAAAAGATCAATATCAATCTCACGATTACGGAGAAAACAGACGAAATCAGGAGATTCCGATAACGGGAAAACAACAAAAACCGGTTCTCTACCGGTTAACATCCCTGATTGGTCGAAGATCCTGAAGAGTGAGTATAGAGGTCATACAATACCAGATGACGATAGTGACGACGATGAAGAAGACGATGACGAAATCAACGACGGAGGAAGACGGATTATTCCGCCGCACGAGTATTTAGCACGGCGGAGAGGATCGTCGTTCACGGTGCACGATGGAACGGCGAAGGGTAGAGATTTAAGAAGATTAAGGAACGCTATTTGGGAGAAGATTGGGTTTCAGGATTAAGTATGTGATTAATTAAACATAACTTAATAGGTTATATTATAAATAAGTTAGATCTATTAATTTTTTGGTTAACAACTAACAGCCGGTCTATAAGCCAATTTCCTAAGACTCAAAATTTAGATATGTAAGTGCAACTGTTTTTAGTTAATTTACCACGTGCGACTAGAATAAAGACTATCTGCATTAAACTAGTTAGGTTTGGTATTTGGATCGATTATAGTTTTGGCCCTAAATATCCCTTTTTATTATTGTTTCTTCATTCTCTTTTTGTGAAGTTTTACTTCTCTGGATATGATATATGAAAAATCTTATACTTTTGTGGTTTATAAAAATTGGTTACTTTTTTGTAAAAGAATAAAATTCTTAAAACTTTTGTAAAAAAATAAAATTCCATACCATTTTTAATTTCAAGACTCATTATTGAACTAAGGTGACCCAAACAAAACCCAAAATATCATTCAAAATATATGATTTTGTTCTTTTCTTCAACCAAACTTTGATTTCATTAATAATCAAGCCAAAATGGCAGAACAATGTCTATATACAAATAATCACGAACAAACCTTCTAATATGGCGAATTCAAAAATTTGTCATACAATTCAAAATATGAAGAACAATAAGAACAAACTTCAAAATCTTCTTAATCTTCCATACCAAGCTTAAATGCTAGACGAGTTGTTTGTAGCAAACTCTAGTTCTAAGTTCTGCTGATGAATCATACGGATCATTGCAAAGATAAATGAATGCAAAAGATATGGAGCTCTTCGAAGTATATAAATGTATTGCTAGATTAGTTAGTCGAGCAAAATCAATAAACCAACGAAGAACAAAGTAAAAACAGGATTAGTCACTCGACAATTTTAACTAAAATCTTCACAAAAGATCTCTTCAGAGATATAAAATATTAATGGTCATATATAGCAAAGGTCACGTCTTTTAAAGCTCGTGATTTGGACCATATAAATAATTCGCACTATAGTCTGATAGACCATAAAAGTCGGCTAGAAATGACGTGTTTTGTACTACATCGAAGAATAAAGACTTGATTAATTTTATTTTCTTAGTGTTTTATTAAAGAAAAAGTGTAATGCTAAATTCATGAAAGTTGTAATTTCTAGTCCTGTGTCTCCCACTTTATGCAATGCTTTTGTGACAACATTTCAATATTCTGCATCATTTGACATATGAAGTTAACTAATAACATACACACTAACGCAAAGAAAACAATTGCATGAGTTATCAAAATGGAATAATTCAGGGAATCATACTATTGCACACAGTGATACAGTCAAGTGGCCAACAACAGGCGCCCTTAGTTTTTGGTATGATAACAGACATTAGTTTTGTAGACTGTTGTAAGAATATATTTTGTATAATAGTTGTATCGACGACACTCGCCGCTATATAATCAAATTCTCCTAAATTTTTAAACATAGAGTAAACGTGATTTTTAATGTTAAATTTAGATGGAAAATATATAAATGATATATTCAACAACTTAATCAAATAATTCTTCTCAAAATCTCTATATTTAGGTTGTATCAAAATATATTTAAACATAATATGAATGATATGTATATATATATATAAATAATTATTTGAAGAAAATTCGAATCATAACATTGATATTTACATAAATATGATTTCATCATCACTTAGAAGACATTTATTGGTTTACATATTGAGACAATAATTCCAACTTCTATTTCGTTTCACCAAATAATAAACTTTTACTTTTTGTCAAAGAAAATAATAAAATTTTGCATACCATTTTCAAAATTTCACATATTTTGAGTCGAGAATTATTTAAAATTGAAAGCACAAAAAAGATTTGAAACAAGCACTTGGATTATTATTGAAATTTTCAAACAGTATGGCCCATTACAAGCCCAACAGAAAGGTTTACTGTTAAAAGAAAGCATAAAGAAAACATAAAATGAAACCAAACGATAGAGAAAGTTCTATTTTGGTTTTTCCAAGTGCATGAGGCTCAATCAAACAACACCACTTCTGACCACAGATTCCATAGCTCAGAAGCCACCACGAAGACGAAGAACCAAGTGAAGAGTAGACTCCTTTTGGATGTTGTAATCAGCCAAAGTCCGACCATCCTCAAGCTGTTTACCAGCGAAGATGAGTCTCTGTTGGTCTGGTGGGATCCCTTCCTTATCCTGAATCTTAGCTTTCACATTATCGATTGTGTCTGAGCTCTCAACCTCCAAAGTTATGGTTTTGCCAGTAAGGGTCTTCACAAAGATTTGCATACCACCACGGAGACGAAGGACAAGGTGGAGTGTTGACTCCTTTTGAATGTTGTAGTCAGCGAGGGTGCGTCCGTCTTCGAGCTGTTTACCAGCGAAGATTAGTCTCTGCTGGTCTGGTGGGATCCCTTCCTTGTCCTGAATCTTAGCCTTTACATTATCTATTGTGTCTGAGCTCTCAACCTCCAAAGTGATGGTCTTGCCTGTGAGGGTCTTCACAAAAATCTGCATACCACCTCTCAGACGAAGCACCAAATGGAGAGTTGACTCTTTCTGGATGTTGTAGTCAGCTAGTGTGCGACCATCCTCTAGCTGCTTGCCGGCAAAGATAAGCCTCTGCTGGTCCGGTGGGATTCCCTCTTTATCTTGGATCTTAGCTTTGACGTTATCAATGGTGTCTGAGCTCTCAACCTCTAGAGTAATGGTTTTACCCGTGAGAGTCTTCACGAAAATTTGCATACCACCACGAAGACGAAGGACAAGGTGGAGCGTCGACTCCTTTTGAATATTGTAGTCCGCAAGAGTCCTTCCATCCTCGAGCTGCTTACCGGCAAAGATAAGTCTTTGCTGGTCCGGAGGAATACCTTCCTTATCTTGGATCTTTGCCTTGACGTTGTCAATAGTGTCAGAGCTTTCAACTTCGAGGGTGATGGTTTTGCCTGTAAGAGTCTTGACAAAGATTTGCATACCACCTCTTAACCTAAGAACCAAGTGGAGGGTTGATTCTTTCTGGATGTTGTAATCGGCCAAAGTACGGCCATCTTCTAGCTGTTTACCAGCGAAGATCAATCTTTGCTGGTCCGGAGGAATGCCTTCCTTGTCCTGGATCTTTGCCTTAACATTGTCGATGGTGTCAGAGCTCTCAACTTCGAGAGTGATGGTCTTGCCAGTGAGTGTTTTCACGAATATTTGCATCTAGAAAACACAGGAAAATAGTAATTCGATTAGCAAAATTGATAAGCGTAGCAAGATATCTAAACAACAACGACCGAAGAGCACAAATCTATCCACAAGAGAGGACTAAAGAGAAAACCCAAAAACCGTCATCGGAAACCCTAGTTCTTACATGTATTGCACAATCAAGCCATGGAATAAATAGATCTAAACCGATTTAACGCAAGCAAGATCACAAAATTCCTTCATGTATTGCATAATCAAGCCATCAAATAAACAGATCTACACCGATTTAACGCAAGAAATATCACAAAATTCTACAACATGAAAACCTAGATAACTACGAATTAGAGACCTTAGTAATCGAAGTTGACTAACAAACACATGATAACCAGATAAATCGAAAAAATCTGGGTACAGTAAACAAACAAATACTTCCGGTAACACCGATTCAAAGATTCAATTAGCGGAACATAGATCAGAGATCAGAAAAACAAAATAAACGAATCGTATGATCAGAATAACGATCAAAACAAAAGAAAAAGTAAAACTAATACCTTGAAAGCGAGAATCGTAAGAGATTTGCAGAGCGATTTGATGTTTTAGAAGAGATGAAGAATCAGAGAAAAACGAAGGGATGAAAACAGAAGCTTAACATGAAAGTCTTATATAGTCAACATTAGGGCTAAAATCGACTTTTTGATTAATAGAATAAAAATGAAAGATATCTAATGAAACGTTAAGGAACAAGAAGACACGTGTCATATTAATGACCGTTTATTTACAAAGACCGACTCAACTAGAAGCATCGTGTGGTGGAACGCATTAGGTCAGCCATGACATCTAATCCACTGGCAAATTGTTCTATACCCAAATTATTAAATTCTTTTATTTTTTAATTATTTACTTTTCTTCAAATGATTTCTTCTTTTTATATATAAATAATTAAATAAGAAAAAAAAAGTACAGAATTATACTTTCCATTAAGCCTATGTCTTGGTTCACCCAACACAATAAGAATAAGCAATCACCTAATAATATGTATAAAAATATAAATTTTGTATTTTAATATTTTATTAATTATTTAACAAATCAATATTTGACAATAATAATTCTAATCTTCCATTGACTAAAATTAAGTAAACTAGTTTACCAAGTTATGTATCAAAACTCTTTTAATTGCAAAATTAAACTTAATTGTTTAGAAATTCCAAACCACTTCAATGGCCTCTTAGACTGAAATTTCCGAAAGGCCATTGGTGTTTCTAAGGCCCATTGGTGTTTCTAGTGTAAGCTATCATAAACTAAATCGCAAAACTTTGTAAAGGAAATTAAATCACTAATAAAGTAGCAATTAATCGATGTTTTAAACTCTTTCTTCTCAAAACAATTCTTTGAAAGTGATTGTCGTAAATCAGAAGAACACACATACATATATAGAGGGAGCTAGGGAGAAGTGTACCTCATTGATAGACATGTTCGTAGAAGCCATGTGATTTGCAAAGAGAAGAGGAATGGATTGTGAATTGTATTGTTTGTGTGCGATAATGAATTTGTGTTCTTTTTTTCGGGGTTGTCTCTTTTATTTATAGATAAATAGAGAAGACTTACTTAGGTCTATGGTTACAATGTATAATTTCCTTTTCTTAATAGGATTTGATATTTTGTGACAAAAATAAAATAAAATAGGATTTGATATTATCTCCAATAATTTCCTATTTTAGTTGATTTGTCTAGTAAGATTTACAAGAGATTTCTTGCCAAGTATCCGAGACCAATATTGTGCGTAGACTCTTCTTTAATCTTTAATGGGCCGAAATCTATTTCAAATTATGTGGGCAGTTTTAATCTTTTATATATTAAGAGACATAATAGAATTAGGTCAAAATGTTAAATGAAATATAGAGATTACGATTTTCATATATTATTATATTGTATTACCTTTTTAATATTTTTATGTCGTGTATATGGAAATTCATACAGTCATTCGAATCAACATTGCATTGCATGATATGTTATGTCATGTTTGTATTATTTCCTAATATGTTTTGCCCATTTTGTAATCTTTCTAATATTTATCATTTCGTAATATCCATGAAATATCTATAAATTGTAACGTTCCTTTATATGATAAGAGACTAACATTTCTTAAATTGAATACCATTTTTCTTATGGTATGTCCAACATAATGGAAAATAACAATATTTTAGTTGTAATTATATAAGACACAACTAACTAAAATTATTACTATTATTTCTAGATCTGATCCCACAAATTTTTGTCTCGAATTCCTAACCAAAATTTTATTAAAAATAAAATAAAAATTTAATACTCTATTAACAGAAAAAGAAATTGTAACAGACTATACCCGCGTAATTAAATGCTGGTTCTCGGGTATCACTGAAGAAGATGAAAGATTGAAGTTTTTCAAAAGTTCGATACTTCTTTTTCTCCTCACTCTGCTGCGATAGACTCGCTCTCTTTCTCTCTCTCTCTCTCTGTGTAAAATTTGCTATAGAGATGGAGATCACTGTCTTATCTCTCACTTCCCTCTACTCTCTCTTCCTCTTACTTCTCTGTTTCATTACACAACTCAGACTCAAAGATTGAATCTTTTCCATCATGGCTTTTATGAGACTTGGCTCCAAATCCGAAGCTTTCCATCGTGAAGGCCAAACCTGGTACTCTCTTAGATGATACAACTTATGGGTTTATAGTTTTAGTCCAGAATCGAGATAGGTTTCTCATCAATGTCGTTAATTTCTCTCGATTTTGTGTGTTATCAAGCTCTCTCTTATTTCCTTCCCTGAATCGTTAGTCATAGAATCAAACTTTTGGATTTAAAGAATATGGCTAGGTCTGATTGATTTGTGACATTACAGTGAAGTGTTTCTGTTTTGTGTGATGTTTTATGTCTCTTGTCTACAGGCTTTGCACTACAGGACTCGTGAGTGATGTTACCATAGAAGTTGGAGACATGAAGTTTCATCTCCACAAGGTTAAAAATTTCTTTATCTTAGTTTTTACATTTGACTAATTGCATAAATATGGGAAAATTGATGGAATTGCATCTTGATTTGGTGTGTAGTTCCCATTACTCTCTAGAAGTGGGCTACTTGAGAAGCTAATCGATGAGTCTTCAACTGATGATGGTTCAAGTTGCGTTTTGAGTTTAGATGATATACCAGGAGGCGGTAAAACGTTCGAGCTTGTAACAAAGTTCTGCTATGGTGTTAAAATTGAGCTTACTGCTTTCAATGTTGTTAGCCTTAGATGTGCAGCTGAGTACCTTGAGATGACTGATAACTATGGTGAAAAGAATCTTGTCGGCTTGACGGAGACGTTCCTCAATGAAGTGTTTGGGAACTGGACAGACTCAATGAAAGCTCTTCAGACATGCGAGGAAGTGACTGATCAGGCTGAAGATCTTCAGATTATCTCCAGGTGTGTTGATTCTTTAGCTGTAAAAGCATGTGCTGATCCAAGCCTTTTCAATTGGCCAGTGGGAGGAGGGAAGAACGCTAAAAGTGGACAGAATACTGAAGATGAATCACATTTATGGAATGGAATTTCTGCATCAGGAAAGATGTTGCAACCTACTGGTGAAGATTGGTGGTTTGATGATGCTTCTTTTCTTAGCTTGCCTCTATTCAAAAGACTCATTACCGCGATTGAAGCACGAGGTATGAAGCTTGAGAACATTGCCATGGCGGTTATGTACTATACAAGGAAACATGTTCCTTTGATGAATAAACAAGTGACCATGGATGATCAGGTGATTGAGACACCAAATCCTCCTGTAGCAGACCAAAAGGCTTGTCTTGAAGAGATTATCGGGTTGCTTCCTAGAAAGAAAGGTGTAAACCCAACCAAGTTTCTTCTCAGGCTGTTGCAGACTGCAATGGTGCTGCATACAAGCCAATCCTCAAGGGAAGATCTGGAAAGACGGATTGGAAATCAGTTGGATCAAGCTGCTTTAGTGGATCTTCTTATACCAAATGTGGGCTACTCTGAAACGCTTTATGATGTTGAATGCGTTTTGAGAATGATCGAACAGTTTGTTTCTTCAAGTGAACAAGCAGGCATTGTCCCATCTCCATGTATAATTGAAGAAGGACATTTGGTTAAGGATGGAGCTGATCTGCTTACTCCAACAACATTAGTGGCTTCTCTGGTCGATGGTTATCTCGCTGAGGTAGCACCTGATGTTAACCTGAAGCTGGCAAAGTTTGAAGCCATTGCTGCTGCAATCCCTCACTATGCAAGGCCACTTGATGATGGAGTTTATCATGCAATCGATGTGTACTTGAAGGTAATAAGTCTCTGTGATAAATTTAACTAATAGATGTGTTAAAATCTTGAGGTCTAATTGGAAACTTTGCAGGCTCATCCATGGATTACAGATTCAGAGAGAGAGCACATATGTAGACTCATGAATTGCCAGAAGCTCTCACTGGAAGCTAGTACACACGCGGCTCAGAACGAGAGGCTGCCTCTTCGAGTGATTGTTCAGGTTCTCTTTTTCGAACAGCTTAGGCTCAGGACATCTATATCAGGCTGGTTCTTTGTCTCTGAGAATTTAGACAACCCTGGTAACCAAAACGGCAACAATATGGGTTTGCTTAAGCCTAAAGGTGAGACCGTGAAAGAACGGGTTTCTGAGCTGGAAAAGGAGTGTATGAACATGAAACAAGAGCTCCAGAAGCTGGTGAGATCAAAGAGAAGCTGGAAGAATTTTACCAGGAAACTCAACTTCAAGAAGAAATCAGAATGCTGCAAGCCAAAGGATCAAGCAACACCAGCAATTTGAGCTCGTTTTATCGATCAAACTCCTCTGTTTTAAATCAGAACTACTAGTATATTTTATTCCTTTGTTAACTTAAGTAGAAAGATCATGACTTTAGATCAGCTTTGTTTTCTTTTTCCTTGTGATACTTTGTTTTCAGATGTTTTCATCTTTCTCTTAGTATCTCGCTAAGAGTTTCAATGCTTTTAGGTTCTTATGCACTTAGTTCTTGTTCTGAAGACATTTAGTTACATTTCTTATGCAATTTTAGGGTGTTATTGTACAGCCCCATAGAAAACAATCTCAAACACAAATCAACAGAAGGTAAATGAAATCAACAAAGAATATCATCAGTCTGTTTTCAATTTTTAGCACGATGGATAGTCTTTGGGCGGTGGTAGAACAGAAAGCTCAGGTGTATTCCCATTCTCAACGACGAAAGCCATCTTCAAACCCCACATTGTATGGACTTCCAAATGACAGTGCATAAACCAAACACCTGCAACAACAACATATGCATTGATCAATTTATCTGCTTCTCATGTATGATCATCATCATAGATGTGCATGGACATACTGATCATACCTGGATTATCAGCTCTGAACCTGATGGCAGCCCAACCACCAGTGGGTACTCCAACAGTGTTTCTCTCGGGTGGGTCAATGAGATTGAACTTAGCCGGATCTTTCTTGGGATCAAAGTTTCCAACTCCAGTTCCAACTACAAAGAAGTTGTAGCCATGAAGATGGAAAGGGTGTGACTCAACGGTTAAGAGATTGGTGTCTTGCAAGACAAGCTCAATTGTAGTGTTGAACTTAACTCGGCTCAGTCTAGTCCCCGTAGTTGTCCCGAGGTTAGCCGTGAGTGGCACGCCAGTGTAATTAAACGCTTTGGGAGGTCTGTCTGGGAAATCTGTTCTGAAAACACCTGGAATGTTGAAGTAATGAGCTTTCAAGAGTGCTGTTTTTGGCATAACGAATGTGATATTGTTTATAGAAGCTGCTAGATTTGTCCCATTCACACAAGTTGGGCACGAATTAATGCCTAAACCGATCGTGTAGAACAGTCGTCGGTCAATTTTTAACGGTACAAGAGCTGGAAAGTTTGGTGTGTTGAGACTCTTGAGCTTCCCGGTATAGTCCAAAGCAAAAGATGTGTCGTTTGGCAAAGGAAGCTTTGGTAAGATTGGTAATACCGTGTTTGGCACACCTTTGTATTGAAGAATTGCAGTCACTGTTTTGTTGTCTACAGATACTGGAGCGTCCATGAATGGACTAGCTGCCATGAAGTAACGGTTTGGAGACCGGTCGGTTTTGACTAGAACATTCGTGGTTTGACCTGGTCCGATTAAAATGGCATTGGTTGTGAATGGTTTTGTGTAGACCGCATCGATTTCTACCACGGTCATGTTGTGGCCTGCAATTCCGAAGAACAACTCGTCGTTTAACGCTGCGTTGATTATCCTTAGTAGATATGTTTTGCCTGCTTCGACCTCTACCACGAACGTATCTGAAAATACATAAGAAACAGGATTTATGATATCCGAAATCGGATCCTATAACAAACGGTTTATAAACGTTACAAGCTTCCAACTCAAAACCAATTGACATTAAATAGATTAACACTTAAATCATATATATAAATGATCTCAACTTCCGAGGATGTAGATCACATTCTAATACTTACGCTTCTCGGAACACGGAAATAGCGGTCCAGGCTTGCCGTTAATGGTGTGAGCGTCCGACATTGGAGGTGGTGCGCCCAACTGGTTGGCTTGGTTAACCGCAGTCTCGATGTCTTTGTTCCACCATTCTCCTATAACCATATAAAAACTCGGGGGAACTAAGAATAAAACAATCGGTTGATTGGACCAAATCACATTAAACCGGACTGGTTCGTCTCACTAACCGAGAACTATGTTGGTTTCTTGGTATGGTTGTGGGAACGGATATGGTTTTCCCGGTTCAGGCAAGATGACAATAGCTCCATACACAGTGGCTCGTAGCCAGAGGATATGTGCGTGCCACCAAAGAGTTCCTCGCTGACCGGTCACATTGAAATCATAAACATAACTCTGTCCGGTTTGGATCGGACATTGAGTTATGTATGCTGGACCATCAGCCCAACCGTTCCGGTACTGTTTAAGTCCATGCCTATATATAAACAAACCGTTGAATTATGGTTCGATTAAACCGGTTAAGCTGGTTTAGGACGTGTGAAAGAGAGAGACTTTACCAATGAATTGACATATTGTATTGTACATGATTAGTTACGTTGATGATGACTCGGTCACCTTCTCTTGCGTAAACCGTTGGTCCAGGGAACATTCCGTTAACTGTAACAATCGGTTTAGCATTGCATATTCGGCTCACGTTCTTCATTTGAACCTTTTCCATATATATTCTAAACGTTAGTAATAAACTCCATATCTTGTGTAATTAAGTTTATAATAAACCGGTTAAATTAAACAAGTTTGATTTGTATTCCGGTTTATATTAAACCGGTTAAATTAAACAAGTTTGATTTGTATTCCGGTTTATATTAAACCGGTTAAATTAAATAAGTTTAATATGCATTCCGGTTTATCGGCACTTACGTCAAATTGGTACTTCTTCACGGCCGCATTCACAGTAGAATCGCTTAGAAAACCAAGAAGATAAAAGAATAGAAAGAGAAAACCCGGGTTTTGGATTATCTTCATTCCCGGTTTAATCTTCCGGTTCGATGCAATGATTTGTCTTTGATCTTCTTGCTTTCGGTTATACAATTTGTATTGAAGATATCATGACTTGTTACAAATGCTTATATAGTGGAACATATAATGTAAACAAAAGGTTGGTGAATCTCTCATATAATATAAATAATATATATTAAAATTTAGGTTTAGAAATGAATAAAAATAAATGTGAAAAACGCATAGAAATATATCACTAAGAATTTTATTTTAATTTAAATATGGAAGAAGAAGGCTTGTAAGCAACTGTCTGAAAGCCGTTGAGGAATCAGCGTAACGTTTGTTAATAAAATGGAGTACCTTCGAAGTTGATATCTAACCTTTAAATATTAATCTTTTTGACTTTTCTTTGATATAGTAACAAATAAATTAATGTCTAAGTCTATTTAATTTAAAAAAGTTTATAGGTGACTGACTACTTATATGCTTTTTTTTTTTAATTCGGATAATTTGATTTAACAAATACTACGAACATTAATGTGAGTGCCACAAAAAATGACATGAAAATTCTTGTGACTGCCACAAAAAATACATGTTCATGGAAATTCAAACTCACTTTCAACCACTAAAACCATTAAACTACGCTAGTACTAGGGCAACCAAAACTTTTTTTACACCTAAAATAATTTATTTTATAAACTAAAACAAAACTTTGAAGGATTGGAATCAATTCATTCAAGGCAAAACAACATTGTTACCACTATCCTACAACAAATTCTCAAAAATGATGCATTTAAAAGTGTTTATATATTTTAGCGTCTAAAATACATGTTTTGTTTTACGTGTTATAGCTCAGGACCATTATTCCTAGTACGAATTATTTATATTTGTTTTATTATTTCAAAAATTATTAAAATAGTAAAAAAAATTTTAATAATTATATCGACAAAACCCAATTTATAATCCAAACTTTAAATCTTATTACACAAGGTTATTTGCTATCCGAATTCAAAATAGGAAAAATAATAAAAATAAACAATAACTATTTGCTGAAACTCAAATATATAAAAAACACCACAAGTTCAAAAGAGATCAACTTCTTTTAAGAAACTGTAAATGATTTTTCTCCATTCATAAAACTCACTTAGTAAAAGTAAATAGAGATAGTTTTGGGTTTTGAAGATTTTATTAGTAATCTTTCACTATCTGAAAAGTTGCTTTGCAGTAACATGTTGCTTAGCCACTCGTTTTGTCGGTTTTTTTCACTTGAAAAAAATATTTGATAGCAATTATATAAATTGATGTTTTGGGTAAAGGAAAATGACTTGTCTTTCTGATCACATTCTTTCCTTTTTTTGCCAACGAGGTCATACGTAAAATCTGCTATAAATGTATTTTAATTGACAGGTATGAAAGTTGTTGGTCAATTCATCAGAACATTACGCTATTGTTGGATTATAACATCAAACATTTTAGGTCCAAAGCCATTTCTAAAACGATAATATATACATATGTGACTGACAACGTAAAATAAATTTCTTTTTAAAGCACTAAAATTTAATCAATCATATTCTAAGTTTATTTTTTGTTTTCGTTGTTTTAGAAAACTAATTTTTTTTATTAAATATTTTTAGTTATAAAAAACTAAAAACTTAGAACCAAAATTTATGAAGTTTATAAAAATAAATTCCTACAACAAAAAAATCTACATCCATAAATTTTTACAACAAAAAAATCTACAACCAAAAAACTTATAACTAAAATCTTACAGCAAAAAACTCAAAATTAGAACCTTTACCAATTGGCCCCAATAACAATATGTTGAGATTTCCATGATTTATATATTGAAAAATCATAGTATTTATTGTGGCTTGAGTGGTTCTAAGACCATCTCTAATTCATTTCTCCATATTTTACTTCAATATGAAGTTATTCCATTTTTTCTTCCATAGACTCCAACTCATTACTCTATTTTCTACTCTAAAAATAATATTCCAAACATTTTTTCTTTCATATTTGTTGAATATTTTCAATAGGTTTTAATAGTTATAAATTTTACCCATTTAACAATAGTTTTTAAAGAATTATAAATATTATCAAAAATTAAAACATATATTATTAAATAATATTACAATACACCATATAAATAGAAAAATAAAATACAAAAACATTTTTATAAATTGGTTTATTGTAATGATTTTGTGAGTTTATCAAATTTGTAAAAAAAATTATAAAATAATTTATTGTAATGATTTTGTGAGTTTATAAAATTTCTAGATATAATACATATAATTATGTATAGATACGTAAAATACATATATTATTAACTAGATTAATAGTTTTCAAAATATAAATTAAAAATATAGTTTTATTAAGCATAATTGATGCAAAAATTTTGTTTAGGTACAAAATATTAAAAAATAAAAATTTGAAGGAATAATTTGTAAAAAATAAGATTCTTGCTCCAAAATGGAAGGATGAATAGTGTTACTCCAAATTTGGTGTATTACTATTCATTCCTCAATTTCGAAGTGAAATATAGAATTAGGTTGGAGTTGGTTTTACTCTATAAATAAGTATTGGAAGAGAAAATAGAGTTGGGTTGGAGATATTTCTTTTAAATCAACAACTATCACAAGTATATTTCTCAAAACTATTTCCATGCTTCATCTTGTACATCCAATTAGCTAGTTTGGATATATTATCCAAAAAAAAAACTAATTTGGGTGACTTAATCAATAATTCAATCGATAATTGCTACTATTTAGAGTTTAAAATTTTTTTAGTTAGGACATCAACAATATCACGTAAGTCAAACACGAATTGTAGGAGCTACACTTGCTTTTATTTTACACTCTTAATAAATATTATGTGGCTTCTTATAATCAAACTCGTTTTTTTTTAAAGATTTATTAAAACTCATTTATGTGAATTTTGCCACTAAATTTTCGAGTTACAAACACGTCCTCAAATATAATTTTAGAACCTTTTTCATGATTATATTTTGACAAAATTTTACATTTCTACGAATTAGTGTGGACACATCCATGTCAAACACATACGTGATGGTCAGTGTCCACTTTATATTTAGAAATTAAAAGTTAGATTTGTAGTGATACATATATGTTTATGTTTTATTTATCTTTTTCTTTTATTATATGTTAATGCAAAAGATCTCCTAAGAGTCAAAGAGCCAAAACAAAAAATATTTCTAAAAAAATTAATTAAAAGTGAAAAAACTAAAACATATTTATCAACATCTATAGGTAATGAAAATAGATGTCGACAAAGAACATCTGTTTCATATCCACTATAAGCAATTTAAATGTTCTCTGATTATATCCAAAAAATCTAGATTTTATGTGAAATGACATTAAAAAATTTAGTTATCATTTGCAAAAGATTTTAGTTATCATTTGCATTTGGAATTTATTCTACAAAATAAGAAAAAAATCAAAGTAAAACTTTCCTTTTTGATATTAGAAATAAGTGATATTTGATTAGTGAATATCAAATTTTCTATTTTAGATATGATAAAGATAATGATGAATTTATGTTAAATATAAAAAATCCAAAACGTACTAGGAATATAGATTTATAGATATTCCTATTTCTAAATAAACTATAATTCCATCCCTTTTGACTATATATACACATATAACTTTGACCAATTGTTTCACCAAAAAAAAAAAATCTTTGACCAATTTCATCAAACATATTCTTTCATTTCTTGTGATATCAATCGACATAAGCATTCAAGTGTTAAATTCACTTTAACTCATTACATTTAACTCATCATTACATAAAACTTAGAACAATTTAACTCATTACATTTAAAGGAGAAATTCTTAAATTAGATAGTTGGAATTCTAAAACAAGTCCTAATACCTAATCTATTGTGCATAATAAGCAAATAACACAATTGCCGTTTTTCCAATCATAATCGTAAACCAAATAGCAACATAATGAACCCTTGGCACTCTTGGAAGACCATAACTTGGACGCTTTCACAGATTGATGGCAAAGACTAAGAAGCCACCGACTATGACAAACAGAGTTAAAATTATGATTTTGAGTTGGTTTAAACACAATTTTATAATGTATAATATTTATATAATAATAAGAAATATATTATTATTTGTTTTATTAATAAATATAAAAAAATTATTAAACCAGCTTATATATATACACAGAGCATAAAAGGTCAAAATACTCTTCAGTTTTACTTTCGATTTTCAAGACTTTTTTTGTCTGAAAGTAAAAGAAATCATTACATACGACCATTTTCCTAGATTTTGAAATCTGATATCTTTTAAAATTTCAATAACGCACGCGTATCATTTAAAAGAATTTGTTAAACCATTTTTTGGTTAAAGATGTGGAATTTTTTTAAATTACAATATATAAAATAGACAACATATATACTCCTGAATTGATTTTTTTAAAACAACTAACATCGATTTGACCAGAATTGATTTTTCACAATCCAATTTTTAGAAAAAGAAACAAATGTTTGGGAAAGAAAACTAAACCTCCAAATAGAGCGTAATATTACAATAAGTGTATAGTCAATTTAATTTTCATACGCAATACCAACGAATCAATCACTTTAAGAAAAAAAAAGGGGCTAATTAATGACAGTTTTTGGTCAATTCATCACAATATTAGGCTGTTGTTGGATTATAAGATCAAACACTTTAGGTCCAAAAGCTCATTTCCAAAATGATAATATATATAATAAAACTTCTATAATTTTTTTATATTAATTGAATCAAAAATTTAATTTGAGACTATAAAATTATATTATTTTTTAAAATTTATTAATAAATAAATATTAATTTAAAGAGGTTATGCTGTACATAAACATATGATCAGATTTCCATGATTTTTTTTGTTTGTTAACCAAATTTTCATGATTTATATATTGAAAAATCATAGCATTGATGGTGACTTGAGTGGTTCTAATCTCTAAAGAAAAAATAGAAATGTCAAATCAACAACTATCACAAGTTTTTTTTTTGGAATTTTTGATTGTTATCTATACCATCTTTTATGATTGGGTTAAAACTATTTCCATGTTTGATTTTGTACAGTCAACTAATTTGGAAATAGTAAAGAGAAAAAAAAACTTTATTTGGATATGTGAGTTAACAGAGAATTGAATCGAAAAAAATTCTGGCCTATAATTCAATTTCACTATCTAATCTCAAACCATATCACATCAAAGTTATGCGAATTTCAAATAATATTCCGAAAATTGCATGATTTCTTAAAATCGAAGTATGGTAAAAAAAAAAAGAAATATACTTAATTACTTAATCAAAATACGTTTATAAATTTATTAAATTAATGTTTCTGGTTAGCACTCAGCCACGTAGTACAAACTTTATCCGTTCTGACTAACATTTGCTTTTAGTTAACACATAAACATAATTTGGCTTTACTCATTATTGGATTTTGCTAATAGCAATTACTGTTATGCTACGAAACATAATTTGACTTTGTCGTATTATCCAAAACATGAATAAATCCTTTTAGTTTTTTTTTTCTCTAACTTATAAGTAATCCCCAATAAAGTATTTGTATTTTATACGTTTTAGTTGGTTTCCCTAATCATATCAGGCACTATTGGAACCAAAAGAAAACAAATTATAAATCAGAAGAATTACAACAAATCAAATCCAGCACCAAATCATACGTATCTGATTATTAGGTGTTTAACATATTATAATATATATATTTTATAATCTAGAACAGATTCTCCTATTCATCATATCATGAAACAGAAACAAGAGACTAAAAAGACAAAAAACAAAATCAGAATGTAATTAGCTAATTTCCTTTTCCGTAATAGTGGCCATGAAAATAACTTTTGCAATTCTTGTGGCCATGAAAATAATAGACCCCACAAAATTGGGAAGGTTGAAAATTAATTTGGGATAATTACCATATCTACGAGATAGTTCGATTTCAGAGAGTAGAGTGAATCCTATATGATATTGTTTGGAGTTTTAGGAATGTGTTTGAATTATGTCTTGTGGATATAGTTTTGGAAAAAGAGAATATGAGATCAAATAGGCAAAAAAAACCAAATGTAAAAGTGCTTAACGCGTGTGAGCATAATCTTTTTAATGGATAGAGCTAAAGCCAAAGAGTGGAGCACTCGTCCTTATGAATCCACACATTTCTCACGTGCCAATAAAGAGAATCTACCACTATAAAACAAAGCTTAACGTAACATAAGGTTAAAGAGAAGAAGAAGAAAGTTAACTAATACTAGACTTATTTGTTTTTGTCACTCATTTGTCTAAACTCTAAAAACAAATATTCATTGTAAGAACCAGAAACAAAGAAAATGTAGAGAAGAAAAAGGTCGAGAGTTTAGGTTAAATGGAGAATGAAGGAAGAATGATGACAAAGAAAGAGAGTTCAAGGTTTAAGAGTATTTGCGTCTTTTGTGGGAGTAGTAATGGCAACAAAGCTAGTTATCAAGATGCAGCCATTGATTTAGGCAAAGAATTGGTAATATATATTTCATTTATACAATTTTTATGCACTTTTTTCAGGCATGTGGATTCTTAAGAAATATTGGTTTCATAGTAGTTTTAAATTTTTGATGAATAGGTGATGAGGAAGATTAATCTTGTTTATGGTGGAGGAAGCATAGGCTTAATGGGTTTGGTGGCTCAAGCTGTTCATGATGGTGGTCGTCATGTTATTGGGTAATTACTATTTGATTTTATTGGACATAAATAAACATTAGATATATGGTTTTTGATCATTCATATTTTGATGCAGAGTCATTCCTAAGCTCCTCATGTTGCAAGAGGTATTTATTGGTTTTATAACTTTAGTGGATTTGAATAGTAGTTATATCAATAATGGTCTCTCTGTTTATGTTTCATAAACAAACATGAAGATCACTGGAGAAACAGTAGGAGAAGTAAGAGAAGTGGCAGACATGCATCAAAGAAAAGCTGAAATGGCTAAACATTCTGATGCTTTCATTGCTCTGCCTGGTAATTACTCTCTTTAGTTTTCATTTTCTTTGTCAAATAAAATCCAATTCATAACCAAAATTTATCCACTAAACCTCAAAAATATTATATGGAATACTCAACTTCCTGTAACTGAGTTCTGATATAAAAAAAAGCAAATATGAATTTAATCACTTAAATAAATATGAATTTAATCACCTGAACAAAAACACACAGTATATGAGAATTTTGCTACTAAATTTTCCAGTTACATAAACTTAATTACAATGGCTTTTGTATAATTTTCTTCATGATTTTATATTGTGATAAAAATTTACGTTTTTACGAATTAGTATGGACACATCCATGTTGAAACATAAAAACATACGTGATGATTGTTAGTGTCCACTTTATATTTTAGAAATTAAAAGTTAGATTTGTAGTGATACATAAATGTTTGTGCTTTATTTATCTTTTTCTTTTATTGTCATCATATAAACACTTGTAAAGAGTGCGTTTAATAAGTAATAAACAAGTGGTTCATATCTGATATTTGAGAGCGATCCAAAGAGTCAAAGAGCCACGACAAATATTTTTAAAATAAAAAATAATTAAAGTGAAAAAACTAAAACAAATCTATCAACATCTAAAGGTAATGAAAATAGATGTCGACAAAGAACATCTGTTTCATATCCACTTTAAGAAATTTTAATACCATTAAGCTTGAGTTACTAGTTTGAGAAAATACCATTAAGAACGTTTAAAGTTAGAGTACAATTTTAAATTTGAATTTTTTTAACTCCCAAAACAAAATTATAAATTATATAAATTATTATTTTTAATCCTAAAATTTATAATCGCTAAGAATTTAAATCTTAAATATTTTCTACTCATAAAACAAATATAAAGTGTAAAGTGAAAGAAATATTATCTATTTTTTAAAACCATGTAAGTAAACAAACAACTCGACTGTAAATAAATAGAATAATAGTATAAATAACACAAATATAATCACTATTACATTTTCGATAATTTCAACATTGAGAATTAATTCAAAGTAAAAATATAGCAATTTAGTAAAGTTTTTTTTTAATGAATAGTAAAGTTTATTTTGAGGATGAAAATAATTGGTATTTTGTCTTACTAGTTTTATGAGAGTAAGAGCAAGACTTATCATGATTCAGATGTTGACTTTTCTTTACAAGTCAAAAATTAAAGTAAAAAAGAAAAAGAAAATATCTTCGAAAATTTTACAATTGGTGCTTATTGATCAACGTGTCTTCTCTATCATCAGGTGGCTATGGTACATTAGAAGAGCTACTTGAAATGATAACTTGGGCACAACTTGGTATTCATGATAAACCGGTATGTAAACCGGTTTAAATTCACATATAATCAGTTAACCGATGAATAATTAATTAAGTTTGGTAGTGCAGGTTGGGTTATTAAATGTTGATGGATATTACAATGCTTTGTTATCATTCATTGATAAAGCTGTTGAAGAAGGATTTATTCTTCCAACTGCTCGACATATTATCGTTTCTGCACCAACCGTAAAAGAGCTATTTCATAAATTAGAGGTAGAAGATAATCTGGTTATTTAAGTCTTAATCTAGTTTAAAAAAGGTATTTTGGTTTAATTTGGTAATCAAAATACTAAACTGATTAGGATAATTTGTTTGGTTTATTACAGGAATATGTGCCTCGACACAATCAATGAAAAATATCTTAAGATTGAGCTTTGAGACCGATTTAAGACCAAAATTCTCGAGAATTTGATATGTTTTGGGATTAAAAATTTAAGTGTTTCTTAGAAAAGCAAATTTTCTGATTCAATTAAGGTGTAAATATATGTAAATTTGTTCCGGTTTAGATATGAATTTCGGTTCATGTGTTTATGTAATGTACAAAGTAGTGCATATTATTATAATTTTTAGTGAATACTTTTATTTTTCTCAATCTAAATTCATTAATTAATAAATCAAGAAGGAGTATTGTCTACAAGCAAACAACGCTCTATCTATAACACGAAATTTATTCTCTAAAAATCTATTTACCAGAATTATGTGATGAGTCATTTTTTTTTTGTCAACCATCATAATATTAGCAACACTACCACAAAAGTAGAGTAAGAGTTTACAACACTAAGCCATTAGCTGACTCTCTAATAGAATGAGCGAGAGCATCAGCTTTATGGTTTAGAGATCTCGGAATTACAAAGAGGGAAAAAGCTCGAAAAAGAGACTTTAACCTGAGAAACTCCTCCTGGTAGGGTTGGAATGCTGGCCACTCTTCAGGATACAGCAAGAGCTTCAGAACATCAGCACAATCCGTAGCCATCTTCACTTCCAATGCCTGGATCAAGATCAAGAATTCCATAGCTCACACGACCGCTTCCACCTCTGAGTGAATTGCAGAAAGACTCCTTCGTATCTTGCGTGCCCCCTACATCCTCCCGAAGCCGCGTCTGTAAAGAGCAGGGTCATTTAAAACACCAAGAACAATATTACTACATACGAAAAAATAAATGTAATAAATTAAAAAATAAAACGAATAGAAAATAAAGAAAGCCCACTTGATAAACCGAAAACATAAGTAGACTCAAACCAGTTAATTGAACAGTTAAGGAATCTGATTAGTAACAGAAGTTTTTTGTTTTCGAGGGTAATTAGTAAATTAACAAATCTTTTGAAGAATTCATATGAACCTACCCACCATGTGTTTTAAGCCCAATAAAGATACAGTGAACCCAGATGAAAAAATAATTAAAATTGTCCTTTACACTAATTGAAAGGTTATATAACAAAAATCCAATTAAATATTTGGACACAAAGCCCAAAAGATCTCGAATCTAGTTAAATATTAGCGACAATAAAGATTCTTCAAGCTGATGAGTGATCTGTACCATGTAGCTTTGTTCCCTTTTTGGTGTTTTAACTCTTTACTTACCTGTCTTAACAACACTTCATTAATATCTCAAATTCAGTTACTCGTCAAAATATAAAATATTATTATGTCAATTTGATCTTATGTAATAACATTCTATATTTTTTCTACTTAAGTATAACACTTGATTCATAGCTTTAACTAAAAAGGTAAATTCCTAATAATATCATGTGAAGCAAAATATGATATTACATTATCGAATTCGGGTAAAAATCAGAAATTATATTCAAACACTTGACGAATGACGATTCTCCGTAATATTCTATATATAATCGACGATTCTGATTGTTTTGTCTCTCGCAAAAAAAACTATTTTTTTATTTTTTTCAATAATATATAAAAAAGAGGCGTGGTCTCAAATGTTATGATTCATTGAACATAAACATAAACATAGGACTGAGAGGAGCCCATGTTCCTTAAACTGATGCAAATTTTTAGTTTCTTCTGTTTTAATTTGCTTCCTATCCAAAATACATATATATAGATGTGAAGAGAATATGGATAACGATGAGTAGGTTAAATATATAGTGACAAATTAAATAAATAAAATTAGAAGAAAAAAAATAGTAAGGTACAATGTATGGCTATCGAAGTATGCTCAAAGCTGTACTTCCATTGATGTAGGAGATGATTGGGAGTACGTCCATTTAGTTTTCCTTTATTTCCAACTTATATTGTCTATTTTTCAACTTAAAATTTTATGAATATAAGAAATAAGTATACATTGATAAAAAAATATTTATAAACGAAAAACCACATACCAAACCTTAAATATTACGAACGAAGAAATATGCTATATATGATTCAATGATCTAAAAATTAGATAAATAATTTTTTTTGTTTTTTTCTTGAATTGATAAATATAAACGTACTAAAACATAGTCCAATTAGTGTTTTGTCTTATGAAATGGAAATTGATAAATATAACCGTACTAAAATAGAGGCCACTGTCTAATTTCAAGTACATTTTTTGTATGTAATGGAAATTCACATATGAAATCTAAATAATTTATCTTTTTTTTATCCCCATGATAAACAAATCAAGCACTTAGTTCGGACAAATATTCATTTTCTTTTTGACGGCTCCTAGCTATTGGACAAATATTTATTCTGTGCACTCAATATTGATGTGTATACATAAGACTATTTCTAATGATTTATTGTATTTTTTTCTCTAATAGTTTACTCTATTTTTCACTTTAAATAAATATTTTAATTATATTTTATTTTACTAATTTATTATTAATTTTTAAGATATCATTTTCCTTTACAAATCAACATATTTTACTCATTAATATTAAATAGTCAACAACATAATTAGTAAAATCATAATTTATTTAAAATAAAATTTCATTACATCACGTAAACATAATTATTAAAAAATTTGTACTATCTATTTTTGATCATATAATTTTATTCTGATATAAAATAATAATACACTAAAAATTAAATGACTATTTTGTAAAGAAAATTTCTACTCTAAAAATAGAGAAATAAATAGAGTTCTCCAAATTTGGAGTAAAATATAGAGATCTCTATTTTTATCAAAAAATATAGCATCATTAGAGATATTTTTTCTCTAAATATAGAAATTAGAGTAAAATTTAGAGATATTTGGAGATTTTCCGAATAGAAAAAGATATAAATATGTATATATATATATATATGCATAAATATCTATTATAGTTATACAAAAAAATTTGCCATATAAAGACACATATTATTCATAGCATTCTTTGGAGTATATTATGTCCAATCCTGTTATGGTTTTTAACAAATGGCATTAACGCTTTCATTTATTTTTCGATTTTATTTTTCTTTATCATTCAACAACGTCTTTCAGTTAACGCCTAATTGTATCAGCAACTTCAGTTAGTTTTCTCAAATAACGTTAAAAGAAGTTTTGGTTCTAATAAATGCAAATCGCAAATTATAATTAGAAAGTCATATAGTTGTTGAAATTATAAAAAATATGTGAATGAAAATATTATATCAAGGCATATATTTTTATAAAAAAAACTAAGATTAGCATTTTATTTTCTAATGGGCCAAAGGACGAACAATTTGATTTAACAAATAGAAAAAATGTACTATAATTGGTCTATATATAAAAGGTATTATTTTTTTTGATGCTATTATTACCTATGTAATGAGAGAGAGAAAAAGGTTCCAATTTTTAAATAATAATAATTCTCTTGTCCACTTATCTTGGAATCTAAAAAACTAAGATTAATTATAATATCAATAAAGATATTTGTTAAACCTCAAAAAATTTAAAGGTAAGTATTTTTGTCAAATTGTTGAGTACCATTTTTTGTTGTCTTCTCCTATCATTTATAATGAATCATATTTGTATTATGTTGTATTATTAGAAGTTTAGTTCTAATAATTATAAATTAAGTTTTGTCAATTCAATCGTTTATTAAAATGTTTTGAAATCAAGAAAAAAGAAAGTTCCTTTCCTAAAGTGACAATTTTACCCTTTTTTATCTATAAGTTTGTTTTTTGAAAAAGGTTCATTGGTTAAATAGTTAATATCTATATTTTCATTCGATTACAAGTAAATGAGTGATTTGGTATGATAAGATTTATAGTTTGGATTATTGATCAATTTTGTGTTAAACTTTTTATATTCATTTATTTGTTAAAAAACAAGAAAGAAGCTTTGTAAGAAAAAATAATAAAACTTTAGTTTTTAACATTTCTATGATCTTTTTACTTCACACTATCTCTCCTTGAAGGTGGCACGAGTACCCATAACTACAGAGCTATGGATACATATGTATGTATATGTAATTTATATTTATTATATATTAAATTTTGGATCTCTTTTATCTATCTCTCTTGGACCAAACTCAGCTCTTTCTCTCTCCTCTCTCTCTATCTCCTGTAACTTGATTATAAGTTTCTCTTGAAGATCCATTTCTATAACTCTCACTCGTTTATTTTAGGTCAACTTGCGATGGCGATTTCTCTGGTAACGTCTTTTACAAAAACCCTAATTCTCTGCTTTTTTTAGCTTTCTTACTGAGGACTTTGTACGGACTTCTATGAAGGTTTTATTGTTGTTGTCTTGGGTTTTGTGCAAAAGAGAGTTTCTGGGCTTTTATTTTTGTTGCTTTTAATGATTTCATCAGGTGGATCGTATTTGATTTTTTTAGCTAGATAGATCTTATGGATTTTGTAGACTTTTGTGAAGAAGATTGTTAATGTTTAATTTCATCTTGATTTCTGGGTTTTTTTGGCTAATTGGTAGATTTAGAGCTTATCTTCTACTGTAGTACTTGTGAATTTCTTTTTGTAGTTGACCTTTTTAATTTCTCGAAGATCTGATTGCGTAGATCATACGGGATCTTCTTCTTTTCGTCTGCGTTACGATTCTCTTAGCTTGAATTAAGTGATGTTGTATTCAATCGAAGGTTTTTATATTTTTAGCAATCAAGTTTATCGTTTTTGTTGCTGTTACTAAGATTTGATTATTGATTTGAATGATTACTCTAGAAAGCTTTTATTTGAAATAAAAAATTTCAGGTGTGAAGCTGATTTGGATGATTTGGAAGTATATGGAAGTTTGTGTTCTGTTCTTGGTTGCTCTATTAGGGCTTCCTCCATATGGACCAACTTAGCTGGTGTTGTAAGAAAAACACGGTATTTAGATCTTATTGAAGCAGAAGCAAGCATTAAGGTCGGGTCCTTAACTTAACTTTAAGAAGCTTCATTTGTTACTTGAGGAATCTTCAGCTATTAGGCAAAGCCTGTACAGAGCTGTAAAACAATACAAACGTAGAGTGACACGAGAATCGACTGTATGAGCTTTGGAGGGAATCTAATTTAGCAGGAGAAAGTGTTTAAGATCCAATCTGTGGAGCTTTACAGTGAATTACAATTGATTTATAGAGTTAACCTCAACTCTTCCTCTGAGTAATTATATTATCAGATAGATTAAGGATGGAAGCTGAAATTGTGAATGTGAGACCTCAGCTTGGGTTCATCCAAAGAATGGTTCCTGTTTTACTGCCTGTACTTCTGGTTTCTGTTGGATATATTGATCCTGGAAAATGGGTTGCTTATGTTGAAGGAGGTGCCCGTTTTGGGTATGATTTGGTGGCAATTACTCTGCTTTTCAATTTTGCCGCCATCTTGTGTCAGTATGTAGCAGCTCGAATAAGCGTTGTAACTGGTAAACATTTAGCTCAGGTATTTGTTCCCCATAATGATTAAGTTTCTCCTGTAATTGTATTGCCTATATCTGTATCTATTACCAGCTTCTCTGTTTCTCTGACATATTGATCTGCTTCACTGGGACAGATCTGCAACGAAGAATATGACAAGTGGACGTGCATGTTCTTGGGCATTCAGGCAGAGTTCTCAGCAATTCTGCTCGACCTTACCATGGTAGTTTACTCACAATCTTTTTTTGTCCTTAATTTTTGGTTATGTTTTCTGAGGAAATGATTCCATTCCTCTGACTTGAGCATCTCAATTGAACAGGTTGTGGGTGTTGCACATGCACTTAACCTTCTGTTTGGGGTGGAGTTATCCACTGGTGTGTTTTTGGCTGCCGTCGATGCATTTTTCTTTCCTGTTTTCGCCTCTTTCCTTGTAAGACTGGCCTTCTGTCCTTTTTGTTTTCATTCCTGTGTTATTAAAGTAGCAATATCGAAAATTAGCTGATATGCATGCAATTTACAGGAAAGTGGTGTGGCAAATACAATATCCACTTGCTCAGCAGGCCTGGTTTTACTTCTCTATGTTTCTGGCGTTTTGCTGAGTCAGTCTGAGATCCCATTCTCTATGAATGGAGTATTAACTCGATTAAATGGAGACAGCGCATTTGCACTGATGGGTCTTCTTGGAGCAAGCATCGTCCCTCACAATTTTTATATCCATTCTTATTTTGCCGGGGTACCTCTCTCTCTTTTTATGTATCCATCTTTTATATTAAGAAGCAACGATCCTACTAAGCAGTGAATACTTTCTTGCAGGAAAGTACATCTTCGTCAGATGCTGACAAAAGCAGCTTGTGTCAAGACCATTTGTTTGCCATCTTTGGTGTCTTCAGTGGACTTTCACTTGTAAATTATGTACTAATGAATGCAGCAGCAACTGTGTTCCACAGTACTGGCCTTGTTGTACTGACTTTCCAGGATGCCATGTCACTGATGGAGCAGGTTTGTTATGACGGTTTTATGTTTCTTACTAATCTGGAATTCTTTTTTAGGGAGACTCTTTCAGAAACATCTTGTGATTATTAATTATTTGGTTCTTGACTATGGAGGGCAGGTATTTATGAGTCCGCTCATTCCAGTGGCCTTTTTGATGCTCTTGTTCTTCTCTAGTCAAATCACGGCATTAGCTTGGGCTTCGGGTGGAGAGGTCGTCCTGCATGATTTCCTGAAGATAGAAATACCCGGTTGGCTTCATCGTGCTACAATCAGAATTCTTGCAGTTGCTCCTGCCCTTTATTGTGTGTGGACATCTGGTGCAGACGGAATATACCAGTTACTTATATTCACCCAGGTCCTGGTGGCAATGATGCTTCCTTGCTCTGTAATACCGTTATTTCGCATTGCCACGTCGAGACAAATCATGGGTGTCCATAAAATCCCTCAGGTTGGCGAGTTCCTTGCGCTTACAACATTTTTGGGGTTTGTAGGTCTGAATGTTATTTTCGTTGTTGAGATGGTATTTGGGAGCAGTGACTGGGCTGGTGGTTTAAGATGGAATACCATGATGGGCACCTCGGTTCAGTACACTACTCTGCTTGTATCATCTTGTGCATCCTTATGTTTGATGCTATGGCTTGCTGCGACACCGCTGAAATCTGCAAGTAACAGAGCAGAAGCTCAAATATGGAACCTAGATGTTCAGAATGCTTTATCTTATCCATCTGTTCAAGAAGAGGAAAGTGGAAGAAGCGAAGCAAGGCGGAATGAAGAAGATTCGATAGTGCGTTTGGAGAACAGAGTGAAGGATCAGTTGGATACCATGTCTGTTACTAGCTCGGTCTATGATTTGCCAGAGAACATTCTAATGACGGATCAAGAAATTCTTTCGAGCCCTATAGAGGAACGCGAATTGGATGTGAAATTCCCTGCCTCTCAAATTAGTAGTCTTGGGGAAGACTCTGATGTAAAGGAGCAGTCTGTATTGCAGTCAACTGTGGTTGATGAGGTTACTGATAAAGATTTGGTTGTTGAAACAAAGATGGCAAAGATTGAACCTACAAGTCCAGTGGAGAAGACTGTTAGCGTGGAGAATAACAGCAAGTTCCTTGATAAGGATGTTGAAGGAATTTCATGGGAAACAGAAGAAGCTACGAAAGCTGCTCCTGCAAGCTCCTATACTGCTGGATCTGATGGTCCGCCTTCGTTCCGCAGCTTAAGTGGGGAAGGGGGAAGTGGGGCAGGAAGCCTTTCACGGTTGCAAGGTTTGGGGCGTGCTGCCAGGAGACACTTATCTGCCATCCTTGATGAGTTTTGGGGACATTTATATGATTTTCATGGGCAGTTGGTTTCTGAAGCCAAAGCAAAGAAAATAGATCACTTATTTGGCGGTGATCAAAAGTCAGTCTCTTCTATGAAAGTAGATTCTTTTGGAAAAGAAATGAGTAGTGGATATTGCATGTCCCCAACTGCAAAGGGGTTGGAATCACAAATGAATTCAAAATTATATGATTCACTGACGCAGCAAAGGCCGCCCGGAAGTATCGATTCATTGTATGGATTACAAAGAGGTTCATCACCATCACAATCACCGTTGGTCAACCGTATGCAGATGTTGGGTGCATATAGTAGCACCACTACTAATAATGCTTATGAATTGAGTGAGAGAAGATACTCTAGTCTGCGTGCTCCATCATCTGCAGAGGGTTGGGAACACCAACAACCAGCTACGGTTCACGGATACCAGATTAAGTCATATGTAGACAATTTGGCAAAAGAAAGGCTTGAAGCCTTACAATCCCGTGGGGAGATCCCAGCATCGAGATCTATGGCCCTTGGTACATTGAGTTATACACAGCAACTTGCTTTAGCCTTAAAACAGAAGTCACAGAATGGTCTAACCCCTGGACCAGCTCCTGGGTTTGAGAATTATGCTGGGTCTAGATGCATATCACGGCAACCCGAAAGATCTTATTATGGTGTCCCATCTAGTGGAAGTACCGATAGTGTTGGTGGAGCAGTGGCTAATGAGAAGAAATATAGTAGCATGCCAGATATCTCAGGATTGTCTATGTCCGCAAGGAAAATGCATTTGCCGAACAACAAGACCGGATACTGGGATCCGTCAAGTGGAGGGTATGGCGCATCTTATGGTCGATTAAGCAATGAATCATCGTTACATTCTAATATGGGGTCACGGGTTGGAGTACCCTCGGTTTATGATGACAATTCTCAAGTAAGAGGAGGCTACAGAGATGCCTACACTCGGCCACAGAATGCAACAACAGGGACTGGATCGCTTTGGTCTAGACAACCCTTTGAGCAGTTTGGTGTAGCGGAGAGGAATGGTGGTGCTGTTGGTGAGGAGCTCAGGAATAGATCAAATCCCATCAATATTGACAACAACACGTCTTCAAGTGTTGATGCAGAGGCTAAGCTTCTGCAATCATTCAGACACTGTATTCTTAAGCTTATTAAACTGGAAGGATCCGAGTGGTTGTTTGGACAAAGTGATGGAGTCGATGAGGAACTGATTGACAAGGTAGCTGCACGAGAGAAGTTTATCTATGAAGCTGAAGCTCGAGAAATAAATCAGGTGGGTCACATGGGTGAGCCACTTATCTCATCAGTTCCTAATTGTGGAGATGGTTGTGTTTGGAGAGCTGATTTGATTGTGAGCTTTGGAATTTGGTGCATACACCGTGTTCTTGATTTGTCCCTCATGGAGAGTCGACCTGAGCTCTGGGGAAAGTACACTTACGTTCTCAATCGCCTTCAGGTATTTAAAAAATTCACACTTTCTAGTCATTGAAATCAAAGCTTATGTTTTTATTGGCTTTACATATATGGATTCAACAGGGAGTAATAGACCCTGCGTTCTCAAAGCTGAGGACACCAATGACACCGTGCTTTTGCCTTCAAATTCCGGCGAGCCACCATAGAGCAAGTCCACCTTCAGCTAACGGAATGTTACCTCCAGCTGCAAAACCAGCCAAAGGCAAATGCACAACTGCAGTCACACTGCTTGATCTAATCAAAGACGTTGAAATTGCTATCTCTTGTAGAAAAGGCCGAACCGGTACAGCTGCAGGAGACGTGGCTTTTCCAAAAGGCAAAGAGAATTTGGCTTCTGTTTTGAAGCGGTATAAACGTCGGTTATCAAGTAAACCGGGTGCTGTGAATCAGGATGGACCTGGTTCAAGAAAAAACGTCTCTGCATACGGATCAATGGGTTAAACGATGAACATTTGATTGAGAATCTCATGATCAAAAGTCGTCGAGAAAGGAAGCTGAAGAATCAAAACTTTTGCTTTTGATTGCTCCTCTGCCTCGTTAATTGTGTATTATTAAGAAAAGAAGATAAAAAATTGGATTTTTGTTGCTTCAGAATTTTTCAATCTTCTTCCTTTTTTTTTTCTCTTAATTTGATTGTAATGTTATGTTATATACGTATCATCATAGGACCATAGCTACAAACCGAATCCGGTTTGTGTAATTTGATACGGAATCATAAAGAAAATCGTCGGTTTGATTTGTTAATCCTCTTAACCGGATCTCATTGCGTAGCAAACACAAAGACTCTAGATTGCTGACACGTGTCCATATCAATCTTTCTTCTCGAATCGTCTTCTGGTTCCTCAAATCCTTCAAATTCTCGAGGAAAAAACGAAATTAAGCAGAGAAACTAAAACAATGGGTTATGTGATCTTCATATCGTTTCCGGCGATTCTTCTCCTTTTGATTGTAGCTATCGCTTTCTATCTCCTCGGAAAAAGAATCGGCCGTCGAGAAGGATCGCAGTTTCACTCTGGACCGCAGTTGGGTAGTTTCCCGGCACCTGCACCGCCGCATAATGCTATGGAGAAGCCATCGGAGGTTTAGCTACTATACCGCTCGTGTACTGTATAGTGAGTCAGTGACGTATGTATTACGTAATAAGATGTATTGTTATTGGGCCGATATTGAAACCCAAAAATATATGTTTATTGGGCCTGAATTTTAGAGAAATACATTTTGTATCCTGACGTACTCACTTCGTGCCGTTTAACTCGTGGAATAGAAAACTACGCGGCGTTTTTATGGAAGAAATATTCGCTTCTTCTTTACAACTTTTGTCCAAACGCAGAAAAGTCCTCTCTGTATTTCTCTCTCGAATAATTTTATTTGCTGCGTCCTTTTGGTGCTTGAAGCGATGACCATGGCAGCAAATCTCGCCAGACGAATGATCGGAAGCCGATCGACTCAGATCCTTGGAACTGTGAACTCTACCTCAGGTGCGGCTACTTCCGTCGCTAGGGCTTTCTGCTCCTCCAGCACTCCGATCACCGCGACGCTCTTCCCTGGCGATGGGATCGGTCCCGAGATCGCTAAATCCGTCAAACAGGTCCCACATCCTAAAATTCTTTCTACGTAGGATTTTGAATTTCGTAATTATAATTGTTTGATTGAACTTTGGATTGTCAACGATAATTTGTGATTTGTGGGAATTCGGCGTATCTGATAGTCAATTTCGTTGATAGTTTATGATTTTTTACTGATTCAGGTGTTTCAAACCGCTGGTGTGCCAATTGATTGGGAAGAACACTTTGTTGGGACTGAGATAGATCCTCGAACACAGAGTTTCTTGACCTGGGAAAGTCTCGAATCTGTGCGTAGAAACAAAGTTGGTTTGAAAGGCCCAATGGCAACTCCAATTGGGAAAGGTCACCGTTCTTTGAACCTGACTCTCAGGAAAGAGTTGAATCTATATGCAAATGTTAGACCTTGTTACAGTCTTCCTGGTTACAAAACTCGTTACGATGATGTTAATCTCATTACCATCAGAGAAAACACGGAAGGAGAATACAGTGGCCTTGAGCATCAGGTTTAGTTTGTTCTGTCTATTCATTGTGAACATTTCAGATTAGTGCTTTTAAGAAGTGTTTTTGATAATTGTTTTGTTTTCCTAACTCATAATAGGTTGTTAGAGGTGTGGTGGAAAGTCTTAAAATCATTACCCGTCAGGCGAGTTTGAGAGTTGCAGAGTATGCCTTTCACTATGCCAAGACTCATGGAAGAGAGAGAGTTTCTGCAATCCACAAAGCCAACATTATGCAGAAAACTGACGGTCTTTTTCTCAAGGTCTGCTCGTTTTATAACTCCAGAATACATTGTTCATTTTTTTAATAGGGAGGTCAAAGCAATGATTATTGTGTATGCTTAGTTTGCGTACTGTTTGTTCTGAAACTTGTTTCTTTTGTTCCTGTTTTCAGTGTTGTCGCGAGGTTGCTGAGAAGTATCCTGAAATCACTTACGAGGAGGTTGTTATTGACAACTGCTGTATGATGGTAAGCTACGACTCTGGATCTTCCACTTTTTTGTTAATTAAGTTAGTAGTCGGGATTACCTTATAGTTAGGAGTTATATTTCATAACAACGTGTTCTGAGTTTATGTTCCCACTGTTTTTGCTTGTTAAACAAGTCCATTCTTGTATTGTGGATATGTGACTGATAATTTTGAGATGCCTGCAGCTTGTGAAAAACCCAGCACTTTTTGATGTCTTGGTGATGCCCAATCTTTATGGTGACATCATCAGTGACCTGTGTGCCGGATTGGTTGGAGGACTAGGATTGACTCCAAGGTGAAACATTGACTCGACTACATTGCATGATATTTTTTATAATGATATGAGCTTTAAGGCGTTATTATCCTTGACGCAGTTGTAATATCGGAGAAGATGGTGTAGCGCTTGCTGAAGCAGTTCACGGTTCTGCACCTGATATTGCTGGAAAGGTTAGTTTTTGAAACATTTGATCACTTCAATTTCATCATATAGGGAGATTAGTTGCTTGGGTCATTGATGGGCTAACGAGTTTCATCTATGCATCCAATGGTTATGTAGAACTTAGCGAACCCAACCGCATTGCTTCTGAGTGGAGTGATGATGTTGCGACATCTAAAGTTCAACCAACAAGCAGAACAAATCCACAGTGCAATCATCAACACCATAGCCGAGGGAAAATACAGAACCGCGGATCTTGGAGGTTCTTCTACAACTACAGATTTCACAAAGGCAATATGTGATCATCTCTGAACATCGTAAAATCCAATTCTTTATCGAATCTTCTTTTGAGGTCTTTTTAGCCTCGAATTCTTCTTGTTTTACGATTAGAATAAGAAAAATACAGTTCTTCATGAGTTTTATTACTTTTGAAGTTCTTCGTTTCTGCCTCAAAAACGTCCTTTTTAAGTTCTCTGCCGTAAGGCAGGATTCATAACACTTTAAAAGTGAATGTTCTTTCTGTGAATCCATCAGAAGAATTTTGTTTTGTTGCTTGAATTGTTTACAATTCTTATAACTTATCAGTCTATCAACTTCACAAATCATGTTTTGTTTTTCAATCTCGAGTAATCGGGTTAAACGGAAAGACTATGAGCACCATAAATTTCGGACCAGTTAGAGATTTTTCTTTTGAACCGATTCAACGAGATTATGAGTTAACGAATCAAGTGATTTGACTAATCTGGGTCACATGTGAATACCATATTGATGTCGCACGTTTCCCAATTCTAATACTATCTCTAAACCACGCCCTCGTGAGCCACAAATCATGTTTTGCCTGTCTTTCTTTTGTCTAAGGTAAGATATGTATAGAGACAATCAATATGGCTTAAATTAGATACTAACTAAAAATTACTCATTACATAACACTCTTCTTAAATCAATTCTACATACACCTCAAATGGATCCTCCCTAACATTGAGCCCAAACCAAAGGCGTTAGAACCCTCTTCCTGAACCAGAGACTCATCAAGAATAACGAGGAGAAGTGCAACGAAGGACCTCAAGGAATAGAGATTCATCACAAGGGATACAAAGCTTGGAATCTCCAGAAGTAAAATCATCATAAGCTTCATCTTTAGATTGTTCAAGCAAAGCCCTGAAGATAGGATCGTGAAGCAACGTAAGCTTGATCACGAACCTCTTGTAACAATCCTCTTCTTTACCAACGTAGACCACTAAGTGACCCTTTGGTACGTCATGTGGTATATGACCCTTCGATTTTCCGGTAGTGGTGCGGTGGTTTGCGACTTTGCTTGACATTTGCTTCCATGCCTTGGTGATTAGTTTGGTCTTATCCATCATGATTATTAGAGAGTTGAGAGAGATGTTTTTGGGGTTTAGTGTAAGAGAAGTACGAGTGATCGTACGTGTATTTATATACACATAAAGTCACAAAACATAAGTCCACTATCTAATTTATGTACATATGGATGAATAAGTATGGGTAATAATTTTTGTGGACCATGTCATCTTTCCAATAATGAATGATCTAGCTTACTTATCATCAAACATTATTTATTATATATCTTTATATTATATAGAAAAAGAGTATATATACTCTAAAGAATGATATTAATATTGTATATGGATTTCACTAATTAATAATTTTGATATGTTAAAGATAGTTAATTCATGACGAGGACAGGTGGCCCAGTGGTGTTGTCACTTTATAAATCCTCAAGGCACCAAAGTTCGAACTCCATACCTGCAATATAAATGAGGGGATTAAAGGCCACTAGGCCAGTTGACAAAAAAAAAAATACTTAATTTTTTTTTGTCAACATTGGGCCACAACTGGCCGGCCCATTAGCCAAGTTCCTACATAATGTAGGCGGTGGGACTCGATCCCTGGTTGTGCAAATGCATTGTCTTTAGTAGACTTACCGCCTGCCACTAGACTAATGGCCACTTGCACTAGATAGTTAATTCATTTAAAATAATAATATACTACATTAAGAGAATAATAATAATATTAACAATTACTATATTTTTTCTGTCAATCCAACAATGACTATATATGTTTAATAAACATAGTTAGAACAATTAAGGAAGATAACTTTGAGGAATCTAATTTAAAAAAAAAGAGAGAAATAACAAAGAAGATCATCAAGTAATTAAAGAAAATTATATAAAATATTTATTTGATATTTTAAAACTATATTATAATCTCATATATGTAATCAAATATAATTTTTTTTACCAACAATCAAATACATTTGTAAGGTATCTATGTTTGATAAAGTTAGTAGATATCTATATCTTATGTGGCAATTTATGTCGGGATTCTAACAAATTCTTTTGTCTATCGATTGGATGGATCGACAAGATTCACCGATGTATAACCAAACATTCTTTAAACTTGTAACAATATCATATGAGATAATCGTAATTTTTTAAAGCCAAATTCGATGAAGAAGATAATAGAAATGACATTAAACTATTTGACTAAAAACACTTTTGTGGTTCTAAACATCTAAATATTTTTAATCATATTACATTGTATTTTAGAAATGAAAAGAGCAATGTGTCTTTTATTTTTCTTAGTATTTTTGTCAACTAGGGCCAAGCTGTACTTTTGACATACGAAATGGTACATTGAAACGTACATGCACCAATGAGTTTTTCGCTTTAATCATTGCTTTATTTTCATTATTTGTTTTGTTTCTTTTAATTTCATGAACACAAACTCTCTTTATCGGCATGGCATCCACATTCACATTCAACTTTTGTCCAATTATATAGTGTATATATATGCATTCATAGACTGTATATATAAATAACTATACTTTACAATAGTCGGTTAGTGGAGTTTAATTAGGTTATTGTTTGTTTTTGTGTTCTTGTTCCCAAATTCAATATATAACTTATCAACGTATAAATCTACGCACGTCTATTGGTCCCTGAAAACGTATAAATACTTTTATGAGAAAAAGAAAGATAAATGATTTTACAAGTTGTGAAAATAGATGAGGTCCCACAAATTTGATTAAATGTAGAATAAAGATAAGATCTAAAAAGAGTGATGAGAAATGGGATAAGATTCTTGGACATAGTGCAATGTAATTTCTGCATTCTATTAATATATATACATATTATATTAATAGTAAGTAAATCGTAGAATCAAAGTGCGCTTTAACTTTTAAATTTTCCAAGTAGAAACCGAAATAGTTGATCGAGAAAGCAATTTTCCTGATTTATTAAGTAAATATCTTAAGTGTCAAAAGTATCTTTACACGTACAATACTGCAATCTAACCGGTACTCTTATTTCAAGTAAAAAACTTAAAGAGTGAAGTTGATTGGTCAAGCAGCAATCTTGCATAACTCACCAATCAAATATGTAAAGAAGAGACCTTATCTAGTTGATAGAACGTTTTATATATATATATATATATATCGAGGGGTTTAAACTCGGATAGAATATTACAGAAATTACGTGAATCTTTTTGAAAATTTACAGATAGTTATATCAAAAAATGTTTAAATTTAAGTAGTGTTTTATCATTGTTCCAAGTATTTTTCGCTCGCCACCACTTTAAAGTTAGTTTGATACTTAAATATGAAGTCTTAGAGATATAGATGCTTGGGATTGTAAATTTCATGTACTTATTTACATATTTATCTATATTTGTTTCTATTCAAATATTCACTATTTAGTTTATTTATTTTTGTGTTTGTGTTGGAGATTACGAGACGACCAGTTCATCCCCCCAAAGAGACAGGCCAATGCTTCGTCCCATAGGTTGTGTGTTTCCCTTTAAGGAAACGAGTGATTTTAGCCTCAGGATCAGAATATTATATCCATTCCTAGCCGTTAGATATTTCACATTCCTGCTATATTCCACGTGATTTTGAATCCTAACCAGAAACCTTCAATGTATTGTACTGTCCCATGCTACTCACGAAGCTTCCTTGTGGATTTACACCGTCACAAATTACAAAGGCTATTGGGCCTATAAGTACAACTAGGCCCATATGTACAAAGGCTATTGGGCCTAATTTATATATTTCTTTTGTTTATTTATTTTTCTCCTTTTTTTTTGGTGTCATTATTTATGTGTTCGTTAATTAGAAGTCCTAACCTCATGTCGACTTGCTCCTATTTTGTTGACTTAATATTATCATTTTTAATCCGACCAAAAAATTATGATTTTTTAAAGACGCGGGAAAACAACAGAATTCGACCAACCAGTACCTATCAAATATAAGTTTAATTATTTATATTATATAAATTTGGATTCTATAATCTTATTTTTATTATAATCTACAACAAAAATGACAGAGAGTTGCAGAGGTGTCAACTTAAATTTCTCTCCAAAAGCAAACTTAAAACATATTTGTAATGATTGTTGCTTTCTATTTTTAATTGTAATTTCCTTGAAAATGGAAGATTTGGATTACAATAAAAATCATTGACCAATCTCATATACAACTTTCTAGCATTATTCTTCTTTTTTAATGAAACTTACAATATCTAAATCACCCTTAATTGATTAAAAGAAATATATTTTCCTTTATACCAAAAAGCTGAACCAACAAATAAATTGGTTTTCCAAAAATAGATCTCCCAAAAAACTAAATATCTAAATATATATTTTAAATTATTTTCTCAAAAAGTGGATCCCAAAAAATAATATTTAAATAATGGCGTCTCTTTGTTTTATGTTTCCACTTTTGGCCTTGTGAAAGCTCTCAACTACCTTTGACTTTCATTTTCTTCTTGCTCTCATCCTCTTATTAGTCTTCGTCTTCATCATCTTTTCTTCTTTCTTTCATATTATACTACTAAATTCATTCTATCTCACATATCTTTACTTCATATGTTTATTCTTTTTTGAAGTCAACAATCCAATTTTTGTCACTAAGACTCCTTTCGCTTGGCGATTGATGATTACTTCTTTGCTCAACTTCTGATAAAAGTTTTGATTTTTTTTGTCTCTGTTTCAAAGGTAAGTTTGTAATTTCCTCATATTTACTTCAGCTTTCCGTCACGAAGTTCATAGTTCTTTAGATTGTTGTTAAGGAAGACAGGAAAGTTTTCATTTTTTAGTATAAATGAATCAACTTGTTGTTGCTTAGCTTAACTACAATTCCTTTGAAATTTAGGGTTCGTTGCAGAATTTGGGGTTTTCTCGGAATCTGTAATTTGATTTGATAACTGAACAGGTTCTCAGATGCTTAACAAGTTCCGGAATTTTGTGTTTGGTTCGATCAATTGTCTTTTGATCTGTTGGATTCAAAGACTAAGTTTAGAATGAATCGAACAAGTACATTATTGAACTTGATTCTGTGGTGGAGAATTCTAATAAGGAACTTGTTCAATTTGGTTATGTATCTTCAATAGTCTACTTTAGTGGGTTTAAGTTTCAATCATTTGCTCCAATGAAGTAAGCTTGCTCACTCTAATTCGTTTATGTGTATCAACAGTGGAGGAACCTGGGTGTTTTCATCTCTTTACGAAGATGAAATGCTTCTTATTTCCTAATGGGGACAAAAAAGATGAACAAAGGAGCCCTAAACCGAAGTCTAACTTGGGTGACCTTAAGAGAAGATGGTCAGATTTGAGTCCTCGTGATGTCTCTCGAACAAGCACGGTATCATCCGGTGGGAAGAACTCGATTAGAGAGTTCAGTATTGGTGATCTTAAAGCTGTCACAAAGAACTTCAGTCGGTCTGTTCTGATTGGGGAAGGAGGTTTTGGTTGTGTCTATTGGGGAATAATCAAGAGCTTAGAAGACCCTTCAAAGAAAATTGAAGTTGCGGTTAAACAGCTTGGTAGAAGAGGATTGCAGGTAAGGTTTCTTCATCTGATAATATATATGTTCAATCATCAATGTTCATTCATAAGTGGCTACAACATTTTAGATATGATCTGATCTGTCATCAATGTTCATTCGTTAGTGGCTACAACTTCACTCAGTGTTGGCTATAACTCTTAGATATGATATGTCTGTCACAGGGTCACAAGGAATGGGTGACGGAAGTAAACTTTCTTGGGGTAGTCGAGCATCCAAACTTGGTGAAGTTGTTAGGCCATTGTGCAGAAGACGATGAACGTGGAATCCAAAGGCTTTTGGTATATGAATATATGCCAAACCAAAGCGTAGAGTTTCATTTATCACCCCGGTCACCGACAGTTCTTACTTGGGACCTCAGATTGAGAATAGCTCAAGACGCAGCTCGAGGTTTAACATACCTTCATGAAGAAATGGACTTCCAGGTTTAACTTGAACATGAAATCCTCAATTGCTCCATCTTTCTATATCACTTGACTAAAATCTGTATCTTCTTTTGTGTAGATAATATTCCGTGATTTCAAGTCATCCAACATTCTATTAGATGAGGATTGGAAAGCAAAGCTTTCGGATTTCGGTTTGGCTCGCTTAGGTCCATCACCAGGATCAAGTCATGTTTCTACTGATGTAAGATAGCTTTTGTACATCTTCACTTGATTGTAAGATGGAATCATGGATAAATTTCTTATCTTGTTGGGGCTTAACAGGTAGTAGGAACTATGGGTTACGCAGCTCCAGAGTATATCCAAACTGGTCGTCTCACATCGAAAAGCGATGTGTGGGGTTATGGAGTTTTCATATATGAGCTTATTACAGGAAGGAGGCCACTAGACAGGAATAAGCCTAAAGGAGAGCAGAAGCTATTAGAATGGGTGAGACCTTACTTATCAGACACAAAGAGGTTCAGGCTCATTGTAGACCCGAGGCTCCAAGGCACATTCTTGATCAAATCAGTCCAAAAACTCGCTGTTGTAGCCAACCTTTGCCTTGCTAGGAACCCAAAGTCACGTCCAATGATGAGTGAGGTGTTGGAGATGGTGACTAAGATTTTGGAAGCTTCATCCCCTGGGAATGTTAGCAAGAAGACTCAGCTACTTCCTCTGAAGAGTCTAGAAGCTTCTAAAGCTGATGAAATGAAGAACAATGAGGTTCTTGATGGTGGTTGGTTAGATAAGTTGTGGAACCCGAAGAATGTGAGAGCTTTTTGATTTGAGTTTAGTCGAACACAAAATTAGTGAGTAACAACAACCTTTGTTATGTAATTTAATGTGTGAGAGTATTTTTGATAATGGGGTTTCAAATTATTTTAAAAGAAAAATCATTCGGCCCAATAAGATATTGTTTAGCTAGGCCCAATTTTAAAAATATACGGTCCAAACAGAGCCCTCTGAAGTCTCATTGTTTATCATTTCCAGTGAGCCTGACCCAATTTAAAGATTCAAATCTTCGGTCTACTTAAGCCCATGTTTTGGCCCATTATAGATGGGTCTTATCTTAGGTTTGATGTACTAAACCGGTTTATTGTAAAACCACAAATCTGGTCTGGTTCAGGAGTTGTAAAAATAGCCTTTCAAATCCAATCCATTTGGAAAAAATTAAAAATTAAAAACCAGAAAAACTGAGCCACAACAATGATATGATGATGCCAACCGTTGGTGAGGAATGAGAGACCTTGTCATCGTCTTTGGCTCTTCCTCCGCCATAACTAATCCTCACCACCACCATCACCACCGTCGCTGTTACGCCACTGGACCAGACCCTAACCGGAAAACTAAGTCCAGTCCTTCTCTTACCAAGCTACTTCCGTCACTGCCGCAGCAACACTCAGCTTCTCCTGTTCCAGTTTCCGCGGCGAATTCTCTCTCTAGACACTTCTCTAATGTCGTAAGATGGATTCCAGATGGCTCATTGGAGTATTACGCTGATTTCGCCTCTAAGCTCGCTGAGGATGGCCGAATTGAGGACTTCGCCCTCATCGCCGAGACATTGGCTGCAGAGTCCGGTGCTAATGTGGCACGTTTCGCTTCTTTGGTTGATTCTGAAATCTTATCGAAAGGTATTTCGTTTAATCTTCGGCAAGGAAAGATTGAGAGCGTGGTTTACACTTTGAAAAGAATTGAGAAGGTGGGGATTGCTCCATTGGACCTCGTCAATGAATCGTCTGTGAAATTAATGAGGAAACATTTTCGCGCAATGGCTAACCCTTTGCAAGTGGAGAAAGCTATTGATCTAATGGAGATACTCGCGGGTAATATACTACATCAATCTTGCTGTTAGGCTGTGTTTTAGACCCGACTTTGGACCTCTTTGAATTGAGCGGCTGCTTCTTATTTCAGGTTTCAGATTCAAAATCAAAGAACTGGTGGATCCGTTTAATGTAGTCAAGGTTTGTGTTGACATTTCCAATCCTCATTTAGCCATTAGGTAAGGCTTGTTTACACTCCTTACATAACGATATCAGTTCATTAGCTCTGCAATTCAGAATGTAACCAGAAGGATACTGAATAGAGTATGCTAACGATTTGGTGAATATGCAATGCAGATACGCATGTCTTTTACCTCATACAGAGATATTGCTCTGCAGAATTATTCATGGTTTTGGAAAAAACGGAGATATGGCCTCTGTAATGACAGCATATGAAGCCTGCAAACAGATTTTAGATACTTCTAACATGTATATATGCCGCACTATGATAGATGTTTGTGGCCTTTGTGGTGATTACGTTAAATCGAGGTACATATATGAGGTAATTCCCTAGTTCTACTTGCTGGATGTTTTACATAAGTAATCCTTTAAATGAAACATTAAGTTCACTTTTATCTGCCATCCTGCTTTTAAAATTTGTAGTTAACTAGAAATCTTGTGGCAGGATCTTCTCAAAGAAGGCATTAAGCCAAATATCTATGTAATGAACAGCCTAATGAATGTTAATTCCCATGATCTTGGGTACACACTAAAAGTATACAAGAATATGCAGGTACGTTCTTCTTTCTATCTCTTGATAATACTATATAGTTTACGTAGAATCATATGAGTGCGTGAACTGTCTAGATAGTATTTCAGATTTAGGAGTGGGTACCGACTGACCTTGATACTCTACATGTCACGGGCAGAAACTTGATGTTACAGCTGACATGACATCCTACAACATACTACTGAAAACATGTTGCCTGGCTGGACGAGTTGATCTTGCCCAGGACATATACAAAGAAGCAAAGCGAATGGAATCTTCTGGACTTTTGAAGTTGGATGCTTTTACATATTGTACTATTATAAAGGTACAATATCGGCATGTTTGGTTTACTAAAGCTGTCATTAATTTTTGCTTTTGTACCCTTAAGTCTCTGAATAATGCATTGGATCAGGTTTTCGCAGATGCGAAGATGTGGAAATGGGCACTCAATGTCAAAGATGATATGAAATCTGTTGGTGTAACCCCAAATACTCATACATGGTCGTCGTTAATCAGTGCCTGTGCCAATGCAGGATTAGTAGAGCAGGCAAATCTCCTATTTGAAGAGATGCTTGCATCTGGTTGTGAGCCTAATTCTCAATGTTTCAACATCTTACTGCATGCTTGTGTTGAAGCTTGCCAGTATGACCGAGCTTTTCGTCTTTTTCAATCGTGGAAGGAAAGCTCATTTAAGGAAGCCTTGTATGCAGATAATATAGTTAGTAAAGGTGGCATTTCCAGCCAAAACAAATTGAAAAATCATGGTTCTGGGTCCTTGGTGAATAGCAACTCTACTTCACCTTACATCCAAGCTTCAAATAGATTTTGCTTTAAGCCAACAACTGCTACATATAATATACTCTTGAAAGCTTGTGGTACCGATTACTATCGAGGAAAAGAATTGATGGATGAGATGAAGAGCCTAGGTCTTGCTTTTAATCAAATAACATGGTCGACTTTGATCGATATGTGTGGCAATTCGGGCGACGTAGAAGGTGCTGTACGAGTGAGTAAACTTTTCTTTTAAATTTTTAAAATCATTCATTCAAATATCTTTCCTAAAATAGAATGGAACCTGCTTCAGTTAATAAGCTTTGTGATACATGTATAGTATAAAGTCAAGGTATTCACGCTGAATTATGATACGTTCCCTGATAGACATTCTTCTTCGAACACAGATTTTGAGAACTATGCATTCGGCTGGAACCAGGCCTGATGTTGTTGCATACACAACAACTATTAAAGTATTAATCTCTCTCTTAGTGGTGCCTACATTTATGCTTTGTTCTTAATTTTTACTCAACTTAACTGTGTGGAGATTTGATCCTACTATCTTGCAGATTTGTGCGGAAAATAAAAGTTTAAAGTTGGCATTTTCTTTGTTCGAGGAGATGCGGAGATATCAGATAAAACCTAACTGGGTAATTCTCCTGGGCGATAATGTTGTGACCATTAGACCTCAACAAAATAAATTGACCGTTTATTCATCACTCCACCTTAGGGAGTATCAGCAGACTGAAATTCTAAGTGTTGCATACAAAATTGCGCATATAAAAGTCCGGAAGCTATTAGACTAGTCTAAATTGTCAGAATGCATTTAGCAAAGACAGATAAATGCATGTAGCTTTTTAACAATTGATTTCAGCATTTCTCAGTCCAGAAAGTTGTTTCTCAGGTAACCTACAATACACTTCTTAAAGCACGCAGCAAGTATGGTTCTTTACTTGAAGTGCGGCAATGCTTAGCTATATATCAGGACATGAGAAAAGCAGGGTAACTGCATTTAACTTATATGGTCTACTTTTATTTCTCTTCTATGATAGTTAAGTGAGGAGACATATCTCTTTTCTCACAAGCAAAGCCACAACACTGCAGGTACAAACCTAACGATCACTTTCTTAAGGAACTTATTGAGGAATGGTTCGAAGGGGTTATACAGGAGAATGGTCAGAGCCAAGATCATATAAGCGACCAAGTAGCTGATAACAAAGGGAGACCTGTAAGTCTACTCATTGAAAAAGTAGCTACACACTTGCCGGAGAGAATAGCCGGAAACCTTGCAATTGACCTTCAAGGACTGACCAAGGTAAAACTAATGGCAAGGAACAAGAAATGAAGTATGTTAATGCGTTTATAATCCCATCAATTTAACCCCTTTAGCATATGCCCTTGTCAAAGTTTGCATCCATCTACAGGTTGAGGCTCGACTTGTTGTTCTAGCAGTTTTGCGAATGATCAAGGAAGACTATATGCGAGGTAAGGTTCGGTAAACCTTTCAAACCGGAACACCATACAAGCCGCTTTAGTTTAGACTAAAATCACATGTATTGACTATGAAGCATACTTTTAACTAACTGAATCTCCTTTGCAGGTGATGTTGTAATAGATGATGTGTTGATCATCCTAGGAACTTCTAATTCAGGAAAGCAAGAGATTGCTGTGAAAGAAGCGCTTGTAAAGCTTCTAAAAGATGAATTATCTCTGGTAATTCTTCCTGCTGGACAAAGAGATATCAAACAGGATGATGCAAACCAAGATCCAGCGCATACACAAGAGAACACTGAGTCGATTTTTGATATATCCTCAACAAGGAGACCTGCAATTCTGGAGAGGTTAATGGTGACAAAGGCGTCTCTGCGTCAGTGGCTGCAGCGCAAAAAGTAGTTGCTCCTGACTGGTACATGACTAATTACTCATCTTTGTATTTGATCTTAATTTCAGACCATATTGCAGAAAATAATGAGAAGATTGCATATTATATCAGCTGCACATATTATGTAACTCCTTTTATATAATCAAAGTTTTCTTCTAAATAACATTCCCCAGTTCTGAAAACCATAAATTAAACCAAATTTCTTCTTCTTTTTTTGCAATATTTTACATGCTAGGAAACATGCAATTACATGATCAGAAACTCGAAAGTTGTAGCATACACTTGTTGGTCTCTCTAATTGAACAGGAAGTAGCAGCCTGAGGGTCAGAGACAATCCTGTTGTTGCAGTTTAAGGGGCAAGTAAACTTCTGATAAATACTGGAAACCAAAAGAACTCAACGCCTGAATCTCAGCTTTCTGCTTTGTTTTCAACATCAGGTTAAGTTCCTCGACCCACCCAGGATTTTTCTTTACGAAATCCTCCTCTAGCATATCCTTCCCGGTCTTAATATCCTGCTCAGTCATTGGCAACCTACACTGCTCGGGTATCTTATACTTGTCCAAATCACTTGGCCTGATTCCAAGCCACTTAATATCAGGTGTAGTCAACTTTGCACTATCATAAGACATGTTCTTTGACCCACACCCATAAACCGACAAGATTTTTAACCCGTAAGGATCACTGTCCACCAAGGCAAGCACCGGAAGCTTAAGCTCCATTTTCATTTTCCTCAAGAAGAGTCTTGTAGCTACATCAGGCTGGCCTTTTGCAGTCACAATAATACAAGGGAACCGGTTATAGAATCTATCTTCAGCTAACCTCATATAAGCTGCATCTTTTTCAACTAAGAGTATGAACTTAGCATCACTCTGCATATCTCCAACTCGGTCGATATTTGGTGGAATGGCTTTCCCACCCATTCCCATCTTGGTGCAATCTATCATGTCTCCATTGTCACTGAATATGAGCCTTCCCACTACCACACCTTTCTCTGCTGCAATAACGTTAAGGCTTGACCTTGTACATCCGAGCATACACGAGACATCGTCCAACACAGCATCACTCTGTGTCTGGTCCTGAAATTCAACAAGGTTGGAAATGGTTCAAGACCTTCCCAAATCGCAACTTATCTGCTCAAATGGATCAATGAGAGAACTTCTGTTTGCAACTTGCTAGGACCCAAAATCAGATATATGTACTAAAGGTTTACAAGAGCTGAGTAACTATCATTCTCATCTCAAGTGACGTAAATCTGAAAGCAAATAAAACCTACCTGGAAAAGCTTAACATCGGTGTAGAAGAGATCACGCTTGGTGACGTGAATGTTCCTGAGGCAGAGTTGGTGGATAAGGGCGAGGATGCTAGTGGTGATGGTAGTTTTCCTGACAGAAGATACGGACGAAAAAGGACGAAGGGTAGATTTGTCTTTTAACACTATACGGTCGAGCTCCGGGACATAAAGTTGGTTCGAGGCGGCGCGTGAAAGAACACTGAATGAGAAGCCATCACCAGCGAGAATGGAACGGGCAATCTGGAGAATAACCGTCTCTATCTCTGTCTGCACGGAGGAAAGGGAGAGATCTGCGACTTCACGGCAGGAAGAGGAGAGAGATATTTACAAAGGCCCAAACAAAACCAACTTATGACCCAAGTGAAAACCATTTAGACGTGGTTTCCTAGCAAATTTAGATTAGTTTAAATATGGATTTCCTAAGAACAAGAATGTAATTTTGAGAGTTGTCATTTGGAACAACTCTGCATCTTCCCATTTTATGATATCAATTTAAAAAAAACTTTGATTTGGTGTTCTTTGTTTAAGCTTTCTCTTTTACTTGCACAAATAAAGCTGAAACTACTTCAATTTCTAGTTATTTTAATTATCTTAACAAGCTCATTGAGTATCCTTGTTTTGAGATTGTTAACAAGAGAAAGGTCGGCTAGGGTTAGTGGCTTCGATGAAGACGAAGAAGAGGCACCACCGGCGGATTTGGTAGAAGATGAAACATAAGATTCGAGAAGCTTCAAGATAACATCGTCTCGTTCCAAAATGCTTTTGAAAGGAAGATCCTCCGATTCGACCTCTTTAGCTCGCTTGCGGTTCTTCTTATCCGCCATCTGTAGACGGTGACGCGGCGGCGGAGAGAATACTGGTACTAATTGATGGCGGGAAATTTTACTCTTTAGGTCAACGATTTATCGTGAAAGTCTTTTAAGGCAAATTAAAGGATAATTTTAACCAATTCATAAGTTTAGCTACAATGAAGCCAAGTTCAGGAACTGATCAAATTAATTAAAACTTAAACAAAAAGTCGAACCCTGCTGTCAACGATTATTTTCTAATTTCTTTCTAGTTGGGCTTAGAAAGTGTGTTTTACGGCCCATATCATTAGCTCAATATTAAACCAATAAACTATTTTTTTTTTGTTGGTAAGATCCATCTAATCAACGGTCTAGATGCGCTGTCATTTTATTCACTTGACCACGTGTCAGGTCAAAAAGATCTCAGATCTGCCACTACCCTCCTGAACGATAGTTGGGCTTAGTGTATTTTAACGGCCCATATATTTAACCCAATATTAAACTGACATCTATAAAATCTTTAAAAGCTAGTTGCTTCCGCCTAAATCTAATCAACGGTCCAGATGAGCTTTCATTTAACGTTTCCTTTTTACTATACCACGTGTCTGTACCAAAAGATCTCAGATCTGCCACTAGCCTCCTGAACGATTGTTTTTGATATCATCCACCTCAATAATCCTTGCCAATACATGACGTGAAAATATCCGATATGACGTGGAACTTATCTAACGTTCTGGACCTCTAGTTTTGTCCACGTCATAATTTTCGATTTTTAATTTCTTTTTTTTTTCGGAGACAATCTTTCTAATATCTATCTATCTCCGGAAAATAAAAAATCGGTGGTTTATGGTCGTCTCCGATTTCCACTCTCTGGGAGACAGAAAAACCTCATAATCAAAATTTTCACTGTTTGTGCTTTCTTAAGCTGCGAAGCTTCGATTTCTTGTGTTTATTTTGTTGTCTTTTCTCAATGCTGTTTATTTTTGGATTATATGTTTCTCTTTCCCAACCGTTAGCTGCTTGTGCTAGATCCATTGTTCTGGTTGCTGAGCTGTTTGATGCAACTGGTTGAGGTCGAATCTTTGTAGTAAGATTTGATTATTGTAAGATCAGTTTTCCCTCAGAATTCAGATGCTTTTGTTTGGTTTCTAAATTTGATGTCGAGATTCAGTTTTTTTTTTCCTTCAGTTTTTTGATGATTCTTCTAAAACCTACTTAATTGGCTTTGTTCTTTCGAAATTCCTGTTCTTCAACTCTTTGTTTTGTTAATCTGGATTGTTGTTGAATTATAACTTCTCCATCTTGGACATTTTTCCAAAATTAGGGTTTCTGGTTTTGTTTTAACATGAAAAGAGCAAATTTTATCCGATTAACTGTGACACTTTTGGGTGTTTTAGGTTCTCTCTGTTTACTAATTCAAGTGATTTTCTCTGCGTCAGTCTAGCTGAGGAGAAATATTTCAAGTGTTTTAACAAATTGTTCATTTGAACTCAGCGAAGCAGAATTGATGTGATGAATGTTCACGGGGACGGTGAGGGTTCAGGTTACGCAACCACTGATCGAAAAATCGGAGAAACGAAATTTGATAGGGTTGAGAGTCGGACAGAGAGGAATAGTGAAGAAGATAAAGCTAATGGAATTACTATGGATGTGAAAAATGGAAGTTCAGGGATTGGGCAAGGCTCAAATGGACTGCAAATTCAACAGTCGCAACAAACTCCGGCAACTGTTTGCTGGGAAAGGTTTCTTCATGTGCGAACCATTAGAGTTCTGCTTGTGGAGAATGATGACTGCACCCGTTATATCGTTACTGCATTACTTCGTAATTGTAGCTATGAAGGTGAGTCTTGAAACCTAGACCCCATGCTGATATAATCTTTGCATCCATCGATCGATAATGAGTTGCATCTTTTCTTTTTTTTTGCCATGTGTTTTTGGTTGATTGATTATCAATTCTCTTATGGCAGTTGTTGAGGTTGCAAATGGTATTCAAGCTTGGAAGGTGTTGGAAGATCTAAACAATCATATTGATATTGTGTTAACCGAAGTAGTCATGCCTTACTTATCTGGTATCGGTCTCTTATGCAAGATTTTGCATCACAAATCTCGTCGGAACATCCCTGTCATCAGTGAGTTCTTTGTCTCTGGTTTTTTGTAAATCGAGCTCTTTCTGTAGTAGATTCTTTTAACTACATTACCCTGTGAGAATTTGTGTTGCAGTGATGTCATCTCATGACTCAATGGGGCTGGTCTTTAAGTGCTTATCAAAAGGAGCAGTTGACTTTCTTGTTAAACCAATAAGAAAAAACGAGCTTAAGATCCTTTGGCAACATGTTTGGAGAAGATGCCAAAGTGTATGTCCTTAATTATTTATGAATGCTTAAAAACATTTGGTATTTGACGTACAACTGTCGATGAAGCAGTAAACTAGAAAGTGATTCTGTAATTGCTGATTGGTATCTACTTTTTGGTTTCACATGGTTTTCTTTGTTTTCTGTCCGCAGTCTAGCGGCAGTGGAAGTGAGAGCGGTACACATCAAACTCAAAAGTCTGTGAAATCAAAGACTGTTAGGAAATCTGATAACGATTCAGGAAGCAGTGGTGAGAATGAAAATGGAAGCATTGGCCTAAATGCTAGTGATGGAAGTAGTGATGGGAGTGGCGCTCAGGTTAGAAGAATGTGGAATATCAATACTCTAAGATATATCTGAGGAGTTACCCTCTTGAATATCAATACCCTCTTGTAAATGAAAAGGGTTGGACGATCGAACTTCACATGTGCACTCTGATGCTTATAAATGGTGGAAGCGCTTAAATAACCAATTGTAGAAGTCAATGCTGTTTAATTTAGTTCTTTCAGTGATAAACTGGGTGAAAATATCTAGTTCATCGCAAAGTTTATTTTTGCCGACATATATTTTACTTTTCAAACCTTAAATTTATCTTAATATTCTACTTTTATGCAGAGCTCTTGGACGAAAAAAGCTGTGGAAGTTGATGATAGTCCACGAGCAGTATCTCCATTGGATCGAGTTGATAGCACATGCGCACAAGTGGTGCATTCTAACCCTGAGGTTCCAAGTAATCAGTTGGTGGCAGCACTTGCTGAGATCGAGACTCAACAAGAAGATGAAAAATTTGGTAAGGAAAGGAAGGTGGCTAATAATCTTCTTTATAACAAAACTTAAAAACATGATATTAAATTTTTCTTTTTTTCATTATTTATGCAGAAGATGTCACAATGGGTAGAGACTTGGAGATAAGTATTCGTAGAAATTGTGATCTGGCAGTGGAGGCAAAAGATGAACCCCTAACTAAAACTGCTGGCATTATGAGACAGAATAATTCACTTGAAAAGAGCTCTAGTAAATGGAAAATGAAAGTTGGAAAAGGACCATTGGACCTCGGTAGCGATAGCCGTTCAAGTAAACAAATGCATACAGATGGAGGCTCGGGTTTCAAAGCTATGTCAAGCCAACTTCAAGATAACAGAGAACCCGAGGCGCCTGTTACACACTGCAAAACTTTAGATACCAATGAAGCTGCCGTAAATAAATCCGAAGAGCTAATGCATGTGGAGCATAGTTCAAAGAGGCATAGAGGAATTAAAGATGATGGAACAATAGCTAGGGATGACCGCAATGTACTTAGGCGTTCAGAGGGTTCAGCTTTCTCAAGGTATTTCTAGACTCATTAACAAATCTTGAACGTTCTGTATCTGCTTTTTAGTAGAAACATTAGAATATCGTTTTAAAGAAGTATGCCATCAATTGTTTTACAGGTATAATCCAGCCTCAAACGCCAATAAAGTGTCTGGAGGGAACTTAGGAAGCAATTCTCTTCCTGATAATAATGGCCAAGCTTTAATAAAAAAGACTGAAACAACATGTGATTGTCACTTAAACATGAATGAGAGTCTCCCCAACAATCACCACTCACGTGTAGGTAGCAACAACTTCGAGATGAGTTCCACGACTGAGAACAACGCTTTCACAAAACCAGGAGCTCCAAAAGTAAGCTCAGCAGGATCTTCATCAGTAAAGCATTCATCATTTCAGCCTCGACCTTGTGATAATCATCATCATCACACCTCCCATAATCATGTAAATATCGCTGAGCAGAAGCTACCACCACAATATGGATCCTCAAATGTGTACAACGATGCGATTGAAGGTAACAACAACACAGTGAATTACAGTGTGAATGGAAGTGTATCAGGTAGTGGTCATGGAAGCAATGACCCATATGGAAGCAGCAATGGTATGAATGCTGGAGGAACGAATATGGGAAGTGATAATGGTGCTGTCAAAAGTGGAAGTGGCGATGGTAGTGGAAACGTGGCTGCTGAAAATAAGATCTCTCAAAGAGAAGCTGCTTTGACAAAGTTCCGTCAGAAGAGAAAAGAGAGATGCTTCAGAAAGAAGGTAAATTCTAAATCAAAGCCTATTCACTTAAACTCTCTTTAATCGAACGCCTATGTATGCCATATCTATTAGCTGGCCATGTAAACCGCTAGACTATGAAGAATTCGGCATGATTGTTTCAATATGACCATATTTTAGGGTCTGTATGTATGACTGTTTCATTTTCTTCAGGTCCGATACCAAAGCCGGAAAAATTTAGCGGAACAACGTCCACGTGTCCGTGGCCAATTCGTTCGTAAAATAGCTGCTGCAACGGACGATAACGACATAAAAAACACCGAGGATAGTTAACGGAAAATCGACAAAACCAACAGCCAAACAAAACAAAACAAAAACATGAGTAATGTACTCATCATCTATCTTATATCTCTATCTATCACTTCTTTAACAATTTTTCGTTTCCCTTCAAAGTCTGATTCTTTGATACGACCATCCACGAAACAAAGACGCGTCCTTTGATTGTTGTTGTCTGGTCTGATATGTGAATTTAGGACACGAAGGGTTTGGTTCATGAGTTCCAGGATGTAGTGATATCTTTGTAGATGTTGTAAACTTGTAAAACAATAACCCTTGTTTGTATATTTTTTATGTAAGCCCCGTTTTGGGAGCTGATTATAATACAGTATCGTATTTTTAACGTGAAGAGGAGATTAAATTCTTTTTTATATCTTAAAAACGTAATTTAATAGTTAATTACAACATTTTAACTAGTGTTCTAAAGATTACAGAATATAAATGGTCATAAAATATAAATTAAAATATAAAAAAAAACGAAAAATCCAGCGATTGGCTTGGCGTGCTCTTTTACATTTCAAAGTTCTCGGATTTTCTCTCTCTCTCGCTTTCGAGATTATCGAACGCAATCAAATTGAAGAATCATTGAGGAGGAAGACGAAGAAGATCGAGAAGCTAAATGGGTTGGATCCCGTGTTCAGGGAAATCGAGTGGGAAGACTAAGACTCGGAGAAACGGTGACGAAAAACTGAATAGGAAGTCTTCTGATTGTTCCTTGTCGACTTCAGGTATTACTGTTTACATCATTGGATTTTGGGTCTAAGCTTTTCTTAAACAATATTTCTGGAAATTTGCAAGCTTTTATCAGTACTACGCTGTCTGATTCCGGTGTGACTAATGCTGATTAGGGTTTTTGACTTTTTGTTCCATTCGATTTCAGTAGCTTTAGACTACTCTGAACAGTTGAGTTGGTATTTTGACCTAAATGGTGTGTTATTGAATGTCTGTTTTGCGGTTTATTGTTGAATCAGAGATTATTTTCCAGTGGAATGTTTTGGTGAAGTTGTGGATTAAGTGATTGTGGTGAATTGTAATCGAATGAAGCTGAAATCCGAAAGATCCTTTTTTCCATGATATGTTTCCTCTAGTCATTATCGCATTGCTGCCTTTCGTGAACTCTCAAGTGTAGATGGGACTTGCTATGTCCTTTTTCGAAAACTTTGATTTGCTGATCCTGCAAAGTAAAGCATTGATCTTAAGACACTTCTCTCAGCTTGTTTTGATGTATAATTGCTTCTTCTCGCTTTCATTTTTGTAGAGAAATCTAAGGCCAAATCGTCCTTGAGTGAGAAGAGTGAATCCAAAAACAGAAGCTCTGATCACATTGTGGCACAAACATTTACATTCGCTGATCTAGCTACTGCCACTAGAAACTTCAGAAAAGAATGTCTCATAGGGGAAGGAGGCTTTGGTAGAGTTTACAAAGGATACTTAGCGAGCACTGGCCAGGTTTGTTCCTTTTTATGCTTGATTCTGTGGATTTAACCTTTCGAATGTCCTTGGTCATGAAAGCTCACTGACATTGTTCTTCATATGTAGACAGCGGCTATTAAACAACTTGATCATAATGGTTTACAAGGAAACAGGGAGTTCCTTGTCGAGGTTCTGATGTTGAGTCTTCTTCATCACCCGAATCTTGTTAATTTAATAGGATATTGTGCTGATGGAGATCAAAGGCTTCTGGTGTACGAGTACATGCCACTAGGTTCACTGGAAGATCATTTGCATGGTACGCCCTACTAAGATCACATGCCTACGAGTACTTTTAGGATTATCAAATTATGTAGAGAAAAATTCTTTAAATTTTAAATGACCGATGCATTTTTTTCAGACATTTCACTCGGTAAGCAGCCACTCGACTGGAACACCAGAATGAAAATAGCTGCAGGTGCTGCAAAAGGTTTGGAGTATCTACATGACAAAACCATGCCTCCAGTGATCTATCGTGATTTAAAATGCTCCAATATTTTGCTCGGCGATGACTACTATCCAAAGCTATCTGACTTCGGGTTAGCTAAACTTGGCCCAGTGGGTGACAAGTCTCATGTGTCGACTCGGGTTATGGGAACATACGGATATTGTGCTCCTGAGTATGCAATGACAGGCCAGCTAACACTCAAATCAGACGTTTACAGCTTCGGTGTTGTTCTGTTGGAGATTATAACTGGTAGGAAAGCAATAGACAGTTCAAGAGCTACTGGAGAACAGAATCTAGTCGCATGGGTAAGAAAGTAGCATATTGGGAACAAAATTTGTTCTCTCTGTAGATTTTTATTCTTCCTTATAATTGTATTCTATGGCATACTCTCTTTCAGGCAAGGCCGTTGTTTAAAGACAGGAGGAAATTCTCTCAGATGGCTGATCCAATGCTTCAGTGTCAATACCCTCCGCGAGGGTTGTACCAAGCACTCGCTGTAGCAGCGATGTGTGTACAAGAGCAGCCAAATCTTAGACCTCTCATTGCTGATGTTGTCACTGCACTCTCTTACCTCGCCTCCCAGAAGTTCGATCCTATGGCTCAGCCTGTCCAAGGTTCCCTTTTCGCTCCCGGGACTCCACCTAGATCAAGGAGGGTCTGAAAATATACGGAGAACCGAACTGTGGTGGTTATTCACCTTAGATTTCCGGATGTCTTTCTTGTTAGGGGAGAGTTTTTCAGACTAAATGTGAAATATTGCTCAGGGTTGCTTGTAGATATGTGTAAGAGATAGAATTCATGTAAAGACCGGTTTATACTGTTATAGGTGATGTTGTTTAGTGCAAGTTACGCTGTTTTATGTAAGGTCATGTAAGCTCTTGCTTTAAATTGTGACAATATCTCATTATTGTATTGAGAGATGTCTATTTAGTTTCCGAAGTCATTGTATAAATATTAAAACATTGTTTCAGAACTTCAAATGTTTGAGATTTTGATTGTATTTCTAGCATTCATGTGTTTCATTCATATCTTTATAGATTATCAATGTCAATAGTGGTTACTGATTAACAGTAAATTACAGATCAAGCTGCTGCTGCTTGTAAAGTACACATCTTATTGCATCATCAGGTTCATACTTCATATCTATAGACCAACTGTTCGTACCAGGTGGTCTGGTCAAGTAGACTTCACTCCTTACTGCAAGAAAATAACCGGAATAAGATTAAGGTTGGTCATAGACCATTAACCAGCCTTTGGATCCTATAAATCATGTGGTAGTTCATTAAATAAGAGTCCATCTACATTATAGGACTTACCATGAATTTTTTCTTAAATACCTCCATAATCTCCTTGGGATCGAGTTTCGTTTGTGCATAGGCATCGATCTTGTTCATTTCCTGCAAACATAACACATTGATCACTTTAGAAACAATCTGTATGAAGAAAAGAATAATCTGTTCAGATTGCCGCACATATGTATATTTATACCTCAATCCATGCCGATAGTTTGGGCCGTTCTGTAGTAATGTCGAGCTTGAATACTTCATTGAATACGATTTGTAACCTTTCAATAAACGGGATATAGGCAATATCAACCTGGAAAACAAAAACCACAGAGAATTCAGAAAATGCATTTAAAACGACCAGAGGAAGAATGGTCCATCATTAAACGCCGAAGAGGCTTTTACCAAGCTAATCTGACCGAGGAAGAATGGCCCATCATTAAACTTATGCAGAGCGTTTTCCAGATAATCTAACACAGGTGCTGCAGCAAGAACATGAAAAATCAGGTCATACTATCATTGGTTTCATCCCCCCAAAAGGCCGATACATTGAAGAGTTCAAAGTCTCACCAGTGTCTTTAGATGGGTCTTCTTTAAGTGACACATACATAGTTTTAACGAATGTATCAGCGTATTTCAACAACTCGTCGCCAAACTCTCCTTTTGCATGTTCCTTGAGATAACACAAGAGGGCAATGGATAGAAATCAGAGAATAAAGAAAGGAAACAATACCTGTTATGGTATGGTGTTACCTCGGGGTAAAGCGAGGGGCCTTCAAAAGTGTTATCAAGATATTTGATCAAATCCAAACCCTCCCCAATGATTTTTCCATTGTGCTCAAACGCTGGCACCTGCAAAAGACAATGAGAACTTTCCAATTTTGACCTATGAAATGAGTAGGTTGTAACTAAATTGAGAAGAAACAAATGAATAGGTGAGTTATGAATAGATAAGCTTCTTCACCTTGTTCTCTGGATATACTTTCTCCTTGTACCAATCAGGCCTATTCCAAAGATCCAATGGAACAAGTTTAATCTTTTCTTGTAAACCCTACAATCAACAGAAACCAACCAAATCTTTTATTCAGAATCACAACATTGTATAAATATAGTACAAAAAAAAAGAAAGCAGAAAGGTAATATTTGTTTCCAGACCAGAGTATTTCACTACCATTACTGTGATTCTTATGTATAGATAGTTTCTAGGAACATAAAGGTGAAGTTAACTAATTTTCTACATGATAACCAATCTTTAGTCCATAGCATAGAATTCTATGTAGAGGAAAAAGTTGGGACTCATACAAAGGAGAAGCTGTTAAACCTTGAAGTTTCTGGTGATCCAAACTCGTTGAGCATAAGGGCAAACGTAGCTTGTGTACAATCTTTGGCACACAACAATAATAGGTTAACAACTATAAAAACACAATAAAGAACAAAATTTTGTAGAATCTTAAGCTAAAGACAAGAACTTTACAAGGAAACGAAGATTTTTCTACCTTATGGTTCATCAAACAAAGTGGGTGGATCAGCTGTAGCATCAAGCGGAGCTGGACGATCTTCTGCAACACTGTCTCAAGAGAATCAAGCCACCAAAATAAAATCACCCAAAAGCTGATATATTTATTAAAAAAACTCAAAAACAAAACTCTTACAGATGAGAGGCCATGGAGGATATGTACTACGCAGCCCTTTTTCAAGTTTCAAAGATCTGATTCTGTAGAAGAAATTTGATCATGCAAAAGAAAACAAACGCGAATTAACAGAGTGAAAGCTGTTTCTAGAATTACAGTCCTCTTCGTCGATGAAGACAGACACGTGGCAGTTTTTGGATCTTTCTTTATCGGTAACTAGATATTACGTTATGGGCCGTAATTGAATGCCCATTTTCATAAGTTAGTTCTTCTTTATCGGTAACTCGATACATCGTAATGGGCCCTAATTAATACAACCCAATAAGGAACTGAAAGCCCATATACTTAAGTTTTCAAACATAAACGACGTCGTTTCATTATTGACATTAAACACACCAACACAAGAACATCTCTTTTGATCAAAGTAAGCACAATAACACAATCTTCCTAATCTTCAAACTACAACTCCAAATGCATTCCATCTTCATAAGCCAACATGTCATTGTAACCGAAGACTCGGTTCAATAGATTTGTTACTTTTACTGCAAAACCAAAACCGGAATCGATTAATTCTTGTCGGAGAACAATAACCAATACTAAGCTAAACAATAAAGAAAATTCAAAGTTACGAACGATAAACTCTTACCATGAACTTCTTGAAAAAATTGATAACATATTCGGAATCGGTTTTGGTCTGTGTATACGCAACCATCGTATTCATTTTCTACACAAAATACATTTGAGGTTAAAGCAACTAAATCTATAAAAGCCTAAATTAAACATGTTCATGAATATTTATATAGATGTGTACCTGAATCCAAGCAGCTAGTTTTGGACGTCCAATTATAATTTCGTATTTGAAAACTTCTTCGAGAAACACTTGAAATCTTTCGATAAATGTGATGTACGCAATATCAACCTAGAAAAAATACAAAAAAATAATTACCCAGGAAAGAAAAACGCTATATATATAATTTTTCTTCTAAAATTTGGGTATATATACCAAACTAAGGTCGCCGAGGAAGAATGGACCATCATCAAACTTCTGCAAAGCATTTTCCACGTAATCGAACACCAATGCTGAGGTCAAAAACAATAAATTTTGGTTTTCTTTGTCAACGATTGGATCAATAAAATTCGATAGCTCCAATTCACCTCTTACTATCTAAACAATATTACATGGATCGTGAGATACGAACTCGGATGGAAACCATTTGACCAAATGCATTTGATCTCAATCTCAAGTTTCAGCTAGCAGCTTTTAGTTCTGAATGATTGACTCTTACAATTACTTAATTATTTGCTTTTATTGTTAACTTTAATGACTAGAAAACACTTACCGGTTTCTTTAACAGGGTCACCTTTGAAAGAGCCAAACACAGTTTTCATGAATGTTGCATCAACATATTTCAACAACTCTTCACCAAACTCTCTCCTTGCTGAATCCTAGAATCATATATTATTCCCATTAATTGAAAGATTATTACATAATTCAAGCGAAGAACAAGCTCTATGACATTAAAAGACGGTCTTAACTAATTACCTTGGGGTAAAGTGAAGGTCCATCGAAATTTTTATCGACATATTTGATTAACTCAATACTCTCCACAATGATTTTGCCATTGTGTTCAAGTGCAGGAACCTACATATATTATTATCACAATCTTAATTAGTACTATTATGTTCCTATAGTCTTGCCATTGTGTTTAAGTGCAAAAAATTATTAGGTGCTACGCGATCTTCCGCCTAGCGCTTAAAAAATCTAATCGGTTTAAATGATTTTAGGTAATTTAAACAGTTTTAAAATAAATCATATTGTATTTTCGATAATTTAGATATAGATATATATAGTATAAAGATAACATAATGATTAGAATCAAAATTGTTTATGAGTTTTTCTTTTAAAATATTTTATTAAATAAAAAATAATTAACCGCTTAAATTAATTTCCACCTAAACCATATAATTCCTGCTTTATTTCCACTTATACTATCCGTCTAATACATCTGATTAGATAGAAATCAGGATGGATAAGGTCTTTCTAATGCCTAAACTCCGCCTAAGCCGATTTCTTAAACACCAATTTTATATATATGAAATTGTTTGCAGAATAAATAAAGAGCACCTTGTTTGCTGGATTTACTTTCTCCTTGTACCAATCTGGCCTATTGGAAAGGTTTATAGGAACCAATTTGATCTCCTCTTGCAGACCCTAAAACTCGAAAGTATCAAACAAATAAATAATATTGCTCGTAAATATTAATGTCAAAACACAATATAAGAGAGTAATAACTATCACCTATTACGAACTACAACTATGATATGAGACTTTATACGATCATATATAAACTTTATGGTCCAATGAAAACGACAGAAATTAAATACGAGAAAGAAAAAAATAAAGTACCTTAATGTTTCTGGTAATCCAAACACGTTGTGCAAATGGGCATGTGTAGCTTATATACAACCTGACAATTTTGTTGCAAGTTTTAATTAACAAACGAAAGTTAATTAGATTCAAGCTTATTTTAAAATGTTTTTTTTTCTTTCTAAAGTTATATGGAACATAAAAGAAACATGTTTAAACCTTGTGGTTCCGTCGAAGACAATAGGTGGATCAGAAGTAGCATCAAGCGGAACTTGACGATCTTCTACAAAACTTTTTCTAAATACAGAGATAGAAAGTTAGATTTATAACGATTAACCAAGTTTTATACTAATTAAGAAGCATCATAAAGTGAAAAATAAAAATAAAGGATCTTACTGATGAGATAGAGCCATAGAGATCGAGGTTTTGTAAGAGTTTTTTCTTCAAAGGATTATCACAAATGCTGTTTTGTAAGAATTATGGATCAAACTCATAAAGTCACGTTTATATATACATTCAATGGTAATGGAATTAAGAGGCTTGGTTCATGCTTTTTGGAAAGGTCAGCGTTTGATCATATCTGTCATTGAAATTTCTAATTTTTAGTCGTCAGGGTCAAAGATTTTGAGCTAAGGTTTTGGTTATTTTATTTTGATATGATGATCTTTTTCTCTATATCTAATGAGTTGATATAAACTAAAAATAAAAATTATATGTTATACATTTGATTTTGTCGATAAACAGATATATTTATATGGTTGGTCAGTTGGTCTATATTGACGCCATTTTCCACGCCGTTAATTAATCTAATAAAATAATGTCGTTTCAATTTGTTTTGTGCCGGTCCATTTGGGCCCAACTCAGATTGTATATGTTGGGCCTCTTTCGGTTATTTAAGATCCGACCCGACTAGTGAGTGACAACTGTTAAATAGACGATATTACCCTTCCTTCATGTGATGGCTAATGCGTAAAAATGGATCGGACTATCTAGATCCGATTTGGTCCATAAGATATTGACGAGACGATATTGCCCTTGGTTGTTAAGGGCTTTAAAAAATCCCCGAGAACCGGCTCTTCGACTTTAACCCTACTCTTCCGCAAAATCGCGATAGAAGAACATCTGACGAATCTCTCTCTCTCCCTAGTCGCGTATTTCGAACTGTGTAGGGATTTCAATGGCGAGCAACGGAGCCAAGGTCACGGCTACGACTGAGAATGATGGAGGTCTTTCTGGTGGGGGAAACCCTAAGAAAATCGTAGACCTCAACATTACTGAGCCAGATCGTACTGATGACATTCTCGACGGAGAAGTTAAGGATTTCTCAGAATCTGGTGAGAAAAAGGATGAGGTGGACTCTAATGCTATTGGATCGGCGGGTGGGGCTCAACCTGGGGATGTATCTCCTGTCGATGATATCCAGAAAAAGATTCGACGTGCTGAGAGGTTTGGGGTTACTGTAAAGCTAACCGAAGAAGAGAAGCGCAATTCGCGTGCTGAGAGGTGAGATAAATCATTCATATGGTTTCTTTTCCCTAAGTCTCAAGTTTAGTTTTTTCGTATTTAGGGATTTGGAAAATTAGGGTTTCTGCATTCTCACGAAGCGTTTTTCTTTAATCTGTTTGGGAATTTGTTAGTCTTATGGAGCTATACGTATGTGTAGTAGGATTCTTATAATAGCCATGTTCTCGTATTGTCAAACCTATGTCGGCGAGGTTGAAACGAATATCACCCTTGATGCAGGTTTGGTACTGTAACAGCAGCAGCAGCAGCCGGACCGGTGAATGACTCAGAGGGAACGAAGAAAGCAGAGGAATTGAAGCGAAAGGCTAGAGCTGATAGGTATTTTGCCATGCTTTCTTTGCGTTTGATACTTTGTTGGCTATGTGTTTGGCTTTAAAGAAAAGGAGTTTAATACTTGCCTTTTTGTTAAACAGATTCGGGGTTCCGGCAGCAACCTCTACTACTGATAAGAGTGAGGAAGAGGCAAAGAAGAAAGCTAGGCTCGCACGTTTTGGAAAAGAAACTAAACTTGATTCGGCTGAAGAAGATAAACGCAATGCTAGAGCCTTAAGGTATTTTTCCATGCAACTCAAATTCTATTAGTCCCTGAAGACTGAAGTAGCGCGCGTTGCTAATTGATTATGTGGTTGTGAATCGAATCGTGTAACATTAGGTTTTCCAAAGTTGCTTCGGATTCATCTTCAGATTTACCTGGGAAGCAAAATATTGGCAAGGTAAATGTCATTTAACTTCTGTTGTTTCTCCATCTATTAGAATGAGAGAATTAATAGAATTAATAATATCTACTGTTTTACTCTTTGTTTCATCAGGAGGCAGCTGTATCAGGAAACGCTGCCTAACTTTCCTGAATAAAGTTCCATTTCTCCTTGTAGTTAGGTGAGTTTCTCCAGATATTTCTGGTTGCATTGCAAATTCTATTGGTGCCTGTTTTTTATCGTTTCTGACTCTATTATATTTGATATTGGCAGGTAGTGTATTAGCGTTTTATGATTCCCTCTCTGGCTGCTTCATTCTCTCTTTATTTCTGCATTAGAAGTCCTCGTGTGTATTATCTTTATTAAGTTTGAAGTTTGGTGGTGGAGCAAGGTTTTGCGGTCATGTGATGGTTCTTTCAGATGAACGGAAGCTGAGCTGTCACCAGATGAGATCTTGAGAAACCAATAAGTAACCTATAGTTCTGATTGTCTTGAAAAGCACTTAATTGTGTGAGGATCTCGGAATTCTGAAGTGGCTGGTGTTGATGTTTTACATGTTGCAGGTTTTTGAAGTGGTAAGTATATCCTAAGTAATGCCTTCATTTCATATACTATCTAAGAATTTGGATGGTCCGTTTAGTAGTGCATGTTCGTATCAAGCACAGTTAGCAGCGATAGAGATTTTCTACTGCATGCAGCGAATATCTTCAAGTATATAAGGAAAAGTGAGATTTTTTTTTAGGCTGTTTTGAAGATTGTGTTCCTTGGACTAGTTAGACTTTAGAAGTGTTGATTACTTTCGAGTTGTGCCAATCCGTTTGCTAACTTCTTAGTTTTGGTTATTAAAGTAAGCTGGTTTTAGTGCTGTTATGTGCTTGATTGCGAATACTGCATGCTAAATGGATCCCATAACCATTTGTCGTTCTTTGGTTGCTTAATTTCATATAACCTCTCAAGCCGCTACTTCAGAATTTCTTTGTCATGTAAAGACATCATTAGAACTATAGAGGTACTTGTTGGTTTCCATCTCTCTGGTCTCTGTGGCAGTTGAAAGCAAAAAGAGCCTGGGATTCCGAATCTCTGTTCCTGCGACATGGACTTTACTGACTTTCTGAGCTACACAATATCGGTTATTTTCTGTAATAGAGTTTAGATAAACTTTGTTGATATTTTTGAATCAAGCGCCAGAAAACATTTTATGATGGGAATGTAATATTTAATTTTGCTACTTAATGTTTGTCTCTGTTGTTATTCTAGTATCGTAAGCTTGTATGTTGTGTCTAAACGCCAATACAAAGGAATTCAATTCACTATATAATTTTACAGATCATTGACATTTATGGACTTGCATGTAAGTACCCTCGTGTATAATTTGAGTACAGGGGTACATGCATGACAATTATAGAGAGAGGAGAACATATAAAAGATCTCACAATGAATATATAAAACAAAGTTCTAGCTTATACTACTTATTGACTCTGTGCTTCAGTTGTTTGCACTTAGAGGCATTCACTTGTTGTAGTAATGATGTGTTCATGACGTGGAATGCATTAATGGATATCCTCCTCTGATTGACAAAGGAGAAGGCCAAGCATTTGGTTGGGCGTTGAGATAAATCACAATGGCGGTTATGTCGTCGTGGAAATGCCTTCTTACACCAGGATTGATCTCTTGCAGGTCTGAATATCTCATCTCTCTTTTCTTTGCTGCTTCTTTTAATGCAGCTTTGATTAGTCTCCTTGCTATTCCCTGGACATGTGAAGGTTTATTAATAAACTATAATTTTATTGTGGACTAGCTAATCTGATATGGCTTTGGTGTTGAACTTACTTGGCGTGGGGAATTATGTACAATAACAACAGCTTCTTGGTTGCTCAAATGTTCCCAAAGCCCATCTGAAGCAAGAATTATAAACTCGTCTTCTGAGTTAATCCGAGTAACCGTGACTGATGGATCTGCGGTAAGGATTGGCTTCGTGAAAGTTTCTTGTAGTCTGAATTTGGGTAGCAACGGTTCTCTGTTGAACTCTGCTCTTTTCAGGTATGCGTCACCAATGGATCTTGTGACCTGACCACATTTATTTGCTATTCAGTTTTGTATCTTTAAGCTTACGCAAGTTATGGTTTCCAAAGAAACTAATGAGACAAAACATTCTTTGCAGGTTTTCAGATGTGTAATCATCATATGTGAATGTTTACCTGGATGACGCCCTTCACACGCCACGACCGGTGCTTCATCAAAAGAATGTTGGGGTCATTGGGATGCATTGACCATAGCTCTTGCCTTGCAGACTCTAAATTTGCATTGTGCTCTACTGATAACTGCACAGCTCTCACTCCACCTCTCTCACATCTGCCCAAAACAGCCCTCGAATCTCCTGCGTTTGCAATATACACCAATCCGTTGCATATCACTCCTGCCAAGCAACATGACCCTACTGAGGCCATCTGTGGGTTCATGGGCCATTGCTTCTTCACTGCCTTGAGAAAATCTTTGTCTGTCTCTGTAAATGCTTTGTTGATCACGTGCTCTGAAATCTCCCTACCCTCAGAAGCAAACCCTGTTCATGTAAGACATGACTGTTAGTGCCTAACATATTCAAGAATAATGAGGAAATGAAGACTGAGAAATACGGTATCTTACTCTTTAAATTGGGGAAGATATTGTCTGCAATGAATCTGGAAGCTTGTGGACCTCCATGGCCATCATAAACTCCAACAAACGTGCCTTGAACTGTCGGATTGTTGAATGTAAGTGGCCCTGATTCGATCTGGCATTGATCCTCCATTTCACTGTTGGCTTGGATCATTGCCATTGAAAACTCACCAAATGCATGAAGACCAAGATCTTTATACCATGTCAAACCATCAATCTTTGTAGGGTTGATCTTGCTTCTCTCCGTACCTCTTCTCCAAAAGGGTTTAATCATCTTCCCAGGTATGTAATCGTAGTTCGAGCAATATCCTAAGATGCACAGATAAAGATTAAACTGATGAAGGAATGTTTGAACAAAGTAGTAGCAGTGCTGGTTGTGGATTATGAGTCTTATGTTTAGGGAAGAGACCATATATATATTAGCCGTGGAAGCCCTAGATAGAGTAACTAGAAGATGTTGGTAACGAAGGAAAGAGGCCAAAAAGGAATGGGTCTATATAATGAAATTAAATGACTGAGTTTAACACAAGAGGGCAGTAGTTTAAAGTGGATATTCAGAGATTCTCTTCTTTACTGTTCCATGATATTCTCAGTCTTTGTAGGGTTAACTAAAAGCTGTCATATTTATCCTTTTAAAATGTCTCTCCTTTCTTAAAGGTCAAATCCTGCAAACTTAGGATCCAAGAATGGTCACAGCCAAGACAGTCATATTACTATTCAAGTTACAGTTAGACAAAATGAATGACTTGTGAGTAGCGTTGGTCATTCGGTTTCTTTAGGTTTTCCGTTTTTTTGGCTTTGACAATATAATTACTATAAGTACTCACTAAAATTTGGTTTAGTTTCAAATGGATTAAATAATTGAAATTATTACTACAATTGTTAGTATAAAAGAAACAAATAAACCAAATAACCAAACAATATATAAAGTAGTTATGGTTTTTATTTGGTTATTTTTAGTTCTTGGTTGAAAACCAAACAAAAAATCAAAGTTACTAAAATACTGGAACTGAACGATTTTTTGCCAAGAACCGAAACCGAACCGAATACTAGTTCTCAGTTCGGTTTTTCGGTTCAGGCTTTTAAGCCCAATCCTACTTGTGCTAGTAGTTATATGTCTTGTAATTGTCTATTCAATGTGGCTATGTGTTGACTTATATATATAGTGTCTTTTACTTGTCATCTTGTAAAATTATGAATTATGCACAGTTAGTTTGGTAATCTGTGGGAAGAAAATGGATAGAAAAGGAAGGGTCATAGGATGCATGTGTGAGGGGAGAGGGCGTGGGGTTTTTGGAGCATTGAACTTGGAACCATTTAAAGATTTGAAAGTTGAGAAAGACTTAAGAGAGAGGAGAGAAGAACTTTGTGGGGCTATTGAGGAACACTCTTAGCTGTCTTAACCCCTACAGGTTTTGCCCTTTTCTCACTCTCTTGTCTTCTTTAATGTTATCAAAACAAATAGTCTCTCATCTTCTTACTTGTGAGATTTAGATCGACATTCATTTCATTTATTATGGGGTTGAAATGAATTTGCATAAAGGATGGATCTTTTTGGTTCTTTTCCTACGTTCCAACTTCCATTTTGTGGGCTTTTTCTTTTATAAACCCACGCATTGAACTAACACGGTTGTGATATAATGGTAAATTGAAAATTTAGGACAATGGTAATATGTTATCTGAGTCTTAGGTTTCTCACCAAATTATGTACAATATTTAAGAAATTGTATTTGTTTCACTATTCTCCTGAATGTAACCGACCTTATGATAGTTGTAATATGCTAGTGGAGCTAGAACTACCAATTATTAACAAAATAAAAATCCACACATTGACGTTACAGTAGAGAGAAACATTGTCGTGTGTTGTTTGTTAGACGATAACACATTAATTAGATATGTTCAAATGTTTATATTATTTATCTTGTCATTTTTTTAGCACTCTACATATTGTTGTGTCTTCAACATCAGGATTTCTACAAGTGGGTTACTATACACAAGTTGAGTTCCACTTGATCTCTTAAATATTGAATAGAAACTTTTGTGTTAGGAACCAAAAGAGGTGCTTAATAAGACATTCAAGTTAAGGCTAAATCGTGTCAATGCATAAATTCACACATATATATATAAAGTTGATATGGTATAGAGATCTAAAGTCAAATCAAAAGGGTAAGAAAATCACGTGTACATAAGCTGATTCACGAATAGAAAGAATGGTCCAGGTACATTTGATCAATGTCATATGGACCGATTTAATATTGAACCATATAGAGAAAAAACTCATCATCATGTGGCCTTAGAACGTATTGAAGAGTCCTTCAATATTGCATCACCATTAGTGAGTACAGTTTGTAATCTCATGTGCTTTTTATTCCTTAATTAATTTCTTATCTTATTACAATATTCAGTCTCGTTGTATAAGAAAAATATAGTATATGAAATTAAATTATAAAATAGAATTTATATAAATTGAGGTTGTGGTGACAGCTGGGGCCAAAGATGCACTGTGTGTTTTGTCTTTTGGTTGAGGGAGCATGCATGTCAGTCTATCTCTTTAGCCTCACCAATTTACTTCTTTCTTACCTTTCTTTTCTCTCTTCTTTAATATTTAGCTAATTACATTTGATAACCGAGATATTCCGACTTCTAGAAAACTGCGAACTCCGACTAGTGAAAAAACTGTATTATTTTCTATAGAAGACTGAAACTTTTTAACATTTTAATATGTGAATCGACATATCATTCTCTTTCACCATACATCTTTTTAGAATTGAATAAGTTTATGAGAATTTTCAACCCAAACAAACCGAACCTTTGTCGTCTTCAATATTTTTGGTATCAAAGTTAAACCACTCATCTATCATTGTTTGGTTACCATGGTTTTATTCACCATTAATTACTTCTCTTTAATTATTTATATGTTAGTACATATATTTATTTTGTACAACTATATATTTTACCTCTTATCATCTAAAGTAGCTCAATATCCATAAATACAACGACGTTGTAGAAAACGTCTCAAAGCAATTGCTTTATGAACTAGATAGTAAGTATCAACAAACCTAGTTTGACGGACCAACATTTTCTTTTTAACTTCTCATAACGTAAAGTATTACTATATATTTATATACAGAACTTATATATATACGATATCCATTGGTGCAATTGTTTCCACAAACGTTACATCGAACGCATCGATGCAAATTACACATTATCATCATTACGAAATAAAAAAAAAACATATCCAAGCCTCGTTGGATGTCTATCAATTAAATTACGATTTATTTGTTATTCTTCCAAAAAAAAAACCATCAAAAAATAAGAAAATTAAATGCCTCGAATCGACACTCTCTGCAAAATTTTAATTTTTTTTGGTAGGTTATCTAAATAATAGAGAGTAAAATATTATAAAAGAGCATTTAAGTACATCTCAGCTTTCGAGAAACCTAGCTCTCAAGTAAACTGAACCTATACCTATAAAAAACGAATCTTAAAACGCTAATTATATGTGAATTTATCGTACCAAAATATATATTAAAAAAAAACAGATCGAATTCAGCCTACAAAGTACAAAGTAATCTTTTATTTGATTAAAAAAATTTTAAATCAATCAAAGCTCGATTAATTGAAATAAGAATATAAGACGTGGGCACGTAGAGAAATGAAGAGTAAAGAGAATGATGCATGGCATGGAGGAAACATGAAACAGACATCGTGAAGGTCCCATATTGTTTGGTCGAACCTAAGCTTGACATTTTCTCACAACATTATCTATCTTCTCTTCACTTCTGTTCTTCGTATTGTCCTAGTATTTTATTATCTCTTCATTTTAACACTTAAAACTAAATATTTATATTTTATTAGATTTTCTTTTTGTTATCTAGCTATGATTGTATTTGGACGTACGATTATCAATTTGATTTTGTACTTTTTATTAGATTTCTTCATATATTTAACTTACAACTTACTATCCATCATCATCGACGTTTTCTCTAGTTTTAAATATATAGACTTAAGAATATTATTTTTTTGATAAATTTGTGGATCTATAGTCTTTACAAAATTATTTTTTACTCTATTTTTTAAAAAATCTATAGATTTTGTAAGTTTTAGCTTATATACTTATTTTTAGTAAATATGTGAAGCCTTCACAAAATAATTTTTCACCCACCCACTTTTGAACTTACTTTTGATAATTTTTAGATTTTAGATTGTTTTATGCTTATATACTCATTTTCAATAAATCTCTTGACTATAACCTTCACAAAATAAGTTTTCACTCATTTTTGAACTTATTTTTCATATTTTTAAAATTTTCATTTTTTGGCTCGTATACTACAAATAAGTAGTAGCTTTCACAAAATCGTTTTTCACTTACTTTTAAGCTTATTTTTGACAATTTTAAATTTTTTGATTTTTTGGGCTCATATACTAATTTTTAATAAGTCTATAAACTAAAGGCTTCACAAAAACATTCTCATTTTTTCTTAGAAATTTATAGATTTTAAAATTTATGGTTTATAACCCTTTTTTTTAATCAAAATTGATCGATTATAGCCTTTTACAAAATCGATGGATAACTCCATTTTCTCATTTTTTATATATTTATAAATTTAAAATTTTATGGCTTACAACCTTTTCTATTAATATTCATGGATTATAACCTTCAAAAATCAATTTTTTTACTCCATTTCTCATTATTGGGTAATTTATAGACTTTAAATTTTATGCCTTGGAAACATATTTTGGATCAAAATCCATGGACTATATATAACCTTCAAAAATAATTTTCACTCAATTTTTTCATTTTTTGAAATTTATAGATTTTAAATTTTATAAGCCATAAAATTTATAAGTGATTTATAAATTTTGAATTTTATGGCTTAAAAACATATTTTTGATCAAAATCCAAAGATTAGCTTTCAAAAATCTTTATTTTCACTCCATTTTCTCTTTTTTATATAGAAATTTATTTTTGATCAAAATCGATGGACAATAACCTTTTGCAAATCATTTTTTCACTCTATTTTTTCATTTTTTGGTAATTTACAGATTTTAAATTTTATGTTTTAGAATTACAAGTGACATTTAATTTAGGAGTAGATGGTAAATTTAGTAAATGTAGACGCACTTGCACATTCAATGATCGCGTTCCATTATATACTTTACATATGAATTTGGTTAATAGGCCGACCAATTATAAACCAATGTTAGAAAAAAAAATACGTCTTCGAAACATATATTTTTGTCAAAATTTATTGACTATATCCTTCACAATACAAATTAAGACATGTATTAATTTTGAACAATATTAAGTGAGATCAGTCACTGAAACTATTCATAACATTTAAGTGCATAAGTGAAAAAATGATGATTTCACAGAACATTTAACAGAGATGGTATAAACTTATTTCTCGATGCAAATGCAATGCATCATTAACTTGAAGAGTATTTTATATTCTTTTAGGAAACTAAGTGGAAATTTTTATACGACATACTGTGAATTGAACATTGGTTCAATATTATATTCTGAAACAAATGAAAAAAAATCCTATGAAAATATGTCACCAAAAAAATTGCATGACAATAAGTATTTGATTTTGAACTTAAGTCCATTCTCATATTTTACGGAGTAAGATGTCTTACAACTTCTTATAAACATTTCAATTGTGATGTAACTTCAAAAAACATTTTAAGTGTGATAATCAGATCTAAGCTTAGCCAAGAGGTGGTCCATGAAAATAAAACAAATCTAACGTTCAGAATTTACACATCTTTTCACTTCATTTCTCTTTCCTTTCTTCAAATTTATATATGGGTATTAGTTAGAATAGTGCTAAAAAATTGTAAAATTATTAAAATAGTACTCATATTTCGAAATTACTTAAACATTGCTAAAAAAACTTAAAGACGAGTTTGTTTTTCTTTCTTTATAAAAAATAAAATATTTAAAAAATGTTATTAACAAAATCTGCATCGTCGCAAAATAAATATGCGGATAATAAATCTACAATACATGGTAGATATGTTTTGTTTTATTATGTTTTGGCAGATTTATTTATGTAGATTTATTTTGAAAGTGTAGTAGATTTATTTTTGCGTAGATATATTATGAAGTGTCAGATTAATTTTACTGCTTTGTAGATTTGTTTAATATAGTGTAGTAGATTTTTACGTATCAGTAAATTTAAATTTTGTCGCAGATTTGTATCCGGAACTATTGGATATTTATGGATCGATTTTTCGAATCCGGGTAAAATGCCCAGAGCTATTGGAGCGTAAAGCATCTTTATTTACTTATCAGTTATTTACGAGAGATCTACATAAGAGAGTACAAAAATAAACAACTATAAAGACAAGACATTGTTTCATACATTGTAAAATTTCAAAGCTTTTCAAGTTCCCATTAATACTGAAAACCCTCACCGTACATCGTTTCATAATCTTCATATGCATATCTTCTTGATTTATGAGCCTGCACATATCGTGAAATATAATAAGTAAACATTAATCAGTGTTTGTGAATGAGAAGAAGAGATATAGAGGAAGAAATCACAGACCTTGCTTAAGATCTTCTCAAAAGCATCAGATCTATTCTCTGCAGTATATTTCTCAGCAGCTGTTAACACATTGTCTGGCTTTCTGAAGATAACACATTCTTAGATACAAAAAGATATAAAGACTTGGTTTTACTTGGGATTTAACCATCTTACCATTCGATGAGTTTGGTGAATGTGAGCTCGAAGAGTGTAAGTAATAAATAAAGGACCCAATATGTGAGCCATTGTTTATCATCATTCATCAGCGTGAGATTGAGTTTCAATAGCTTGGACTGCGACATATCTAGCCATTCAAACATTCAGAAGAAATAGAAACTATCAGATCAAAGCTCATGATTATTTAAATAAATCTGAAGCTACAATCACGAAATCAAATTGATCAAATGAAACTACAAAAAATCGAATAGATCTACACGAAATCAACATCACGACATCTAAAAATTGAATGAATCTACAAGAAATCTAAAAAATCTGCAGATTTGAAACCATAATCAAATACATCTTCTTCTCCAATCAAGAAATCAACTAAATCTCAAGGAAATCAATTTAGAAACATCTCAAAATCTTAGAATAATACACGAAATTAAGAATCCAAACAGTAAAATGGAACTCATCTAAGAAAAATCATGGAAAAAAAACAGAAGAGGAGGATGTGCCTTCGCCAGAGAAACCCCCGTCGAGAGAACCAGAGAAGTCGTTAGGTCTGGGCATAAATCTCGAACAGAGTAAAAATTCTCGAACCCGAACCGATATTTCTAAAACCAAATCCAAACCTATATATAAAATTATTCGAATGAAATAAAATCTTCAGTACTGAATTAACTTTTCCCGAACCGAACCTGAAGTATGTAAAACTGAATAAAATTAACCGATATTCATAAAAATAACTAATATTTTAATTAAAAATATAGACATGCCTATGCTATATAAAAAATACATCATCTTTAACTAAAACTAATTAATTAAATTTTTTTACATTTTATTATCAAAAACTTAATAAAAATATAATTTGGTCATAAATATAATTTATTTTATAAAAAATTAAAACAGAAACCGAACCAAATCGAATATATATCATTTATCATTCGGCTACTTTTTTTGAATTACAAATTTTCTGAACCTGAACTTAATTTCCCGAATCTGAACCAGTTAACCAAACACCCAAACCTAGAAGCCGTCGTTGAGAAAACAGGAGTCATCGTCATCTTCGCCGCGGTTGGAGAAAACATGAGTCGCAGCCGTCGTAGAGAGAAGTCACGATGAAGTTCTTCTTTTTGTAAAACCCTAGAAAAGAGGAAGAAGACAATTGTTTTGTTTTGTTTTGTTAGCGGAAGTTTAGAAATAATTAAGCTGATTATTATTATTTTAATTTTTTTTTCTAGTGGCATTATTGTTATAAAACAGAAAATAATAGATTTTTATGTCTTTTACTCATCAGTTTTAATCTTCTCATGATATATTATTTGAGTAATTATGCTATATATGAGCATTATTTAAGTAATTATCTCTTTATATATTTAAAATCTTATGGCTAAAAAACCTATTTTTGATCGAAATCAATGGAATATAACCTTCAAATATCATTTTTTCACTTCCTTTTTTTTTTTGGAATTTATTTTAAATTTTATGGTTTTGAAACATTTTTGATTAATATCCATAGATTATAACTTCATTTCAAATCTCTTTAGAAATCACCCTTTTTATAGGATAATGAAGCATGTTAACTATATAAAAGAAAATTTGTGATCCTGAAACCACAAACCTGAAAGGAGTCTCACTAATTCTATTGGTATTGTATTGTTTTTGTGATCCATAGTCTAAAGTCTATTTTTATAACTTTTTTAAAATTATCATAATGCAGCGGGTAGAAATCGAATGTTGGTACTAAATCATTAGCTGGATCATCCTAACCACCAGACTGACGGCAACTCGGTCTACGGTATTGTATAAAGGTTGAAGTTTAAAACGTCAAACTGTAATTTCGATATCTGTTTTAATTCACTATAATTCATCTTTCCTGACACATATCTCAATAAATTAAAGTATTGATAGATGCACGTAACTATTTCATATTTCTGTATAATAAATAAATAAGTTATATTAGTTAATTACACAAATCTTACATGATTCTCTCCCAAATTTTTTTAAATGAGCTACTCTTTGAACATCCAACTTCGACAAAAAAAAATTTACTCCATTTTCTCATCTTTTAACAAATTTTAGATTTTAAATTTTATGAATTAAAACTTATTTTAGATCAAAATTCATGGATTATAGCCTTCAAAATTGGTTTTTCACTCCATTTTCTTTTCTTTTTCGAAATTTTTAGACATTAAATTTTAAGGATTGGAAACTTATTTTGGATCAAAATCTATGGACTATATATAGCCTCTACCATTATTCTTTCACTTTATTTTCTAACTTTTTTGGTCATTTAATTTTTTTGAATTTTATGGCTTAGAAACTTATTTCTAATCAAAATTCATGGTTTATATAGCCTTGATAAATTATTTTTCACTCCATTTTGTCATTTTTGGGTAATTTATAGATTTTAAATTTTATGGCTTAGAAAATCGTTTTTGATCAAAATCAATGAACTGTAGCATTCAAATTATTTTTTCATTTTATTCTCTCATTTTTTGCTAATTTATAGATTTTCATTTAATGGTTTACAAAAAAAAAAATTTTTATCAATATCAATTAATTTTTTTACAAAAAAAAAAGTTTACTCCATTTTCTCATTTTTTTAGCATTTATAAATTTTAATTTTTATGACTTAGAAAATTATTTTTGATCAAAATGGATGGACTATAGTTTTTACAATAGGCTTTTGTTATATATGAAATGTTTTTTTAGTGACTTTCAATCAAGAAATAGATCTACATGACTTTGATCAACATGAGAAAAGCCATCAGAAGGCCCAGTATCTAAGACACTAAAATAACTGGTTCTTCTCCACATTATTCGCGATTGATGCTGAAATTTCCATATTTCCATAATTATTTTGTTTTAGCTGCAAAAAGCCCAAATGTGGAATATAATACACAGGCCCATTAGTTCCTTTTAAGATTTGGCTGGGGAAGCATATTAGTGACTCAAATCATGAACAACAGAATCATACTCTGCGCTTGTTTTTATTTTGTCAATAGCTCATTTCATTTTGCATTACAATAAATAAACGAAATTAATCTTACTAATTAATTTATAACCACATGAGCCTATCAAAAGAAAAACTGACAAAAAAAAAATCTAAAATATCAAAACAGTCCAAACTGTAACAATTTTTACTTGGCATATATTATCAATGCCACGTGTACTCTTCACTGCAAGCTGAGATTACGCCACGTGTAAGTCATTCTTTTTGGCAAGTATCTCCCATAGCCGTTGGATTTCCGAGAAGACATCGTCGGTGGGAAGTTGAAACCTACAAAACGGACACGTGTTCTTCTTACTAAGCCAAGGCAATATACACTTCCAATGAAACAAATGCTGACATGGCATTTCACAAACATCTCTTCCTTCATTCATCTCTTCCTTGCATATCACGCATTCTATTTCTCCGGCGTTTGAGGCGGCGTCGTTTAAAACCTCAACCGCTCGTAACGCTACTACTGCCGCTTTAGCCGCTGGAACTTCGTAGCCTTCTTTTTGATCTCTTTGACGAATATGATTATAGCCTCCCATTATGTCGACAAATCTTTTGCATCTAACTAGGGTTTCTATATAAGGCATTAAGATTCCAGCATCGCAAGTCCATATACCGGAAATGTTACTTAACATGGTATTGGAGCAAGTTTTACCGAGAATTTCACGCCAGTTTTCAGGAGAAGCTTCGAGAACATCTGGATGAAGTTGGTGAGTTTCGCATAGAAAGAGGAGGAGAACCACCGCGTCAAGGTCCCGGAGCTTCATGGTGGCGGCGGAAGAAGGGAGAGAGTGGTGATCACGGTGGAGGAGAAGAGGATGGAGAAGAGAAAGGAGATGAGAGGCGATGAGTAATGTTTTGTGAGGCAGGGAAAGAGAGAGGAGGTGGCGGAGAGTGAGAGAAAATAGCGTCGGAGAGGAGAGAACGGCGGAGAGACGGCGGCGATGGTGGTGGGAGAGAGATAGAACAGAGTGAATGAGATTTGTGAGGTTCGAAGGAGAAAGAGAAGAGAGTGAGATCATGATGATTGATATGCTTTCTTCTTCCATATTGGATCTTTGTGTGTGCTTCGTTTTCTTACTTCTCCTAACACTTTAACTTTTTAATGAATCTTTGCTTTTATATATATACTTGTAGAGTTGTATGAAGTCATTAAGGATTTGGTGAAAGCCTTCTTTAAAAACTAGTTCGCTAACCGATTAATCCTCTGCATATATGGTAGCCAGTGACTAACCGAATTAATTAATACCTAGGAGTTTGTAAAAATCGAGTTCTGGATTAGTCCCCGCTTAATCGGAATAATTTATACCTGTCTGATTAATTTCCACCTAATACAATTAATATTATTTTTTTAAGAATTTATTAAACTTTTCATTAAATTTTTTAGTTAAAATAAAAATACACATTAAATTGTTTATTAACTAAATTTTTATGTTAATTACAATTAATAAATAACATTTAATATTTTTTATCAATGTATTTTATGAAATTGTAACACTAAATTATTGATTAAAAAAATTAAAATATAGAACAAATTAAAAAATTAGTTTTCGATTAATTCATACGTAATATCTGATTAATTGATTAGGCGTTAGATGCTACCTCACCCGTATGTATAGCGTCGAGTGAAATTTAAAATATGGGGTGAAAGTAATAATAAAATATTTAAGACTTTTTTATTAAGGAAGAAAACAAAAGGTGTGTTACAACAGAGACTATTGTCGGCTTTGCTTGTTTGGTTTTTGATATAATTGATAGATGTATTTCTGGATTGGAGAATAAAGGTGTAAAAAGCAATGAATGAAGAGAGTTGGCAAAAGAACACTTTATTAACTGTTGGTGACAATCACTTAGCTTACACACTTTATGCTATTAAAAAGTATTTCGTTACACGTTAACCAAATCTTATTTCTAAGTTTAATTTGGGGAAATTTTTAGTCATAAAGAGTCATATCATGTGAAGATAGTGGGACCAGACAGGAATCTGCAGAGTAGAGTAAGAATTTGGGTAGGATTGCTATATGCACTAGAAACTCTAGACCAGTTCAAGGATCATGATATCCAGACTAATCTCATTGTCCGAAAGAATTATAAGAATATTCCTGATGTCGCACGTAAATGTAATTTTGTTTCCGGAAATACTAAATAGCACATTACTACTTTTTCCAAATTTCAGTCCACTACTAAACCACACTGGTGTAGATGGTAGGGTTGCTTTTATAAATCTACTTGTCCATATGGAGTTTGTCTACTTTCACAACACAAATCACAAACCCTAAAAACCAATCATTCATACCTAATGATCAGATAAGATTAGTTACCAAATCTCATGTTGAGATCTTTCTTTATTAGTGGATATGACCAAACAAAAGCAAAAAACCAAGAGGAAGATGATCAAAGTCAAAACTATACAAGATATCAAGAACAAATGGTTTGGCTAAATCCATTTCCCTTCTACTTTTTCACTGTTGTCCTCAAGAAACAGTGTTGATTGATTAATAATTCACATGGCCACACCATTCCCTAATTCTAGACTTCTAGTCCCTATGCATTTGTCCCGGTGTGGTGTCCATAGTTTCACAAACTCTCATGTCTCCCAAATCCCTAAACAAGATTACTGTGGACATCAAAATCAAAGTCTTCAAAGACTGCTTGGACATTAATACCCTTCACACCAAAGGAACAAACTTACCAATCTAACAAAAATAAGCTCACCAATTTGATTGATTCATAGCCCAAAGTGACGATACTACTAGAGAGCTTGGCCACTGAGTTTATTGAATCACGCTTATAGATGTGACCAACAATCAAATATACTGACCGATCTAGGAATATCTAGATTACTATAAACATATCAAAGTGACTTAACCTGTCCCTGATCAGGAAATCAACATAATTAACAATGCATCAGAACTATCAGATCTTCTACACAAACTATGTAACTCACGAAGGAATATCAAATATTGTAACAAGATATGATAGCAAAATGCTTCAATTACAAGTAAAGATGACCCACTAGAGAAAAGCAAGTGAACAATATAAAACTCATAATAATATTCTACTGCGCTCGATTTCTATGGCACTAGTGAAGAGTGTGCCCCACCAAGCCCTACAAAGTTATTCGCTTTCTAAAAGCAAAACGGATCACTTCACCACATGGGCATCAAAAGATAACATCATAACAGCTTTAGTGAAAATACAAAAAAGAAATAATCACATAGTTAGCATTTGCTTATCTGAGAGATTCAAGTTCTACTTAAACACATGTATTTGTTATTCATTAAATTACTGAAACAGATACAAGAGACAACAACAGTATTCTCAGTACCGTGGAATTTGCATGTAGAATTTTTTAGAAATCAAATAGACCTAGAACATCCCAAAAGGAAAGACAAAAATGTGCTTTGGATCTCTTACCATGGAAATACACCATGAGAATGGAAAGGGAACAACAAAACTACTGCAGAACTTGCAACGTGATTCGTTCGTTGAGAAGGAAGTTCCTGTTCTTTGTAATGTATGCGTTCATTGCCTGGGTCTGTGATGTAAAACGCACCAACGCCACCCTCTTAGCACTTCCAAGCATTTGGCTGCACAGTAAAAGAAGAATTAAAAAAGTTTTATGTCCTATTTTATCAGTATTCCAGAATTTTCTGCACAACACGATTATAGTGCACAAAGATCTGTATATATGATGAGTCAAACAAGATGACAAGATGTCACATGTTGCATTTAAAAATATATAAAAAATGACAGTCCGGAGTTACTCCTCTCATATACATATATTGCTTATGCGAATCAGAGATATGATTAGACCCAACAGTACAAAAAAATCATTGTAATGGATTAACCAAACAGGAAAAGCACTGGGTTTGCAAGGTTGCAGATCCAACTAACGGCTAATATGATTTAAGCAAAAGCCAAACAGCGTACAAAGAACATAAGGTTAATCAATAATTACTCACATTGTGAGGAACTGGATGGATCCAGGATGATAGAGACAGCCCGATAAGAATCGATCTATGTCATCTATGATAGCATTCGGCGGAAGCCCATGTAGTGCAACCTAAACAATATAAAATCTCATCAACGTCAATTGATAGCAATCAAAATTTATCTCATACCTGTCGTTTGAGAACAGGATCTTGATAAAACAATAGGGTATGACAGCAATTATAGCATACCACTTTCCCCTCATAAGGAACAATCGGATCCCACTGAGAACGGGCAGCCTAATCATGGACAATGAATCAACATCCGATTAAATTGTCATCTATCATATGAAGACTTGCAAAAGGTTTACCCTTCTACAAAGAACTACATAAATACAATTCATAGACTGTAGAGGATTACCCTTTCTAATCTATATAGCTTTCCTTTCTTCGCGATATTCCGCAGTGCTCTATCATACGAAGGAAGGGAAGGGAACTGCACATAACTGATACAACAAAATTGTAGTGAATGAAGATGGATTGAAATGTGTTGATTCGGAATCAAATTTCCCACTTAGGAAAATAACTTGTTACAATCTGGAGCATATAAGAAAGCCAACACTTACACAGCCGCTGGACTTAAATTTCCACCACGTGCATAGCTGAATTTGAGATCATTTGATGTCACATTGCAGCCCTCGAGTAAGTGCATAACATCAGTTTTCAGAGAAAATTTTGAAAAGCCTGAAACTTTCCCATACAACCTACCTGGAAGACAAAAATACGATTAAAGATTAACAGTACCAAAAGAAATACCCTTCTTTAATGCACGTTCCACGATTTTAGAAGACAAGGCATGGCTTTGTAGTGAGCTAGATTCCCAAAGCCATAAACTACAGAATTCTTCTACATTTTATATTAATGAAAATAGTAAATAGTTCCCCTTTGTGCCCCACAAATTAGACAAACAGTCGTGAACAAACACTAAAAAGATGGAGTAGAAAACCAAAACCTTCTCCCGAAGGTCTGTTGGATCCATCAACAGGCGGTAACGGAAAGGAAGGAGTCTGCTCCGTGGCAGTAGATAAACATTTCCTCCACTGCTGAAGAAATGTGTGAGAGCTACGGTTGATTTCCGGATTTAATTGCCTGAGACACAAACTCGATTTGATTGCACTACGAATAAAACTCATGTCTTCACCGGAAAATGTTAGGGCTTTTCTCTACAAAGTCTCAGTGACGATATCGAATTCACAACGAAGACTCGAAATTACCCCAATATTCGCATCTTAAACAACATCGTTTCACATACATAAAAACAATAAAAGCCCACATAGTAATAATTAAAACAAGGCCCAAGCCCATATTACAGTACACGGTCCATAGTTCATTAGAAGAAAATCATAGAAAAATGTTTCACTTGAATTGAATTAACAATTGTAACAACTAAAAATTGGAGTTAAACAATATAAAAACTTAAATTTCCGAAATCATTTCGGAAAATCAAAAGGACTTTCTCCTTCATAATTTCCACTAGGTGAATACTCACAAACCACTAAGAATCCAAGCCCATTATTACACTTCGTTTGAGCACATCCAACGGCTGTGGTTGTTCGCCAAATGGTCTGCGTATAATGACCACACATCTCACCAAGCTTACACGTGTTAGTCTTACGATCATAGTTCAAACTCTCAGCCATCCATTTAGCAACAACTCTTCTCGGTGACCAATTCTCACTCTTTTGATACCAAAATATATTCTCTCCATAAGACCCATTTGAATGGGCCATTTTACAATCAGATTTACGTTGTTTGGCCCATTTAGCTGCGTAATGAGCCAAGCCTTTATCCCAAATGAGTTTCGTTACGCCTGAACTTACACGAGCTTCATTGTGTGCGGCTAAAAACTCTGTAATTTGTTTATTTCTTCTTCCTCTGTTCATGGCTCGTGCGGTTGCAGCTACAGCTTTAGGGTTTTGCGTGAAAACTCTGCCAGTGGATTGAGCTTCGCCGGAAAATGTTAGAAGGAGGAAGAGAAAAGAGGAGATGGAGAGACAAAAGGTAGACGACGACATTATCTCTTTTGTCTTCGTCTTTTTTGTCTCTCAAATCTCAATTTCTCTGTTTCTCGGATTTTTTCTTTTTGGTTTTGGAAGTATTTATTATTCGGTTTTGATTTGCCATTTTTTGACAAGTTTTGACAGTTGTATCATTTGTTCCTTTTTTTCAGTTTTTTTTGTTATTCTTAATAATTTACTGGCCATACAGAACATATATAATGTAAGCTGACTTTTTTCCGTTGAATTTTAAATATTCAAAATATTAACTTAATAAATTCGGTAAAAATTTGAGCTTTTGAGCTGTTTCAATGTAAAATATGAAACTTTTAAGTGTTTACTCATTTTAGAGGGTGCGCGTGAGACGCACGTTGATCTATTTTCTTCTTCCTCTGTTTCATTGGCAGAGCAAAAAATAAAAAAGACAATCAAAACAGAAATAAAAATCCAGAAATTTCAATAAAAATGTCTATTCGGAATCCATTGATCTGGAGAAATCTTCTTCTGTGGTCAATCATTTACATGTGGATTCCAGGTAACGTACACACATCGTGATTTCTGGTTTCAAAACAAGTAACTCTTAGGTAAATATTTTTCCCGGGAAAAAAAACAGTTTAATTCGTTATGCATGATGTTTTGCTTCCAAACATTGGTATGTGTATATTCAAAATAAATCAGAGAATCCATGAATGGTTACAATTTGGTCGTGAATTTTTCAGTAAGATAAAGATTTCGAGTCTGTCTCCTTAACCACTAGGACATATCGACATTCTGCTTAATCAATGTAACAAATGTTGATTTATCTCCGAATTGCAGGTCTTGTAAGAGCACAATTCATCACATTAAACTCCATTGAAATATTCACAAATCATGACTGGTTAAAGCTCAAACACACAGTCTACTTTCAATGCATAGGAGAGAACAAAACCGTTCTTCCAGATGTTACTAAAACAGATACCTTGTACAAATTTCGCGGTCAAGAATCATGGCAGGCTCGTCCCATATCTCTTTTACATACTGAATCAAAATTGTTAAACATATATGTGTCTTCTCAAAATTTGCTTATTACAGCCAATGACTGAAATCAGTGGTGTAAAGTGTAAGCGATGCGGAATCTATGAGCAAGTCAGCCTTGTTTCAGATAAAGAGTTTGATGTATGGGAAGTTTGTCCTTCTGATTTCTCTGCTAGCCAAATCTATACGCATTTTAAAGAAAAGGAGATGAATGCTACATTTGTCTGCCATGGTTGTGCCAAGCTCAAACCCGGTGAGTAATATCTGCATTTGTGTTCCCTGTCAAAAGAAACCAAAGGATTTGATGATCAGAAGATGAGGCATATATATGTATATATATGAATTAGTATAAAAAATGTGTGCAGAATCTGCTAAAGCTATGACGGGTATTAGTCCAAAAGAGGAAGGAGTTAATGGCATAACAGTTATAATAGCGATCATGGCATGCATATTGTGTGCAACTCTTGTTGTGGTTGGAGGCATTTTTGTGTTCAGGCACTCACAAAGGATGAAGAAGCAGCGAGATCAAGCTAGGTTTATGCAGCTATTTGAGGAAAGTGATGAACCTGAAGAAGAACTTGGACTTGAACCTGTGATATGATATGGTTCTAAGCAGGTTCGTCCAAGATTTTTTGCACAAAGACTTTTGGTGTTTTATGAATTTTGTAGCTTCTATAAGGGACGAGGATTATCTATAGAAAATCTCAGTTTTTGGCCATCTGGTTTTTGGTATTTGCTTCTTTTTCCAATAAGTTTAGGACTCAGTCAAATAATCCTAATCCAACACTATAAGGCGTATTGTACACACTGTATTAGTGCATTGATGGAACTTATAAGCTATGTATTAGTAAGAGCAGAACTGAATCAAAACCAGCATCTCTATCTGTTAACTCGAGCTCGGACTACTCCTGATTGCACGGTTGAAGTTATCTAGCTCTTTGGATTCGGAGCCATATATCGTCTTAATGGTATCAATACAACAGCTGCAACATAAAAAACAACAATGGTGAGTTTCCTCTCAAGTCTATGTCTTCCACATTGTTCAATTATAGGATCATCAGTTTTTGCTAGTAAAGTACCCGAGAACAAGTTCTTCACTTTCACTACATCAAATTCTAAAATTGTCTCTCATGAAATTTGGATACACATTGGACTTGGCTTCAGAATTCTCAATTTAAGAACTTGTGCAAGAAAAAAACCATAACCACAGAGAACCATTCATGTACCTGCAAGCTTCCTTGTTGAATTTTTTTCCTTCAATCCCATAGAGAGTCTGAAAAACCTCTGGCTCAACACGACAAAAATATGGACGATCTGAATAAATCGAGCATTTGCGTGTAGCTTTATCGTAGTTTACACACCATCCATCATTTCCGATCATGCTTCGATACAGCTGAATCAAAATCAAAAACATTGAAACATTAATTCCAACAGCGGAAATTCGTCGAACAAGTGGTGGGTGAAAAAAAAAAACCTCAACGTCATCAGGATTCTCGAAGATTTCGTCAGGAGTTGCGAAAGCGAAGTCCTTAGCAAGCTTACAACAAGCTCCACAACCTTCGATGCACTGCCACGTCAAATCCTTCGTTGTTCTGCCGGAGAAACCGGTACTGGACGTCATCGTTGGCCGTTTGCTATCCGGTTTGATTTTCTTTGCTTTAGGTTGTGAAAGTTGGGACTTCCTCGTAGCAGAGATAATCATCGTGCTCATTGGTGCCACGGATAACGCAAGAGAAGGAAACATTTTCGACGCAAAATTAAAAGAGAGAACTCGAGTAAAAAATGATAATGTGCATATGAGAAAAAAAATAAGAAAAAAAATATAAAAGAGAAGTTGGGCTTAAATGTGCCTCTGAAGAGAAGTTGGGCTTAAATGTCCCTAGTCACTGGTGTTAGAGCTTAAGTTAGTGTCCGTTGTCGTATCCTTTTTCATCGATTTCTTTTTACTTGTATTTGCCGGAATCCATTCTAACCCTTGGGAGATTCCATCCACAAACGCAAAGTTTATGGCTAACCCTGCCAATTACAAAAACGATCTTTTTAATAGGAACACTTTCTTTTTTGGTATTCCCTTTTGTCTCTAGCAACCGAATGGAAATGGATTGATGGTTTTTTTTTATCAGGTTTAATAATCTCCGATAAGTAAACAAATTCGTTGTTCGGATAGATCTTCTGGCAATACTTAATTCATCGGTTTTAACCACATGTGTGGTAAATGTTGGAGTCAATAGACTGAAGTATAACATATGTGACACCATGCTTAAGGTTCCTTGTAATTTTTTGTTGTAATTGACTTGTTTTATTATATTTTTGGGAATAAAGTTTTTTAACGTAAAAAGAAAGAGAAGGTAGGCCATAATAGTATGGGTTCGATCAAGTCGAAGAGCCTATATATATATAATTAGGGTTTGTAGCGTGGGTATTTAAGTTACATGTCGAGACATTGATGTAAACCCAACATAACAGAAAGTATAAAGGATAATATACCTCAAATTCTATATAAGCATTCTTCGACTTAATATACCAAAGTGCATTACGCATGATATAGAGAAACTATCATGTTATACCCTTTCAATCTCTTTGGTGATAAAAACATCGGAACAGAAGGCATTAACATAGGTTTCGCCTGCACGAGACAAGAAAATAAAAGATCACCTAAAGGATCATGAACTGAATAGCATTAAATCAAAAAAGAAAGGACATCTTAACTCACAGATTTATCAGTCCTGCAAGGAGGAGTGAGTCACGTTCAGAAACTCTCTAGCTGGTTAAATGACAAAACAGAAAACGAAAAAGAAAGTTACTGATTATATGCACCTAATCACTGACCTTTGATGGAGGATTCTCTGGAGAAGGAGATAGAAAAGACGAATCAGATTATATGAATTACTATGGAGTTAAATAAGGTTCTGGTCGTTTGTAGAAGAAATCTGAATCGATTGCAGGGATGGAAGGAGAGACGACAAAGCTTACAGGAGATCAAAACCCTACAGAAAATTTGTACAAGACTTAAATGGCTGATGTGGACAATCAGCATAATTGGTGACGTGCCAGCTTAAAAACGAAAGTTCAAGTTGCTGACGTGGATGGTCTAGGATGCCACAAATTGGTACTTTTATATATATAGATTTAACGTATATTACCATAAACTTATCATTTTAATCACACCAAATCATAACAACTCATTCTCATTAATTACAAACATTGCTTTAATTATTTTAAAAAATGCAGTCATTGCCGCTTCCTCCACCAATTGTCATACATTATATCAAAGTAAATAATAATTAATCTTGGATCGGTCACATCTACTATTTTTATCATTCAAATTTGATTTTAAGGAATTGTATGTGATAATTGTATATGAATATATAATTTTATCGATTTAATAATTTTTTATATAATCGTATAATCTCAAAAATTTTACAGACCCAAAGACTAATTCTACGAAACCTTGCATTCGATTTCGTGTTTTAAATATGGTTAAGTGGCCAAAACGAACGAACCCATGACTCTTCCACTTGGAAGTTACCGTTAGACCAAAGCGATTTGATTTATCGATCCAATAGTTAAAAAAACAGTAACAATGCTTATTATTAGTATAATCTCCCTTCCATAATCATTCTCTCTCAACATTTCTGCTTTAATTTCCACTTATCTTTTCTTCAAAACTAAGCTTCACTTATACCTCCACGTTTTAAACCATAAAATAAAATAAAATACTCAAATCCATATATATATATTACACATACATTAGAGAATCACCTAGACAGAAACATAATATCACCCAAAAAAATGAACTCGGTGTGTATCTCAAGCTGCATCAACGACACACGTGACACACGCGTGCCGGTTCGTCCTGTACGAGCCACATACGTGAATCTCTATAAGTGGCCTGAGTCCGACGCTGAGTTCGTCCGGTCCGTTCGTCGTGAAGGTCGTGCACCAGCTTCACGTGTAGTTGATAGTATATCTTGTAGACAGATGTATCTTCGAAGCTACACTTTCTCTAGAGAAGACGATGAGAGCAAATCGGAGAAAGTGAAGTCAGAAACTCAGACTTCGTGTTTAGGGAGAGTTAAGGAAACAGCGTCGTGTCGAAAGAAAGATAAAGAAGAAAGTGATACAAAACGACGTCGTAAGAGAAGAGTTAGAAAGAAGAAGAAGAAGAAACAAGAACAAGCTTGTTCTGTTATGTTCAGGTTTTTTCGAAGGTTATTGTCTTGTGCTGCTACTGTAGATGTTGTTGATCCAAACTAAATTAAGTTCAATTACTTGTTTTTATATAATTAATATATGAATCTTTTTTTATTTCTTTTATGAATTTTCGTGAAATGGTTTATCTACTTTTTCTTCTTCTTTTTCGTTTGATTTTGCTTTGTGTTTAGACGTGTATTATATATAGAATATTTATGGTATGTTTTTGTTTTCTTATGAAAATGTGTAGTATTTTTGGGTAGTTTAGATAATTTTTCGTGCATGAGTTTTTTGTTCATATAGTTAAGAATTTCTAAACACGATAAAAGCTCAATTGTAGTATTTAGATTTAGTGTTAAAAATTTTATATGTTTTGGGTATCTTCCATGTTATTAGGGAAACTAAAGTTATGTTTAATTACAATGTTCCGGAATTTTGATAGCAAATTACGGAAGTTATTAACTTGTAGTTGTGGGACATCTTCTTTTTCCAACTTTTAAGAAACTACAAATTGCAAGTAATTAATCAAATATACAAAACATTTATGGAACATATAATTTTTTTTATAAAATAAAATAAAAATTGAATTATTAGGCGGGGAATTCAAGCATCGGATGCTTATGGATTTACTAAAGCTGTAAAACAAAGTTGTTCCCTAGCAAAAGAAGATTCGTAGTCAAAAACAGATCTTGTTTGTAAGTTCTTATTAATAATTTGTTTTTTTAAAAAAAAACTAACGTATAAATAAATAGATTAATAGATAAAGTCAATAAAAACTCAAAATGTCTATGAAGATAACAAGATAAGAGATTCATTTAGTTAAAAATCGTTTCCTAGTTTAGTTGCATCTTCGTGTTTAACGTTGGTGCGAGTCAAATATCAACGCTCGTCGTTTTGCAAACCGCATTACAAAACTTATCTAACACAATCTACAAATGAAAAGGATATATAAAATATGTATATATAATGGTCGCATTAATAACACTTATAAGAAGGTTGTTGAGTGCAAGATATATAGTTTAGTGGACCAATATTAAGATTTAATAATCAAGGATTTTACCAAATTTCATGTCACGCCTATTATCATTAGTGGGGACTTAGTGAACAACACATAATCACGACCACAAAAAGATAATCATATATGTCTCACTTTTTCATGTGTCAATATTTAAACCTATAATATATATCTTACGTACGTGGAAGAAACCAAACCTGATTTTACTTCCTAAGAAAATGCTACCGATTGAGTTATTAAATTAAGTTGTGGATGATCCAAAACTAGGAACAGTTTTCCGATTCATTAAAATATGTAGAATTGTTCGAGGTAATTCACCTACAAAGAAATAATATGGAGAATTGTTCTTTTTCATCAACAATAAAGCGATTTTTGTAGACGTAGTTCTTTGCTTTGTTGTTATTACAGGATTCGTGGGCTTGTCTTCTTCTCTGTTTGGTTTTGCAGTTTTAGTGGGCTTGTACTGTTGTTCACTTTGGGCCTCTTTTACAACGTGGACAATAATGTCAGAAAATGACAAGTCTCCATTAATATTATCAGGATAGATTCTTGGATGAAGCAGAGATAGTAGCAAATCTAGTCACAGAGTCAGAGATTTCACTAGAAGCAGAGCCTCACAATGATGAAACTATGTTTTACTTGTAAACTTATTTATACATAAAATTTACATTATTTTCTATAATGCTTACATATACAGAATCTATAAACAAAAGAGATCTTTTTATTCTTGGATACAAAATCTCTCTATTCTTCAAGCTAACTGCTCTTTTCATTACAATCAAACTGCATAAAGTTTCCGTTTAGGCTTGTATTCAAGTAACTCAGGATCTGACATCACTGAAGCTGGAGATGATTTAGAACCTTCAATCCTATTTGCAATCACCCAATAACACATAGTCCCTAGTGTTGAACACATGATTAGAACTCCAATAGCAGTTACACCAATTGCCAAAGACTTATGATGGTCTCCAACAACAACAAAAGACAGTGATAGGAATGCAGCTGAGATCATAATACAAGCCATCCACATGAGTTTGTTGATTATTGCCATCATTTGTTTCTTTGCTTTCCTCTCTATAACCACCACTGATGTCTGAACCACAACTACTGCTAAAGAGATGAAGAGTGCAAAAGAATCAAACACAACGAAGATCACAAACTCGGGTTTTGAAGCTGCTTTTGCTTCTCCGACTGTGTACCCTGAAGGAACTTCTTTCGGGTTATCCATATATTGGCCTGGAACGGTGAAGATAGCTGCAAAAGCAACAGTTGCTATGAGAATGGCTACCAGTGTTGTGGAGTTTATAGCGTTGTTGAGTCCTTCAGTATGCATTTTGTTGACCCGTTTGGCGATTCCTTGGATCTCTCTTCTTGTTCTCCCAGTTTGTTCAAGCTGATCATGGACCTCGTGGCCTATTTCACTAACTGTTTCTTTTAGTTTCCTAGAAGAGCCTGATGATTCAACTTTTGCAACTTCCTTGATGGATTTAGCGTTCTGCAAACCAATCTTCTGCAGAAGCGGTACAATGTCTTGCAGTCCGGCTTTCTCAGCAATATCAAGAGCTGTTTCTCCTGATTTATTAACCGCTACTCGACTAACTTCACAGTACTTCAAAACTGTCTGAACAATCTTCAATAAAAACAAGAAAGATTCAAACTTTGGAACAACAACAACAACAACAAACTTAAGAAAAAAACAATCTGCAAAGATCTTCACTTTGAAACAACAATAGACTCAATTCAATCAAATCCATTACCTCTGCTCGGTTTTTTTTTACAGCTATATGCAAAGGTGTGTTTCCTTTATTATCAGCAGCATTGATCAATGAAGAATCTGCTTTCATCAAAGCATCCACAATCTCAGCATTGAGTCCTTTAACCGCCATATGAAGCGGAGTTTGACCTTTCTTATCAACTCTTGTAACCATTCCAGATTTCTTTTCAATCAACTCCTTCACAATATCAGTGTGTCCATTCCTAGCAGCCGAGTGCAAAGCGGTTTTACCATTACTTCTCGCAATAGCAGCAAAGTCCACACCTTTATCCAACAAGAAGCAAACAATCTCACCATGGCCTTGTGAAGCAGCTGTGTGAAGTGCTGTTGTTTTAGATGAATCAAATGTAAATGAAAGTTCTGGATTTGCCTCTATTAACACATCAAGAACCTCTGCAATAAAAAAAAATCACATTAAAAAATTTCCCTTTCTGGTAACAAGCAAGCAAAGTTCATAAACTCATGTGAATCTCTGTCAACTAGTAAACAATTAGCAATTTTCCAGAGATCTCATCTTCACCATTTATGTACGTGGAAACTGATAATTTTATGCTTATTGACTGATTTATTAAATGTCACATGAATGAATTCCAATAAAATGTGATTCATGTGAATCATTGTCAATTAGCATAAATGTGCACAATTGCAAATTTGATGATAGAGAATCAAATTGAAGTCAACTCACCTAAATTTCCATTTTTGGCGGCGATGTGAAAAGCATCGAAACCATTTTTGGCTTTGGTTGCAGCTAAGACAGAGTCAGAATATTTCATCAGAATCTTAACCATATCGGTGTGACCATACTCCGCCGCAACATATAAAGCCGTTTCACCGGACTGATTTTGCTCAGCCAACAACTCTTTCAGCTCCAAACCATCGCCATCTTCATGTTCTTCAATCATCTTCAATAAAACCTCCGTTTTGCCTTCTCTCACCACCGTGTGTAACGGCGTATCGTCACGTCTCGCCGTCATCTGCTTCGTCATCGTCTTCGTATTATTCCCTTTCATGATGATTCTGTTGTTGAAAACAAAAGCTTCGAAATTTAAGAATTTGGTGAAATTTAGATCGAGTTAAGAATAAGAATCTTCACATGAGAGATTTGAGATAAGAAGAGGAATAAATTAGACAAGAGTAACATGAAGTCTGGACAGAAACAACAAAACTATTATTACCTCTGTTCTTGTGATTTTGGCTTCTTGTTTTGTATTAAATCAAATCTTAATTATCTTATCACAATACATAATCAATCAAAGCCTTTAATTGTTCTCCATCATATTTGTGTTTTTTTATATAAATATCAAATATCATATTTAGGTCAACATTGAACTGATAAGGTGATTTACTGACACATAAAATAAAGTTTACTTGATTCATCTACATTAAAATCCCTATCAAGCACTAAGTGGAAAATGTAAGGTATTGTTGTAAATTGAAAATGACATGTGAAGAAAATTGAGCCTCCATTATTGTTAGTATCTGTGTGAACGTGGAAAATTATTGAACAATCAAACCAAACATTATGGAAATTTAACTCTACAAAACTGTTTAAACGTAGAGATTATTTTATATTTATATTTGTTAAATTGTTTTTGAGATATTGTAAAATTTATTCTTATAGTTCTGAGGGAAAAGAAATTACACAAGTGTCTAATTAAACATAAGCCATAACCGAATATATTGACCGCATAGCGCAGTGGATTAGCGCGTTTGACTTCGGATCAAAAGGTCGTGGGTTCGACTCCCACTGTGGTCGATGATTTACATTTTTATTTTGTTTTCCGAACCAATGAGATCTTGTCTACCTGCCTATGTCGTGATGATGCATCTTTTATAGTATTTAAAGCTGATTTCACAAACTTGTTGAAGATCAATAGAAATCATTGCAAAGTCTTCATATAAATGCATCAACTTATTGGTTTTAGTTCATCTACTGATAATCTAAACAATCCAAAAATCAAAGTTACTTAAGAGAGACCACAAAACCGAGATAATTGGTTCAAAATTTAAGAAATAATGGTATGCGAGGGTCTGATTGATGACAAAACTTCAGTAAAACTAACATTTGAAAAGGTTGACAAAACTAGAGAGAATACATAAGCTGAAAATCAAAAGGTTGTGAATCATTTCCTAGTAGCTAAAACTGGAGAATGAAACTACACTTTGATAGCATACTTCCTCACTGGGAAGTACATCTCTTTCTTCTTCTCACGTTCTGTCTTCAACGAAGCCTAAAAATGTAAAAAAAAACACATACCAAAGTTAACATCTTTATCCAATTGAAACGGTATAATATCATAAATGCATCTATACATAACTCAGATGTAACCAACGAAGCTACAAAATGTTAGAAACCGATTGAGAATTCACAATTGAATATGCAGAAACTAAGCACTAAGCAGGTAACTTTGATATTGGAAATGGTAATGAACCTGATGCTTGGTGAGGCGTCTTCGGATAGCACGTGTTTTCTTTGGGCGAAGATCAAGAGGCAAGAGCCTCTTGTTCTTGTATGCCTCTCTTAAAGCAGACTTCTGCTTCTGAGAGCTCACAGTCAACACTTGGGCAATGGATTTCCTTACAACCTTGCTGGTATCAGAAAGAAAACACATTTATCATTACATTGTCAGGTAGAAACCCCCCACAAACCCCCACAAACTCACATAAATTAGTTAACGAAACAAAACAATCCCAAAACTTGATTGATTGAAAATAAAATTTGAGTAATTAAGTACTGAGAACAAAGTCAAATGCAATTCCACACTACAAAGCGAACGAATCCAAATGATAATACAAATACGAATCGGAAACAGAACACTGTTTGTTAACTCTCTTCATATTCCATCATTTGGGATTACGGAAACACTATATTACACTAAATCGCAGTGAAAAGTCAACTAATCAGATTGTAAAACTAATTCCCCAAAGCTAAATGGTATATATACAAACATTTATATATATATATATATATATATATATATATCTGTTATGCACATATGAAGAAAATAAAAAACTTACATTTTAGAGAGCTTGTTGGGTGCACCTCCGGTAACTTTAGCGACACGGAGAAGAGCGAGCTCAGATTTAAGCTCCTTCAACTGGTTCTGAAGATCGGTCTTCGATTTTTCTCTAAGCTCATGAACCTTAATTCTCGCTAAACAAATCAAACCAAAACAAAACCCCAATCAAAATTACGTAACTTTAAATTAGAAGAAATGTTAACGAGTTAGATTAAAAGAGTCTGTTCTCCCACATACCCATCGTAAGCTTGGTGGTGTTGAAATGCCTGTGCCGCTACTTCCTCGTTCTGGCTCCAAGAGTCGCGAACCCTAATTTGGAGAACGAAGAGAATTTATACGAAGCCTTGGTGTAGTCAATGATATAAAAAAAAAAAAAACCCTTAATGGGCCACTCAAAAGCCCAATAATGCATGGGCTTAATTAAGGAACATTTACTGGGCCGTAAGACCAAAAGAGAAAAAGTTGGAATAGTGAAAGCAAATAAGAATAAATTCGTCAATAAACAACAAAAGCATCAGATTCTGATTTTTTTCGAGTTTGGTGTTTCTGAGAATTAGATTCGAAACTATCTATACGGGTTGGCGAAAATATTAGTCCTTTTATGTTCTTGCATTTCTAATTTTCTTCTCTATAACCATTTTTTTCTTATGTGCAAGTTCTGAATATTGTTATCAAAACATATATTTGATAACAATATTTTTTTTATCATATTTGTGTAATCGAATGATTTATTTTTTCTACAAAATAAAGAGTGTAAAATCACACTGTATTGTATTTGAATGGTCTAAATCTTTCAGTTCAATCGAATCAAAATAATTACACACGGTTTCTAGGTTTCTCTCACACATTGGTTTGTCAAGAATCCGAATAAAAACACATCCTTTTCTAAAGTCGATCCCTTTAACCAAAAAAAAAATATCTCTACAAAATATATAGATTTTAAAAATAATTTATATGTGACTACAGAAACCACTTCACATTTTACTTCCAAACAGCAAGTACAGACTTTGTCTTAAAACAAAAACAAAAATGTTATGTGCTTCTCAAGCATCAACAACAAACCTTTGCCCAACCATGGACCAAAACTCACAACCTTCTTCTTCAGCCACAATCCGGCTTGGTGGTCGAGCCATCGATCGTCATAATCCAATCATACGTGACGGTCGAAGACTCACTCCTCCGCCTTCTCCAAACCTTAATAATCCCTCTTCTTCTTCCTATCATACTCCTCTTAAGACTAAATTAGGTCTAGAGAAGAAGAGCAAGAAAAGTGATTGTGATGTTGGTAAGTCTCCAGTTATTTGTTTTAGCAGTGATACTCCTCAAGGTTCTTCAAGGTACTTATTGAGTAACCCGGTTTTATTTGATGGGTTTGTGGATTCTGATCCGATTTCATTACCTATTGATGAACCGGAGTTAACCAAAGCTAATTTGGATGATCTTCATGAAGATAGATTGATAATAAACGCCTCAAAGTATTTGTCATCTTCTGCTTCTTTCTTGGAGAAGAAGCAACCCGATTTCTTGGATGGGTTTTTGGATTATGAACCGGTTTTGTCTCCGGATAATCCTTTCTCTGAACCTACAAAAGCTTCTCCTACAGCTTCTTTGAGTTCTCTTGAAGATAAAGAAGTTTCATCTCCAGATTTCAAATTCTCTCCTCCACCACCTCCTTCTCCTCCTCAGTCGTCTCCGCCGCCACCAACAGAGAAAAAATCATCTTCAGATCAAGTAAATCATCCAACAAAACCATAAAATTAATGTCTGAAATCAAACTTAATAATCTTTATTTCTTTGTTTAAAGGTGGTTGTTTTGAGAGTGTCACTTCATTGCAAAGGCTGTGCAGGGAAAGTCAAGAAGCATCTATCAAAACTCAAAGGTAACTAACAACCAAAGTATTCTATAAAGAATTGATTCTAAGTTAGAAATCATCTTCATATTGCTCTGTTTTTGCTCCTTTGATCGTTGTATGCAGGAGTAACGTCGTTTAATATAGACTTCGCTGCAAAGAAGGTTACCGTGACCGGAGACGTAACGCCGTTAACTGTGTTGGCGACTATTTCCAAAGTAAAAAATGCACAGTTTTGGCCTGAGATCATTCAGAAATAATTCTTCTATGTTATTGTCTTGATTCTGAAAGACAAAACTTGTGTTTATTTGTGTTTGTTTGAGAAGTGTTTTCTAAACTTTCTTCCAAACATTGAACGAAAAAGCAAACTTTTTTAAATTCATCCTTACAAAAAGGTTTGACCTTCAATTTGATAAAAGTCTAAACATACAAACTGAACATTTCTAAGCAAATTGAAACAAAAACTCAGTTTTACGGACTCTTTGCGAAAAGCTTGTTTGTGTTGAGCACATTGGCATCAAAATACTCTTTATACGGATGATTCTCTGGAACCAATTTCCTAAACTCTTCAAATTGCTTCTCTGCTTCGTCTTTCTTCTTCATCAAAGTATAAATCAAACCTTGACATAGATACGGCCTGAAATCTTTAGGTTCATCTTTCACCAATTCCTGATAAACTCTGAGTGCTTCAATCGGATTCCCTCTTATAACTCTAATTTGAGCAATCAGCAACATGAAATCTCTATAGTCTTTCTTTTTGTTCTCCTTTATGCATTTCTCAATTGCATTGTTGATTCTACTCTCTACCTCTGATAATTTGGATTCTGAATCAGAGTAAGCCATTATCAAACCGTGATAAGCTTCCACACGAAACGGATCTTTAGTTAGAACCTCTTCGAATCCTTTCGTAGCTGAGTCAAAATCGCCACCGTATGTTTGTACCTGAGCTTTTAGGATTTGCCATTCTTGTTCTTCCGGATTGATTTCGATCAAACTGTTTAAAATCTCTAACGCATGCTCGAGATTTTTGGTCTCGAATTTGATTTTCATTAATGATTGAAGAGCTTCAATGTCGTTCGGATTGCTAGCGAGATGTTTTTCCAGTGCTGCTTCTTCCTCTTGTCGCATCGAGATTTTATCCGTTTCGTCGGATTCTTCAGCTGCGAGATTCGCCGCCGTGGTTGGCGGAGGAGGCGCGATGGGAGTGGCGGTGGCAGGTTTTGTGTTGAGGTGTAGAGAAGCGGAGAATAAAGCGGCGGCTGTGGTTAGGGTTATACAGGTAGTTTTGAGGAAAAAAGGTTTAGAGCTCGACGATGAAGACGAAGCTCGAATGGTACGAGACGAAAGAGGCTTTTGTAAGACTCGGAATGAAATTGGCTTAGGTTGGGGTTTAGGGTGACCTTTAAGATGGAGGTGCAATGTTTGGTTACAGTGTTGAAACTTGACCAGAGACACCATTGTTAGGCTCCTCGGATTTACAAAAACCCTAAACAACGTCGACACCGATGAGATTGTGATAGTAGAAGAAGACACCAAAAGAAATAAATTGTCACAAGCAAAACGTCGTCGTCTGTAATTAGGGCTTCCATGGGCTTAATAAAGAGGCTTAATGGGCTTTTTGACAGGCTTAAATTAATAGAAATAAAAGAGCTCACTTGTAGACCCTTGGTATTAGTGCTGGGCAGCGAGTCAACCCGCCCCGCCCCGCATAAAGCTCGCAGGCTTTTTGCTTATTTTTGTAAATCCGCAACCCGCCTCGCCAAAACATAGATTACAAATTTCAATCCGCAACCCACCCCGCTTAAGCCCGCGGGTCCCGCAGTCAACCTGCGGGTAAAAAAAGTTCAAAAACCCCGCAAAAAACCCGCAAAATGACCCGCCTAACACTAACCCGCAACAATCCACTAAACCCGCCAAAAAAACCCGCAAAAACCCGCACAAAACCTGCTTACAATAATGATGAATAACACAATGCTTACTCGAAAATCACAGAGATCCATTCCATACAATTATTGTAAACACAAACATGTTCAAATAGCATAATACAACAACAAGAATACAAGTCCACACAATGTCTAACACACATAAAGATAGAAAAGATTGTGTTGTCTCAGTCATTGAAGTAGAAGGGCCAGAACTAGAGAGCTCACACTCGGCCATGTTAATATCTAGCCCTTCAAGTTCTAAAAATAAGAAACAAAAATCAAATGAAGTTGTATCATGTATGAATGAAAATGTAAGAAAACAGAAATATAATGATCTTACCATTGTCATATGCTGAAAATCGTCTTAGTCAATTCCTAGCACATAGCAAAGCTTGGACATTCTTGTGAATAAGACAGCTTCTATACTTGTTTAGAACTCGAGAACCGATGCTAAAAGAGGATTCAGAAGCTACCGTTGTTGCTCACCACCACACAGCAAACTGCCTTCTAAGTTCAACTGGCATCTCAAAATGTTTTGCATAGCATCGTTGTTGCTAGCATTATCAAGGGTAATAGAGAAAACCTTTTTCTCTATTCCCCACTCTTTCCACAAATCACTGATTTTCGTTGCCATATCGAAACCACTATGCGGAGGAGGTAATGCCACAAAAGAAATAATCCTATTCTTTAACTTCCAATCTCTATCTATGTAATGTGCTGTCAAGCACATATACCCCTCAACAGTCAACGTTGTCCACAAATCAGAAGTGAAGCATATCCTACCCGAAATTTCAGACAATTCAAGCTTAAGTTTTTGCTTTTCAACTTCATACACTTTATAAATGTCAGATGCCACGGTCTTTCTACTTATAAATTGCACCTCAGGATTCAGATAGCTCATCAACAATCTAATCCGACTATATTCGACAAATGAGAAGGGTAGATCATGCTCAATTATGCACTTAGATAACATGTCACGGAAAATAGTTTGGTCAAACTTTTTTTTATGCAATTTCCCATCAGCAGCAACAATCATCTCACCAACATTCATCGGCCTAGGCATTCTAATGCAAACTAATGAGTGTCTAGCATAAGTAGCAGTTCCTTGCTTATGAGAATCATATGCATAATCTTTCAAGCAATGCTTACACTGAGCTCTAAGTTCTTTAACCCCATTGTGTACCTTAGTGATGACTACAAAGTTCTCCCAAACTGGCGATGTCTTCTTTTTTTGCCTTTTCCTTTGTGGGTTGCTTTCTTCTTCACCCCAATCAGCTGGTAAGGGAGACTCTTAAGATGTACGAGAGTCTGGTTCTTGTCCTCTGTCGGACTGAGACTCAAACGATGCCATTGAACTTATAAAAAACTGCAGATTGAAAGCATTACACTCATCAATAAACTAAATCAATTAAGAAATCAAAAGACAGAAGTTGAAATAAAAAAAAAGAGGATGAACTTAATAAAAACTGCTTCATATAAGGTAGAAATGATAGCTACATGATGCATCATATAAGGTAACATTTTAAAGCTATTGACATCTTAATTTTTGCTAAACATCACTATGTGTTAAACATCACTATGGGTTAAATACGATCTTGTTTACTTTCTAATCAAGTAACTTTAATAACCACAAGTGATATATATAAAATTATATATGTATAGACTAAGAAAAGATAAAACCCTGCAACTTTATATATATATAGATTAAGAAAAGACAAAACCCTGCAAAAAAACACTTAGCTTATATAAACAATATAAACATATGAGACATAAGTTAAAATCATCACAAAGTCATAAACATCAAAAAAGAAAGAAACATCAAAATCATCATCGTTGCTTTTTTTAGACGATGAAAGAAAACTTACAACACAACACACAACAGACCCATACAACATCTCTTTTTTTGATATATATAAAATTAAATCACAAAAATATATATAGATATAACAAAAGGATAAGATAGATAAAAGAAGATACCTCAAACTATTGCGAAACTCGTACAGTTTGCCTCTAGTTGAGAAGATGATGAAAGCAACTTCTGCATCACAAAGAACAAAAAGAGTCGTATCGAACAAAAAGAGTTGTATCTCAATATCAAGAACAAAAACAAAACTAAGAAAACATCCTAAAGCATCATAGTTAAATTGACACGAACCTGGATTATTAATCAAAAAGCACAACGAGATACTGTGAACCAGTGAAGCACACGATAAAATCGGTTCTCATACACACGAACAAAACAAACCCAAACTTTTTGTACAAAACATGAAGATAAATTTGAATTAGAAGTCATTCTATTTGATTACTAAACACAAACACTGTTACAAACTTCCAATCTATTTGATTAAGAGTACTCAAGCAATGTAAACTTACAGAGGTCGCGGCGAAGTGGAGACGAGATCGATTCGAGAATGAGTTGGTCAGATGATAGTGAGACGAGATCGAGATCGATATGGCAGAGAGTAGAAAACGCGAGAATGAGAATGGAGATCGAGTTGCGAAAGAGACGATGTCGAGATCGAGAGAAGGATATCAAAAGCAATTTTGGAATTTAGGGTTTCTTTCCCCAAATTCAATACTAATTAGGTTTTAAAACACCATGTCATTTTTTCCAGTAAAAACAACACGTTGTCTAATCATATATTTGAAAACATCACGTTGTCTAAGCCAGATTTTTGAAAACAACACGTTGTTAGTATAACCCGCGGGTACCCGCAAAACCCGCAGGCTAAGCCCGTTTAGCCCAAAAAAATATGAGCCCCGCCCCGCTAGGCCCGCAAAAAAGTGGTCCACATTTTCAAAACCCGAACCCGCCCCGAACGGGCTAAAATCCGCGGGTCCCGCGGGCTTTTGGACCACTTCCCACTCCTAGTTGGTATTATGATTTCTACATATTTGGATAAGTGATGCTTTTGCGAGTTGCGATGAACAATTTGCATCCACTTTCAAACAGCTAATCTATTATTATACCATTGAAGTGGATAATCTTAATATACACTATCCTGAAAACAAAATGGAAGATATAAAGTGTTCAAATAGAAAACGATATCATTAGAGACTTGACGACTTCGTAACTTATCCATACCAAAATTGCAAAGCATTAACTATGCACCAATGGTATCATAATTATGGTAGTCATTAGTCAATGTTAACAAAGAAATAGAAAAAGAAAAAGCCAAACAAAGTGGATTAGTGACAGTGACACCATTTTCAACAATAAGTCTTTAAAGATTTAGTCTGTATTAGTGTATTAGTCTCACCTAATTGAACAGAAGATGAGATCTTTCTACACTATATAAAACCTTAAACCAAAGATCAACAAAAATTACAGTTTTACAAACAAGTTACAAATGAGGAAACTCAGTTTAGTTCTCGTGATAACGTTTATTCTCATTTTAGTGATTGTCCTTGATGCAACCAAGACTAACCCTCCGAACCAGGGGAAGGGATTGCAACGGTCTGGACCTTCTCCAGGGAGTTCTGATAATCCACCTGGAGCACCTCCTGCACAAACCACTAAGGCTTTTTTCCGGTCTGAATCTTCTTCACCTTATGGACCAAAAGCTCCTATGAAACCAAGCACTTCAGGCAAAACCAAGACTTTGTTATGAGTATTGGTACTATTATCAAGGAGGTGATCATAATCATGTGTGTTGTATCAGCTCCTCGTGTGTGTTATATAACTTGTAACGTTCAGAATCTGTATGCATTCATATATCTAATAATATTTTTTATGAACTAGATGATTCTGAGACAGATTCAATTGAGCATACCGGGTTTTAGGTTAGGAATTTGAACAAATCTTTGAACCGGAGACTGCCATAGTTGCTAAACCGTGGGCTTATTGGGCTTTGCTTACTAAATAGGTTAGCAGCTCTTACACGCTTAATGGGCTACTAAGTGTCATGAATCGAACATTACCTCGAGACTGGTTTAGTTGTTTGGTTTACGTTTTTGACAATTTTTTGATAACATCTTATTCGTGGTCAAACGCTCCCAAACTACTAACAATATATCAACTTGATTCCCTAAAATCAAATTTAGATAGAGATAACAACAAATATAACATTCAAATACTTATCAAAGATGCTAATTATGGGAATCTCGAATTGTTTTGTAAAATTAAATTGCAATCTTTTTTAAGGGATTCTATATGGAATTTTGTAGTGTGTATGAAATGAATGTAATTGTCGTGACGTCTAAAACTGAGTCCCATTTTTATTTTGTTGTGACTACCGCTAATACATAAAATTATCATTTCACTAAAAAAAATGGTTGTAGTGTTACTATGAATATTAGTAATAATTTATAACATTTTATATATAATATTATTGCGAATTTTATTTATTATGAATCATTGTGACTTTATTCCGTAATGAATGGTGACAAAATTGTTACTAAATTTTTTCATCGCAAGTATATTGTAACATTTTTGTTACTAATAAGTATTTGTGACACTTATATTATAACTATTTACAAATAATCGCAACTTCGTAACAATATCTTTATACTATCACGAAATATATGTTATTATAACGAAATATTACGTATCACTACAAAAAATTTCTTGTAGTGTTTATGAAATACAAAACAAAACTCATAATTGAATACCCAAAACAAATACAAATGTATTTGTTGATTTGTTCATTGAAACTCTTGGTCGTATTCTAATGAACTTGTGGCTACTAAATTTTGATACCACCACATTAATAAATGAGAGTAATGAGAAGTACTCACCGATTGACCAAAATGAGATGTTAACGTTAGAAGAAGTGTATGCAAATGTTACGCAAATAAAATGGACCGTCAGAAACTCAGCTTGTTTATTAATAAAACAAAAACTAAAAATAATTGAAAGTGCATGCCAAAGAGCTTTGAATTACATGCATGACATTACATTTTCATTGGTGACTTAGTACATTGTCGTCTTAAGGCATTTCGTTTTCTTCTTTTGCTCTTTTGTTCACTCTTTGTTGTTGAAATTTATCTTTATTCTTTCGTTTGCAAAGTTGGGAATATTTAAAAGAAGGCATCAAAATTCAATGGAAGAAATAAGATTTAGGTACTTGTTTGTTTTTGTTAAATAGCCAAGTGTTTTTGTACACGAATATACATAGTTTGGCAATCCTAGAATTCCAAAATTTTGCGATCTAGGTTGGTATTGTTTTACGGATTGTATGGAAGAAATTAGTTTGGAAAAAAAAAACTATAAAATTTTTGTTTTCTCCATATAAATTTCAATATATTATTCTAGACAATAACATCGAATTTCACAGAGATATCAATAGTAATCGAATTTCACAGAGATATCAATAGTAATAGACTGTATAGCTGTGTTGTTTATCTCTAATTTAAAAAATTTATATTACAAAACTTATTTTTTTAGTCGTATTATTAGAAAGTTTTATAAAGATAATTTTTAAAAAAACATTATGTGTTTTGAGGTGATTTAATCTTTTTTATAATGAATGAGTAATTGTTGACAGAACAATAGTTTCCAGTAAAGTGAGATAATGAGAAGAAAAAATGTGTCTTGTAAAGCTGAGGTAACTAGAGAGTGTCTTTACCAAATGCAGATCAAAGTTAGCTTCAACATTGAACAAAAATAGTAAAAAGACAAAGAAAAACAAAAAAGCCACCAAAGTTTTAGCACACCAAATCCCAACACGCAATTCTATGTAATGACGAGAACATTCCCACATGCCTCCACGTGGCATCTCCACCATTTGATCTCTGTCCTAAACTTTACTTCTCTGCATTTGGTTTGAAGACGACGAGGTATACAATATTCTGATGACGAGGTCGACAAAGTTAAAGATTTTATTACAAATTATCTAAAATCTAATCTCATCAATGATACATTTTAAGTGTTTAATCAATTATGGTTTATTTTAAACATTTTTCAACAATCGAATCAACAATATCCAATCAATCACCTAAATTTTTTTTATAATTTATCAGAATTATTAGTCAAATCATCTTAATCAGATAATAATTTGGGAAACGAAATTTTCTTGACAAATTACATTATTTATTTTGGTTACATTTTTTATTATATTTCACTGAAAAATGCAAAATAAATCATATTGTAAAGGAAAAAAGTGGGCCAATTGGAACCTTTTAAAATTAAGCTGTAAAATAAATGTATTTCCCATTGGGTGAAAATTATTTATTCCCTAATGACAAATATAATACATATTGACTAAGGAGTATATATATATAGAATCATCGCGATCGATTCACATATATGCATACATACACATGCGTATATGTATGTGGGTACGATGTAGATGATGTGATGATCTTAAATAGAAGTTCGTGAAAGCAAATCCCGGATTCTTCGAGCTGTCTCTTTCTCGGTCGGTATTTCTTCTCTTCTTCTCGCATATGCTTCAAAAAACTCTTTGTTCTCTTTCTCTAGCTCCTTCCACACTGTGATATTGTTTTATCATTTCTTCACTTTAAATACATACATACATATATCATGGAAGATATATACATATATATGTACCTGTAGAAGTGATGATGGGCTTAATGTTAGCATGCTTGAACAGAGCATCCATACACTCTTCTTTTCCCATGTTAAACACTATGCATTCTTCTATCAAATGATGCACCTGCAATGATGATGATGGTATACCGTATCATAAGTGTCGGTTTAGAGAAAATATTAAAGGTAAGAGATTTTGATTGAATCATACCAAATGAATGTAAGATGCTTGTGAGCTTGTAGGATCATCACCCATGATGATAATGATTAAATGTTTTTGGTTTTATAGAGAGAAATTAGAGAGATTGATAATGAAGGAGAAGAGAAGAAAGGTAGGAGACAATATGTAAAAACCTACTAGAGCCGCAATATAAGGAAGAGAGTCATTATAATATTTATAAGTAAAAATATCTAAATACAAAAACATTTAATTTATAATGATAGTCACGAGAATGACCTATAGCATAAAAAATCTCTTTTTCTTTTTCTTAAAATTGACATGTTTTTGTAAATCATGGAATCGTCTTATACCGTGAGTACAAGAACAAAATAAGCAGAATTTAATTCAAATGAGAAAATATACCATAAAAATCATAAAAATTATTTATAATCATCTTAAGTAATTCACAATATAAATTATATATATATATAATTAAATAGTGTAATGAATTAAAAAATGTTATCCTAAACGACGTGCTGACTTGGACAATTGGGCTCAAGATGGGCCCATAAGCCCACGTGGGGATATGCTTATGATTGGCTAAGAGGAGATTACAATAGATTTCTCACGAAACGGAAATGCATCCTTTGAATGCTTACGTGGCAATAGACCCCATTATCACGTGAAGTGGGACCCACTATTAGTAATGTATCACCATAATGATTAACGTTTCATATTGATTAAAGTATTTAATACTATTTTTAATTAAATTATTTGTAGTTTACCTCATGTAGATATAGTAAAGCCATCTAATCCCACCTGCCAACTACATCTTTGTGCTTTATATATTTTAATTTACAGTATAATATTTGTTAAAAATATAAGGGTGATTTAATGATAAACTCTAAGGAAACTATTTTGATTATATTGTTTGGTCTTGGATTAACAAATACCGATTTATATCTAAAACTCCAGATTCTTTATAATATCATGTAGAATAAATACGATTTTTCAGAATCAAATATGAATAAGAAAGACATTTGATCAAAAATATTTTTTTATTTTTATTGTTTTTAAATAGTTCAATAGACGAAGTGAAAAACATATAGCCTTTAATTGGGAGTAGTTTTTACACTAGTTTCTAGTTTTTTTTCGAAAAATACTATTTTTTACCCAATCACGATTTTGCAAAAACCGTTATTCTGTTATATCTTATCATTCAAGTTTTTAGTTTTTGATTTCCCTAAAAACTAGGAAAGAACTAGTTTTTGATAAACCAACGTTGATTTCTTTAAAAATTAAAAATCAACTTTTTTAGTTTTTGAAAACAAAAACTAATTTAAAAAATAAAATTCAAAACTAAAATCTATAATTCAAAACTTAAAATCTAAAATCCAAAAATTAAAAACAAAAACCAAAAACTAGTATATCCATTTATAGTCTTGAGAAGTTATATTCACTATCTGGACCGTGGGGGTATCCTAAAATTTGCAACCATATTGAAGATTAATGCGTGTAATCTTGTCTTGAGACGTTATAGGTAGTTGGAATTTTCGAATATATGCACAAATCGAACATATTAATTAGTTTTGATCAAATATTTGAGTATTATGAATCATGTAATCTAAATATTAGGCTATTTATACACATATAAATATATATATATATATATTTATGGATATCAGTGTAAATATGTATATTGGCTAGAACCAATGTCATGTCTAGAGTTACAAAAGCCTAAAATGACTATTTTTTTAATATAATTTTTTTGTAAAATATAATATAGTTAGAAAATAACATATATAAATAAAACAAAAGGATTTGCTTTTTACTACAATATATTATTTTTTTGGTTTTAATAAACTTTTTCACAAAATGTTCATAGTATAAGTTAGTTTTTTTTCTTCTTTATATATGTAAACTACACCATATTTTTTTGTGATATAGTTGATAACATATATGATTTAATTAATTTTAGGTTAAAAAATATTTTATAGCATAGACAGTTGAAACTAAATTTAAAATAATTTTTGAAATAACTTAATTCTTGAAATAAATATTTACAAAAATTGATTGTTTCTATAATATAAACCAAAAAATCATTATAATATATAATTTTTTAAAGAAATTTAGAGGTCCCAAATATATATTAATTTGAGGGACCGAGGCAACTACCATTTTTTTTGTACTCATAGGCACGCCCACCGCCTCTGCCTAAAACATTCAATGGTCTAAGTTTAAATGTATCTGCCACATAGCAATCACATGAGAGATACGTTATGATTGTTCTGACGTAACTAATGGATCTATGGTTATGTAGACAGATGTGTGAAAATGCTTAATGGTTTTCTTACGTGCCAAATGAGAAATAAATTTCCGAAGTGATGACAGATTAACCCAAAAGATTTATATCACCGATCACATATACACAAGAACATGAAAAATGGCCAATGTAATGTGTTTCAACAAAATTGTGATATATAGTTTTGTAAGGTAGGAACGAGTTTAATGTACTTTTCAGTTTCCCCATATCTTAGGAAGCCTTTGATTGGGACCACTTAAGTTTGGTATCTGTATATGTTGTTGATGTTCTTCTTTGAAATACATTAGCTTTGTACAAAGTTTTAAAAATTCACATATATTCTAATATCAAATTATAAACATTATGTCTTTCTTACAACTTCAGCCATCAGTTGGTACTGATTCTTAAAGTTCTATGGTTGAAAATAATTTATTTTCCAAAGATTAATCAAGCTCCCACGGGAAAAGAATCATTCCAACTTTCCAAGCTTATTTGCGTGGCGATTTTATCTATGGGCCTAACAAATTTTTACTTGAATTTAGTAGTTACGGCCCAATAAAAAGCCCATGTGGAGCCTGCTAATCGTTGATTTGAAAGAATTTTGATCTAACGACTCATAATATGACACGTCATCGATTCGTGTGATGTGCTGAGATCCAATTATAATCAACGAAACGTAAAATACAAAATCGAAACCCTCAAAAATCATCATCAATCTTCATCATTGAGAAGAAGTTACATTCATCGTTCAATTTTTAATCAATGGCACCGAAGGCGGAGAAGAAACCAGCGGAGAAAGCACCATTGAAGGCAGAGAAGAAGATCGCAAAGGAAGGAGGAAGCGAAGCGACGAAGAAGAAGACGAAGAAGAGTACAGAGACATATAAGATCTATATCTTCAAGGTATTGAAACAGGTTCATCCAGATATTGGAATCTCTGGCAAGGCAATGGGAATCATGAACAGTTTCATCAATGACATTTTCGAGAAACTCGCTCAGGAATCGTCGCGTCTCGCTAGATACAATAAGAAACCAACGATCACGTCTCGTGAAATTCAAACCGCTGTTCGTCTTGTTTTGCCTGGTGAATTGGCTAAACATGCTGTTTCTGAAGGAACCAAAGCCGTTACCAAATTTACAAGCTCTTAAGTATTTAGATCTATGTCTATGCAGAAACAATTTGTCGTTGAATTTCTCGGATTTACTTAGATTTATTATTGTGTTTTGATCAACAATCTTCTTGGTTTGATACCTGAATAACACATTGTTCATATAAATTTCTTTGCAATTTAATTATTTTAGCGCAATTCGTATGATTGATGTATAAAAGATTGCGTCTTTTTATATGAAACTACAATATAAACACAAGGAGAATAAGATTTGTCTGTACATGAAACATTGCTTTTGTGTTTTGATTAACAATCTTCTTGGTTTGATGCCTGGATAATACATTGTTCATGTGGACTTCTTTGTTATTCAAGCTTCGAGATATCTGATTCTAGGGATCATTATCAGTACAATTCGTATGATTGTGCACAATCGCATTGTATCTGAGCATGAGACATTGTTTGCAACTTGATGAACAGAAGTAAGACAGGTTCGGTCTTTACAGATGAAACATACAGAGAGAACCATTAGAGTTGTACACAGAGAGTAAGAGAAGAGGAAGAAGAAAACTTTGTCTTCTTAGGTGATTTGGTAGGATTTGATGGGAACTTTTGTATTTCAAGCTTTGGGATATCTGATTATAGGGATCAATATCAGTACAATTCATATGATTGATATATGAAAGGTTGCATCTTTTGATTTCAAATTACAATATAAACACAAGGACAATCAGATTGTTTTTGAATATTGAGACATTGTTTACAACTTTATGAACAGAAGTAAGAGATGTTTGGTCTTTACAGATGAAAATACACAGAAGGAGAGATATACATTAGAGTTGTACACAGAGAGTAAGAGAAGAGGAAGAATGAAACTAAGTCTTCTTAGGGGATTTGGTAGGCTTTGATGGTGATTTAGGAGTTTTTACAGGTGAAGCTACTTTCTCAGGCTTCTTTGGGAGAAGGACAGGGTTTATGTTCGGTAAAACACCACCGTGTGCAATAGTTACGCCTTTGAGTAGCTTCCCTAATTCCTCATCGTTCCTCACAGCTAACAGAACATGGCGTGGTATGATACGATTCTTTTTGTTATCTCTTGCAGCATTACCTGCAAGCTCAAGTACCTAACTTGACAACAGATTATAATGATTAGACTCCAAACTCAAAGATGGTATGTTACATGATCACAAAGTACCAAACTTGAAACTTGAAGGTATGTTAAAGTCAAATCTATGCTTGTGATACAGAATCTTACAAATCCAACCTCACTGGATGATCAATGCAGAATTGAGACATAGTTTTTCTAATCTATTTGTATTCCGAGAAAATCTGAGAAGAGAAAACTGAAATTACCCTATAAACCAGACGAAGAGAAGCTAAAATAAACCTAGATGGTCAACGAAGCATTACTATCTGATAAAAGAACAAAAAAACCACAAAAATCGAGTAAATGTTGAAGAGATCTCGATAATTCCGATGAAATCAATTGCTGATTTTGAATAGAAAGATCTAAATTTTATACCTCAGCTGCAAGATATTCGAGCACGGCGGCGAGATATACCGGAGCTCCGGTTCCAACACGCTTTGAATAACGACCTTTCTTTAGATACCGTCCAATCCTACCGACAGGGAATTGTAGACCGGATTTAACCGATCGAGAAACCGGTTTCTTCTTCGGACCTCCACTTCTTCTTCCAAAGGGTCCTTTTTTCGTTTTGATTGCAGAATCCATGATCGCTGCTTAGTCCAAAAACGAGATTCGATTTGAACAACTGTATTCTGCAACAGAGGAGGAGAGATAGTGAAGGACATTGGTTGGTTTTTCGGTTGACCAATGTTAACTTGAGGATTGAAACTGAAACAACGGCTATGGTTTGCTGACTTGGCAATCTTGTATATGTCTCATTTTTTTTTTAACTTAGCTCTTAATTTATTAATTTTATATAAAAAAAACAAGGGAAGCATTGTTATTATGATTTTTTTTATTTGTGTTGTATGTGTATATTAAAATTTGTTGTAATATATTTATAGTTATTATCATAAATTTTTAATTATTAATATACACAATTTATTTTTGTTTATAATTTGTATTATACTGTTAACTATGTTATTATTGTGAAAAATATATAATTATTAGATCATTAACTCTATTTTATTTTTCATATTTTTCCTCATTATTTTTAGATACCTAATTTGTTATCGTGACAAACAAAATTTTATTGTCTACAAAATTTATTTTCATCACTTAAACGAATATGTAAGGGTAAAAGCGGGAATATTGTTACTTTGGCAATTTAAAAATTATCATTGTTCTTTTTCATAACTCATGAGTTTTCATATTTAATGGGAAAGATCTGGACTATTTTCCTGGAAAAGTGTAGTCCAAGGATATACTTTTTTTTTGGGTATTCTAATGAATCGTTAGATATGCTCATATCTGTGTAAGTCGTATCCGAAAGAATTGTGATTTACTTAATTTTTTATTCAGCAAAATATAAAATATATATCTTTAGAAATCCCCATTTTGTGTCACATTGAAATCAATCTTATCAACAAGAAAATTCAATCACAGAAAATTAAATACATGTCTCTGTTCCTCTCTTATGACTCTATGAATCATATAACTAACATTAAATTTCAATGAGACTGACATCTCCTCACATGGGGGAGAAATGTTTGTCCTGTATGTAAAATAACTACAATAATTTGAATTATATTAATATAAAGTTGAAAAAGCTTATAATAAACGTGTAAGGTAACTTAAAAGGTTAAGGAACTTTTCGACCTAAAAATCCTCTCTCGTCTTCGTTAATAAACATTCGTTGTTGTCTTGGTTCAAAGCTCGGGAGAGGTGACTGGGAGGCTTTCTCAGCTCTGGCCAGTGCCGCCTCTCCCCTCCAGTTGTAAATTTGCATTTTTCGTTGTAATTTTTAGGTTTGAAGGAATAGTTCGCCGTAAAGAAAAGTGGGTCGTAACTAGCTTAAATCTTCTGTTGCCTAGCCGGTGATGTTGAGGAGGCTTGGTCATCGTCAGTCTCAGGCCTCCTATGGCCTCCTCGTGAGGCTCTTCTCCTCTGTGAGCTCCGCCTTGTAATAAGGGTATGGTGCTGAGGAGATCTGGGTTCGAGTTGGTTCTCTCGTAGGACTAGATGAAATGATGTGTTGTCTCGCTGTTTGGTTCTCCGAGGAGGACATTGTGACGTTTAATTGTTCTTTGATGCTTTCTGGCGGTATGGAGGTTGCGAGTGGGCTTAACCGGACTTGTTTCGATATTCCCTTTCTTGGCTTTTTAGTTTGCGTTTAGCCTGAACCTAGTCTATTTGCTCCTTTATTTTGGTTTAGTTTGTTGGTTTTAGCTCTGTTAGAGTTCTAGTTAGTTCTCTATTCAAGTTTTAGATTAATTACTCCCCTAAGTTGATCGGTTAGTTTCTTTTCTGGTTTCGATCAGTTTTGTGCTCTGTTGGGTTCAGTTTCTTCCGTGGAGGTCAGTTTCGCTCCTTGTCCGTACTTTCAAGACTAGTTCGAGGTCTTTTTTTATATAGGTTTCTATCAAGGTGTCTACCAGTCGTCTTATGTTTGGTTTCGACTTCATCATATCCGGGAGTAGTGAGCTTTTTCTCGTCGGTGTAGTTCCATGTTCATAGTCAATGCGGTACACTTATTCGCCATAGGAGGTTTCATCATCGTTTCAGGCTTCGTTATGCTAGACGATGTTCTCAATCTTCCATCTTTTTTGGGGTAGTAGTTTCTTGAATCTTTGTTTTAAGGTCTTAACATAGTCTTTTTCGGGACTAGTCTTAAAAAGTTTTCCTCGTTTGGGCTTTACTTTCCCTTGTTTGGGCTTTGCATCAAGAGATTTCAAGATTTTTCACCAGCTTTATGTATTTCATTTTTGTAAACTCTGAACGGTTTGTTTAATATTATAAATCTAAACGACAAAAAAAAAGTTGAAAAAGCTTATCTGAAGTTTTTAATATTTGTCAGACATAACTATTACTCCCTTCCTATGTTTCTAATTAATTAATGTTTTAAGATTTTCACATATATTAAGAAATGTTGTAAAATGAAATTATACAGAAAAAAAAATTAAATGAGGGCAAAAGAAAAAAATTTATATCAAATATGCATTAGAAATTGAAAACATAACTTTTTTAAAACAACTTTTTTCTAAAACATCAACTAAAAAAACGGAAGGAGTATATAATTACGTTTTCATCAAATGCAATGAATTTTAGTGATTTTTTTTGTCAAAAGTTAAGTTCCTACGTAATGTAGCCAGTAAGACTCGATCCTTGGATGTGCAAGTACGTCTGTCTTTTGTGGGCTTATCACATGCCACTAAATTAAAGACTACCAACATAAACTTTAGTAGTTATCGGAGAAATCTAGACTTAAAATTTAATTACCTTTTTATAATGTTAATATATTGCAGAAACAACACTGACAATTAATGATGTTTTAATTATTTAATTTTGAATCTCTAACACCACCACATGACTTCACTACTATGTCACCCAAATCACAAAACTGATTACCTAGCCTACAATGTTAAAGAGTTATCTAGGAATCAATCTTATGTGAATAATGTTTTCAGAACTTTGATCCATATTTGTTCAAAATTGAGTTAAGTTGAAAAAAAAAAAAACAAGACAAATTTCATTAAATATAAAGTCAAAACTGCATAATCGAACCTACATAGGAAAAATTACAAACAAATCCTCTAACATATCTGCAAAAAAATTTTACTTTTTAGAAAACTCAACTCTGAACTTTAAATAATGGGACATTAAATTCACAAAAAAACCATTAAATAGGTCTTTTATTTTTTCGAAATCCTAAATATATGGAGTAAAAACCGGTTATTCATACATGGTTCACCACAATTTTCATCATCTCTAGACTATCCGTTGCAAATTCCATCTCCGAAAAATTAAAGTTAAATCGTAAAAACCATGGTCTAAAGTAAAACTTCAATCTCCGACAATCTTATTATATAAAATTGGGTTTCAAAGTTGTTCACTAACAGGATGGTTCCACAATTTTTTTTGTATTTATCTATTTTTAAAAATATAGATAAAACATATTTTTAAATAGATTTTTCAATATTTAGTTTTATCACAAAATATTTATCTTAATTCACAATCCTAATATAAAAATAATTCTAAATAATTATCTTTATTTATTATCATAAAATAAAAATAATCATAAAATTTATCTTATACTAAGTACAAAATAAAGAAAAACATTATATTAAAATTCACATTTAAAAACAAATATATATATATATATGGTATTTTAAATAATATCTATCTATATATATATACATAATCTTAATCTTATTATATAAAGTTGAATATTAAAATTACTCATCAACAAGATTGCTCTACGTGTCAAATCTAACGATCATAATTTTACATCTTATTATATAAAGATGAATCTCAAAATTACCCATCAACAAAATTGATACACGTGTCAAATCCAACAATCATAAATTTACATGTATTTATATATTTATAAAAATAAAATAAAATATATTTAAAATATTTATATTTATCTCTAATCACAATCCTAACATAAAAAAATTATAAATAATTATTTGAATTTATAATTATAAAATAAATTTTTTATATAAAGTTGGAACTGAGAGTTAATCATCAACAAAATTGTTGCATGTGTCAAATCTTATTATATATTTTAGAATATACTTTTTCTTATATATTTATATTTACCTTAAGTATTTATATTTACCATAAATATTTATCTCAATTCACAATCCTAACATAAAAATGAGTGAAAATAATTATTTTTATTTATTATTACAAAGTAAAAATAATCACAAATATTTATCTCATACTGAATATAAAATAAAATAATATTAGATTTAAAAAATATAATTAAAAATAAATTTGCTTATAAAACTGTAAATAAATTATAATTTGAGATATATAAATATTAGTTTAACTTATATTATATATTGTTTTTGAAAATATTTTTTCGTCTAACTATTTTAATAGTAATAATTCAAACAACCATAATCTAGGTAAAAGTTTACAAATTAATGATCATAAGATGCCTCTTTTGCACATCGGCAAAAGTGTTTTATTTATGATTTAAAAAAACGGAGATACAATAAATACCAAAACTTGAAAATAATCTTTTCAAACGCAAGAAATCTTACATGTGCGGGAAAAAACTAACCAATATATTAAATATAATTCAAAAATATTTGTTTTCTAAAATATTAAATATAATTAAATATTATGATTTATATACATTGGAGAATAATTTTATGGTCAATCCGAATTATAAGTTTACCTAATTAAACATAATCTTTTAGGTAAAAACTTGTGATAATTTTTTCAAAATCAATGTTTCATTTATTTTGTTTTGAAACTATAAATTTTTTACCATTTAAAAATAGAGTGAAAAATTGGAATTTACCAAGAGTTGTTGGTCTCAATTCGGATAATCACTAACTACCTAACTCCTTTTGTTTTCACCCTCTTTATATAAACACACACTCTCTCTCTCTCCCGATCTCAGAACTCAGACAACAATCTCTATCTCTCTCTCTTTTTCAATACTTCTTGTCTGAATCTGTAGCTAGTAACCATGTCGGAGAGACCAAGTCGTCACCAGAGAAGACCTTCTCAAAGTGTTTCTCCGATCTCTCTTGATGATCTTTCTGACATCTATCTCTCACCAACTCCCCCTTCCTCTGTTACTACTCAGCCACCGCGACACCAGATCCCTCCGCCGTCTCCAGCTGCTCCTACGGTTAACCGCAGCAACAATGACGACAACAAAGATCACAAAGGAAACGCTTCTTCTAATTAATTTCAGATTTTTATTATCTTTGTTTTTCAGCCTTTTAATTATCTTATAAGCCTTTGTCTTTGTTTAATCTTTATATGATAATGAATCAATCGTAATTTCGTGTTTTGGATTTGTTTCTGCTGATTTTGAATGACGAAATCTGGATGAGACAATTGCTTGATTGTGCTAAAAGAATTACTGAGCTGAAACTATAATTAAGAATTTAAAACCAAAAAAACTATAATTAATAATTTAGTTATAATAACTGTAAGAAAATTACAATATTAGAATCTGACATGTGATAGAGTTGACGTTGACCTAGAGATCCGTGAGTCTTCTTCTATTTTGAAAGATGAAAAGGTTTTGAAGTACTAAAATCATAATATTTAAATATATTTAGACGCAAAATTCAACAAGATTGATAATTGACGATATCATTGGCCTAACTCGGCTTTGAGGCTTTAGGTGGAATGTGGAACTTTTTTTTTTCCACACATTTTTTTTTCTCATTTGCGAGTTGTTTTGTAGAATAAGGCTGTAGAATTTTTCTTTTCGACACTTTTATATATTGGAATGACATCTTACACATTACTCATTTTACACATTTTCTTTTTTATTTATATTTTAATTTTCTATGTAATTTGGCGTGATTCATTGTACTATTTATCTTTTTCGGTACTCTTGCATAATTTATTGTACTACTTATCTATATAGCACACTACATAAAGACACAAAACACACTAATCATAATAATAGCTGGATTATATAATTTCATTTGTCTTTCTCAAATTTAAGACATTGATTTTGATAATGCTTCACATGGTAACACAATTCTACGAGATCAGTTTGATATATATAAATGAGACATGTGGACAGAATGAAGAAACAAGTTTTTTTGCACGAATAAGAAAAAACAACAAATGGAACTTATATGCAAATGATATGAGAGCGAATTAAACAACAATTGTGGGATAATTTTCATTAGTTGATAACTATATATTTGTGTTATGAGAGATGATTTAATTGTTATGATTTTTTTATTTTAAATATTACTTATTTTTATGAAATATATTTATTTTTCTTAGTTATATTTATTTTTTGGTATTAAATAATTATTTAGCGGGATAAAACAAAAAAAATTCTTTAAAATTCAGCAGTTCTAGATTGACAGTAGCTGATAAATTCAAATTTTACCATGTTCGAGTTAGAGTATTTAGGCTATGTATCAGATTTTGTCAATCCAATTATTGAAAAAAACATTCAGCAGAATTCCACATTTACCATTTTATTTTCTAAAATTCAGCCATATTCTACGTAATTTTTTTTTTTGCGAGATTCCACATATAGTAAAATTCTTCCGTTACCATTTGGACCCATATATAATTTTAAATTAGCATTGATTTTTTTCTTTTTGGCTTTAGATTGAAAATTTCGGAAAGTAAATACATACTTTGAAAATTATCATTTTTTGGTAATTTAACTAATTAGTCAACATTAATTTTGGTTTCTGAGCTGGTTATATAATTCTATTACGTCGGTAAAAAAAATTTCTATTTCTATTACAAATATTAAGATTTTCACTATATTGTAATTTCTTACAAAAATTTGTACTGACAAAAATACGATAAGTAATGTCTCCATTGAGCAAGCATTTTTTGGTTAGTCCTTTGAGCACATATTTGTGTTTATGTATGGTACATGTTGACCGAAGTCGCATCTTTATGGAATCTTATGTTTATCTTTTTATATGCTGTAAAAATTAAATTATCTTATATAAATGCTAAACAAAAATAATGTATTAATGTATCACATAAGGGACCAAGTGCAAAGTGTAAACCATACATATAAAATTAGGAGGAATTTATAAGTTTAATATATATAAAAAATATTGAATTTAAATAAGTAAACCCTTTCGTACAAAAAAAGAATGATTGAACTCATGTGGCCAGTGGTTTTGGTCGCTATAAAGATTAATCATTTTCTGAAATATTTGTGTTGATCTTTGAGAATATATAAATAACAGGATTTTTAAATTCTTTGTCTCAAATTCTCAATAATATATCAAGTTGAAAATTATATAAAAAATAATAAGAAATCAAGTTTATGATTGAGGTGGATCCAAGTTTATCGGGAAAGATTCCGTCGGTGTTCCTAAACACAAATTAAAGCAATATTGAATATATGTTTTATAATCAATACAAATATCATCATCCTACACAAAATTACTGAAAATATAATAAAGATCTATTTTTTGGTCAGCAATAAATATATAAATATATTTAAATCTGGAATGAGTCAATAAAGGTAAAAGTCAGGGACAAAGAAAAAGTGATTAGACCAGTTACCAAAGCCAAACACACTCATTAACAATTGGGTTAATTTGTTACATAACATGCATTTAGATGTATTTCAATATTGATACTATCTAAAAAGAAAATTGCATTACAAAATTCTTATTTTTCAATATCAAAAGAATTTTGCTTTTAGAAAGAGGTGATATTCGTATAATATTAGATATTCAAATCTTTTTTAACTTTTGAAAACAAAAAATAAAAAAAGCATTAATCGATACTATTTGAAAAGATAAAAGGGAAACGTGAGATCACGTGGTGAATGAACTTCTGCAAGGAAGCACGTTTTAGTAAGAGCGATTCTATGTTTGTAATGGGCCCGGCCCAACTAATACCGTCGTTTAAAAGCACTTACATATTTTATTTTCTGTTAAAGGACTTAAACGCCAATATACTATTCCTCCACAAAGTTTCTATTGTATCGTTTAATGAGTTGGTCTAAATATAAACCGGAACAAACAGAAATCCAATATTAAACCAAGGAAAGTAAAGCAAGTCAACTCATTTGATTGATATCTCATATCGAAAAGATTAAATTTTTTGAAAAAGATGTAAATAGCCAGTAGTGTCGTGCCTAGGGTTATATGGGCCTAAGATAACTAAAACAATCTTTCAAATATAAATTTTTTATAGCATAAATGTAATATAATTTAGTATAACATATTTAAATAAAAAAATTTGTTTTAACTATAATATGATATTTTTATTTTGGTTTTAATAAATTTTTTTAATAAAATTTTCATAATATAAATTCTTTTTCTTTTTTTTATATATATATATATATATATATATCTTAAGTAAGCCATTTTTGTTATATAGTTGATTACAAATAAAATTTTATCAATTTTAGATTTGAAAATTTTTTTTAGCAGAGAAAACCAGAACCAAATCCAACATAATTTCTGAAATAACTTAGTTCTCGTTAAAATATAATCTAATTCTTAAGAAAAATATTTGCAAATGTCAAATTGTTTCTATAATGTAAACTAAAAATCTCCATTATAATACATGATTTTTAAGAATATTTTGGGACCCCAAAATTTAGATCCGAAATGAATGCCTTTTTTTTACTCATAGGCACGTTTTTGTAAATAGTTTATGGTCACTCTACTCATTGTTAATTATTTTTGAGTTAAATGTTTATAATTCCTAATATAGTTTCGGAAACTAGACTTGATTCAATTGCTTCTAAGCATGAGGGCGTGTCTTAGACTCTCACACATCGAAAAATGTGAAAATTTCTATACAAATTAATGGTCATTCAATTTGGAAATCCATAATTCTTAATAGGTCTAATTGATTATTTTAGATTGTTTAATTAATGGGCTTGAGAAATGCGATGAAAAAATATGAAATTACAAGTTAGGTCTTGATTAGGTTAAAGAAAAAGATCATTCATAGAGTAATCAAGTAATTAACAATCCTTTTTTTATTATTGTCCATACCATTCAAAAGATTAATTAACACGCACGGTTACATAATCACTCTTGATACAATAATTTGGCATATAATAATGCTTCTGATCACTTACCATATAATACGGTACATAGAACGAGACAAGGTACATATCACGACAAGAACACTTTAGTTAATTAAGTGGTGTTGCCTTTAGAAACCGAGTTGATGAGTTTAACACTAAAATCCCAAAGTTTTTGTGCTAAAGTCTCATCTCTAGCAAGTTTGCTTGGTGTGACTTCATTGCAATCTGCAAAGTATTTTCCTGTTACTCCTTTCAATTTTGGATGTAGAGCTACATAACATGTTGTAGCAGCTCCCTGTCATAGAAAAAAAAACATTTTTACGATATAGTCGATCGCAAATTTGAAAAAACTTTTTTCAGCAGAAAAAATTAGAAAAAGATCAAAAATTAGTTATTTCTCTAATATATAAATCTGAAAAACCATTATAAAATATATTTTTTCTTAATTCAAAAGCCTTGAAAAATATATTTATCTCCGAAAGTAAAAAATAAAATGTTTTTTTTCTACTCAGAGGCACGTTGGTTATATTACAATCTTCGTCTTTCTTTAGTTGAGTTAGATCTTGAATTTGGCTAAGTCTTACCTGAGGTATATTTTTCCACAAGTAGAAGCTGAAGAACCTCAAAAACCTCATTAGAGGAGCTTTGTGTTGGAAGAGATTGGTGAGGATGAGACCAGGATGAACTGAATTCGCTGTTATGTTCACTCCCTCTTCCTACCAAACAAAAGTCCCCAAAAATATTTTGAGTTTTCATATTTTCTTAAGTTGTTTATGAATTTTGTGATCTTTAACATCTAATAACTACTAACTAACACTTAGATTTATGTGTTTGTGTTTGTGAAGGCGACCTGAAGTTGACGAGAGAGCTCATTTGCGTGCAATATATTGGCTAGTTTTGATTGTCCATAAGCTCTTTTATCCGAGTAACTGCAAAAAACAATAAATGGTTATAGCTTTATTTTTTCTAGCGACAAATAGTTGTATCTTTGTAGATCGTGACAGCAAGAACATTATGCCACTTACAATACTCCAAAATTTTATTGTTAAGATAAGATTAATCTTATGTGGAGACAACAATATAATTTTACCCGCAAATATCATTGATGCTATCGAATTGGATTCCATCTTTATGAGTGTAGATATGAGCTATGGATGCTAGATTCAATATCCTTCCTTCAATACCAGTGCTTTTAGCTGTGTTCTTCATTGTGTCTAAGAGCAAGTTTGTCAACAGAAAATGACCTATATAATGTCATGAAATCAACAATTTTAGCTATAATTTCTAAAACAAAATGTTTTAAATTTGTTTATCTGTATATATATAATATATACCAATGTGGTTTGTAGCAAACTGCAATTCGATTCCATCTTTAGAGAGTTGGTATGGACAGAACATTATTCCTGCGTTATTTCTGCAAAACAACATTTTTGTAATCAAGTTTTAGATCATTTTTTACGGTTATTAACTTGTAAAGGTACAAAAAAGAACATTTATTCTATAAATCTAGTCATAATTCATCACTAGGGTCTAAGATTGATCAGTCTCTCTCACTTGGATCTGAATGGGACCACGTTAAAATTGTAACATTCCAAAATTTTATATTTTTTCATGATCTAATTTTATGTAATTAAACTTAAATGGATGTTAACTATAATTAAACACATGTTTTTTTTGTGTGCTCACAAACTACTTATATTAATTGAACACATGTATATACACACATTATTTAAATGAGAAAAACCATAACTTTAAATTATACATCTAAAACATAAATTTTTATGGTAACAAGGTAAAAATCACATATTTAGGATTATACTTAATATTTGGGTATCTATTTAGGTTCACGTTTGGATTTTCAGAGAACATAACATAGATATACGACCCATTTAGATATTTAGTCGGATTTTGTTAGGGTTTAGTGCAATTTTCGGTTTTTAAATGTTAAAAATGGTGGTTGGAACGCATAATTAACCTCTTATATGCAATTTGGTAAGAAAATACTATAAAAGGAGAGAGAGAGAGGAAGTACATGAGGAGATTGAGAGGAAGATGTAGGGCATGAAAATCACGAACAAAGGATTTGATGGAGTTGATGGAAGAAAGATCTAAGTGAAGAAGAGTAATACGTGCGTTTGCGTTTTGTCTCAGAATCTCTGTTTTGGCGTTTTCAGCAGCTCCCATGTTTCGGGCACCAATCACTACATGAGCTCCTCTCTTCGCCATTATCCTTGCTGTCTCCATCCCTATCCCTCTTGCTCCTCCTTTTTTACATTTATTCACAACATTTATTATTAAATCATCACTTTTATTTGCATTTAGATTATACTACCCATTTTGGAATTTACCAATTTTCTGGCCTCCTTACCAAATCTTAATATGCATTTTTTTAATGACAAAATCCAATTCATACCCAAACTCTCTAAACCCGTAACTTCCTGGTTTATTTATAAAGCAATAGAAATAGACTCAACCACCAATTGCACGATTTTCACTTTATTTATAATGTTAATTATAAAAATCATTTTCACAAGGTACTCTAAAAACTGAAGCTTTTTTCTAAGAGCGACGTTTCTTTTTGTTTTCTCAATGTAAGTTCGTAGTTCTATAAGAACAAATAGATAAAATTCAATTTCTATGATTAATGCTCTTAATCATCATGTATATTAACACATAAACATGCATAAATCATATAAAGTATAGTACCTGTAATGATTGCAGTGAGATGAGCTGCATCAATTCCTTGAGTAACTTCTTCAGCAGTTGAAGCAGAACCAAATCCACTTGGTCCTCTTCTTCCTGTGATTAGTGAATATAATCCCATTGTTACTATATTGATTTTTTCTGTACTTCAAGAACAAATGTGGAAGAGATCAGAAGAAGAAGATGAGAGGTGTGAGAGAATAAAATGGTACTATAGGAGAATCATATTTATAATTGGTAAAGTATATAGTATTCATAATTTAATATATGCCCCTATTTTTGGTACCCTCTATTTTCATCGACATTATTATATGAATCGATGTATGAACTATAAATTTTACATCACGCTTACCCATCCACAATAATATTTAATATAAATATATTTTTACATACTGTTTTTTTTGTAGATTTTTGTGGTTGCATGGACTTAATCAAAACAAGACGATATATGTTTGTATTTCTCTTTCGAGAGACAGAACACTTGCCTTTGTTAAGCATGTCTGTCTATATCTCAATGAGTTGTCTTAGTGTTTAAAAGTTTTGCTATCTTTTAAGAAAATTAAACTCTGCAATTGGGTTTTATATTGCCGATACAGTACGGCAATTTTTTTTATGAATCTTATTATTTGAACATATTTTTGATATTTATTTTAAATCTATAGTTTATGCACTTTATAGTTTGCTGAAGATATTATTATTATCATTATTATTTTACTATACAACAAGCTAAACCTAATTTCTAGTGTAGTCCTGCAGTTATATCTCTCTCTTTTTTAAATTTTTTTTTTTTTTATATCAACCATGCTTTTGATTTCATTAATAGGAAATGTCTACATGGGAATAATCTCGAGTTAGACTTCTAATATGAAGATTTGGAGAATTTGTTCTGAAATTAAACAAACGAAAAATAAAAGATAAAAAGAAAAAGAAAAGTAAACAAATGTCTAAGTTTTCTAAAGCAGGTTTTATTGTCCTTTTGTTTTTCTAAAATTACAAAAAGAAAAGTTGATTATACGTGTATAATAAAAAAAGTGAACCTAGAGAGTAGTATCTAAGTGAATATAACTATTGGGATTGATGACTAATCACAATTAAATATAAATTAGGAGAGTATTAAGGTGACTAAACATATTGAGTAAGTAAATGTTAAAGGAAAATAAGGGTATTAATGAAAGGTTGGTGGGATGCCGTTGGCTACTACTAGACTGAGTTTTCAGCTACTTGACATCCTTCTTTCTTCACATGTTTCCAGTGATTGTGTTACCATTTACCCAAATCTCTCCTAATTTAGACCAAAATTGAACAAAGTCATGCAAACTATAGAGATAATACATAACCAAACTGGTTTCTGTTGGTTTCTTCATGAAGAGAGTGCTATACACAAATAAACATGTTTTGTCTGAACAATGATTCACATCTTCAAGATGTAGTTAAAATGCTTATGGTCTAGTTGTACCATTGTGCAAAATATTTTTGAAAATTTTAGGTTCAAGTTTTTTTGAAAAAATAAATGTAAAAAAATATTTTTCTAGTTCAACTGTGGTGTGGTGGTTGGATAGATGGATGACAAATTTGTTAGATCTCATGAATGATCATGGTGTAAACTCGTAGATGCTCAAATGCGACTTCCAGTCAAAATCTGTAGTATTGTTTTTGAATTAGTAACCCCGATGTACACTAATATGTTATTGGAGATCTCGATCTTTTTTAGTGTTAATATTTAACATGTATATAAACGTTTGACAAATTTTTATATTCGTAAAATTTTTTCAGATTTGTACAAATTACTCTCAATATAAAACAAGACAAAATGTAGTTGTGAGTCTAACTATTCAAAGATTAATAGTATATCCTCCATGATTGATCACGCTCCGACAATGACAGATTCGGTGCTATTCAAAGAACAAGATGTCGTATAAACAAAATCTAGAGTCACTGCATGAACAAAAATCTTATAAAAAAACCACTAAAAGTTACACACAGATTTTAACGGGCAGTTAAAAAAGAGAACTTTATCTAAATTAAGATAAAGTAAGCATACAGAATATATTTAATAATACATAGTCCGTGGTCGTAGGTGTTCCTTTCAATTCCCGTTTCTAAGTTCAAAGTATCCAACTTTCAGATTTAGATTTTGTTTTATTTACCCCAAAAATATTGATTGCTAGGAGCTTGATTATGACTTAGTTAGGTGGTAGATTTAAACATATTTATTATATTTATTATTTAGTACTATTATTTTCAATATAATTCTTTATCCCAAAGTGATATAACTCTGAAATTACGTAGTTGTGAATATAAAGTTAGAGAAAATGATTTTAGTTAAGTGGTTAATTCTATTTATGCTGTGTTTTTCATCAGATTTTAATTTTATGGAATCATATATTTTTACATGATATTATTTGAGGTTTATGGATAAATTTAACTTACATAAAATAATACTAATCTAACTGGTAGGAGTAGTATTTTTGATTAGTAGTTGAATATCATCTCTATTATATTCTTTATCTGAATTTAATATTAAGAAATCGTATTTGTCCCATATAATATTGTTTGAGATTTTATAAATGATGTCTCAGTTATTAATAAAAAGTGATCTAAGTGTGAAAAGTTATTAGGGTGGATTTTACGCTATAGATCGAATTTTGTCAGTTATAGTTGAACAAGTTATGGTTGTTGAGAATATAAGTTTGTTGTAAGTTAATAATACTAAACTGTTTCAACTTCTTGACTACAAAATTAATACTTAACAGTTTCATAACACGTGTCATGCAAAGAGTAGTTTTCACGAACAGTTTAACAACAGATAATCATTTTGTTAAACATAATGGACCAACTGCTTCAGTGAATTCATTAAACAGAAGCGATTATAACTTTAGCTAGATCTCTACCTATAAATACTATAGTTGAACAAGAATATGAATAATTGATTATTATTCTATAGTTGAATAAGACATTTACTTCGGATAATTATTCTCAACGGTGACTAGCACATGACATCCGGGCTCATGGCATTGGGAAGGTGATGTGACCATGTGACCCTGCTCACAATTATTGACTTTTATTTGTTCTTTATATATGCAGCATCTTATATCTAAAAAAATGAATTGTGTAATATATGAGACAAGTATATATCAAATATAAAACCAATACATACAAAAGAAACGAAATTGTAGTTAATATTTTTTCTTCAAAAAAATTTAAATCCGTAAAAAGAAAAAAACTACAAAACAAATTTCTCAAACGTATAAGTATAGTAGGAAGATTGACCAATTATCTGTGGTACATACCATTTTCAAAATCTCTATAGCATATAACCTAGCCATGTTCCTATGAATACCTCTTTTAAACCATCCAAATTCTAAGACATATTCAAAAAACATTCATAAATCATCCACAAAACAACGACAACCTACTATATTAAAAAACTGTATTTACGTAAAATATGTGGTGGCTTAAATAAAATAAGATATAAGAAAAGTGTATTAATGAGCCGAGATAAAACCTACTAATGTACTAACATAAAGTAACTGGGCCATACACGAACTGCGTGTGGTGGTGCATGCACATGCTTTTCCCCATCCTTGATTTCGACAACTCCCAAAATCCAAAAATTATATATTTACTCTGGATCAATCTAATAGTAATTGCACCCAATCACTTATAGTATATTAATAGTTTTTAAAATATACCACTACAAAGTTCAATTTTTTTAAAAATAAATATTTATTTGTTTAGAAAAGTTTGGACGATGTCGAAATCTTTTATTTTTAACATGTTTTTTTGTTTTATGTTATTTTTGGTGTAACATGTTAGACTATGTCTAATTAAATTTACTTGCAAATATATCATGTTATATAAAAAATATTAATTTATAAAAATAAATTCAGCAAAAGAAGTATAAGACCATGGATATTTACTTACCGACAATAGATTAAATTCGAGAGTAGACCGTTGGAGTTTAGAGCCCATATTAGGGGCCGTACATAGTAATGACTCCAATAGGTGACCCATTTAGGGGTCGTAGTAGTTAGGTGGCCCATTTAAAGGGCCGTAGTAGTTAGGTGGCCCATTTTAAGGGCCGTAGATAGACCCATTGAGAACTGTAGGGTCTCTTTTTAAAATGTAAGAGTTTAGAGCCAATTGAGAATATTTAGTAAATTTGTGGGGCATTTATTGTAATTCTATCGAGAGGATATTTACAATAGTTATTCTCTCTCTCTCTCTCTCTCTCTCAGAGTGTTGTTTTTCTCTTCATCTCTCACTGCAACAAAACCCTAGCTGCTATTTCTCGATATCGGAAGCAGAAATTAGATCCGGCGAAGATGTCAGGTGGCTTGGATATGTCACTTGATGATATCATCAAATCTAATCGAAAACCTACTGGATCTCGTGGTCGAGGCGGTGGTTATAATAGCGGTGGTCGCGGAGAATTCGGCGGTTCTGGTGGTTCCGGCGGTTCCGGTCCGTCTCGTCGATTTGCTAATCGTGTAGGAAACAGAGCAGCGCCGTATTCAAGGGTCAGCCATTGATTTTACTCCTTAACCTTCTTCCTTCCAGATCAGAGAATTCCTTTTAGGGTTATATGACAAAAAACAATAGTTGAGATGTGTTTTCGTTTCTTCTTTTACGAACAAACAGCCGGTATTTCAACAATCTCTTGACCCGTTGTGGCAAAACGATGTTTTTGCAACGGATGCGAGTGTAGCGGCGGCTTTTGGACATCAGCCTGCAGTTGGAGGTGGCTCTTCAATCGAGACTGGAACTAAGCTCTACATTTCCAACTTAGATTATGGTGTCTCTAATGAAGATATTAAGGTTTTTGCTTCAATTTTCATTTCATTCCATGTGGTGTAGAAGGTTTTTGGCTGAGTCAGGAGAAAAATCGTAGCTTTGACGGCATATTGTGAGGATGATTATAGCCCTTTTCTAATTTCGAGCTGTGTTTGTTTGTAGGAGCTCTTTTCAGAGGTTGGTGACCTTAAGCGATATGGGATTCACTATGATAGGAGTGGAAGATCAAAGGTACTTGATAAATATTACGTTTTCTACCGCTTCAGAGATTTGGCATCAAATCACCTTCTCTTGATCAAAACAAAAAAAACGATGCTTTCAGGGTACTGCTGAAGTTGTTTTCTCACGGCGTGGTGATGCTTTGGCAGCTGTCAAGCGTTACAACAATGTTCAACTGGATGGAAAACTGATGAAGATAGAGATTGTTGGAACTAATCTTTCAGCTCCAACTGCTCCAATTCTTGCTACAGCTCAAATTCCTTTTCCTACAAACGGTATACTTGGCAACTTTAATGAGAACTACAATGGCAACTTCAATGGAAACTTCAGGTTTGTTCTCTTTTCCAGTTTGGTAATTGCTTTGTTCAATAATATGTCTTATCCTAAAAAACTTGTAAAATAATTTGTTCGGACGGCTAGTGTGCTGTTATAGAGTTAGCTTCTTCATGAAATGCTTTTGTGTTTGGGGTTAGAAGTCTGCTAAGTTGATTACATGAACCATAATAATAGTTTTGGATAACCTGTTATGTTGACAGAGGGAGAGGAAGAGGCGGTTTTATGGGGAGACCTCGTGGTGGTTTTGGTGGAGGTAATTTCCGAGGAGGTAGGGGAGGTAGAGGAAGTGGTGGTCGTGGCAGTGGAAGAGGACGTGATGAAAAGGTATCTGCAGATGATCTTGACGCCGAATTGGACAAGTACCACAAAGAGGCAATGGAAACAAGTTAAGAAGGGAAAACTCAATCTATTGCACTTCTATATGTATTCCTATCTTTAGTGCATGATATGCTTATGTATTATGATCTTTAGATTGACGTCAATGCGTCTGACATTGCTGGGGTTTAACTATTTCTTATCCTCTTTGTGAGAGTTTTAGATTTTTGCAGTTGAATTAAGAGAAACAAGCATTGTGTGTCCGTGGACCTCGAACCATTCTAAAGTGTTTCTTCAAAACACAATTACATCTACTCTCTTGCTAGTGTTAAGAAGATTGATGAAGCTGGGAAAGTTTTCATGACAGATAACAGTGACTTCAAATTATTTTGCCTCCTTTTTTAGTAGGTAAGTGTTATGTCTTGAAACCATATTTGATAGTGTTTGCAATATCAACAAAAGTTACAAAACCAAAATAAAATTCCTAATACGAATTCTATGAAGTTTTTCTAACCATAATTACTACCACACTAGTACAATTGATTCATTTTCTTCGCTTTCGAGAGTCCGAAACTTTTCCTATGAAGAAGACAGAAAATTGTATTAGTAACTTTTGATAAAAAACAGCTTGAAGAGGACAAGACAAAGACAAACCTTTAGAAGATGGAGTGGAGTTAGTCTCACGATCGTCCTTAACTTGGATAAGATTTCGATCCTGAAAAACCAGAAAATCTTAATAATCCGTTTTTCTGGTTGGTGAAGTTATCATGTTATTCAAAAATCAAATCACTAACCCTATCATACACAGGAATTTGGTTGCGCCAAAACTCAAGTGTTGCCACAAGCACCCTTCCTGCAAAATATCAAACAAAAACTTTTTATACTAAATGCTTTTAGCAGAGGCTTTGAAAGTGAAGAAGTTATACTCTCTATTAACCTGATCTTGACCGTTTCTGTCCTAATGAATTAGTAGACGCTGCATCGGCCTTCGGCTTATCCGGTGTTACCTTTGGGATACATAACAATACGAGCATCAACGACTATAAACCAACAACTTGAGCATCATAGGATAGTTACAAGGTGTCATTAGGATTCATATTTGAATTGATAATAACAGAATGTGAGATGTGACAAAAGGGGAAGTGGTTACCTCCACATCAAAGTCGATCTTTCTCTTTGTTTTTTCCCACGACAAGTGTCCTTCAGCTTTATTAGCTTTAGACCCCGAATTATGCATAGGCGTTACTACATTGCAGTCACATTTGAGATTCTTCACACTTTTCTTTGATTTTCCTTTCTTATCAGGCTTGCTATTACTTTTTAGTTTTCCAACGCTGTCTGTACCAGAATACCTTTTATTCAAACCTTTACTATCATGATCACCATCATTAGTAGTAGGATTCTGAACTTTACTCGCATTCAGTTTCCTTTTGTTCCCTGCACTGTTGACTACGTTCACAGAATGATTGCTGTCACTTTTGAGGATCTTGGCACTTTTCTTTGATGTTCCTTGCTTTCTAGGTTTGCTAGTCTTATCTGAGTCTTTGAACAAGGAATGTGGAGATACTCTTGTTACCCTAAGTTCATCTGTTCGCTGTTCTGAAGTTAGTAACTCTCTAGCAGCGCTACTAGTTGTTTCTCTACCAACTCTATCTTCACCACGCTCTCTACCACATCCATCTGCTGGCAGAGTCACTTCGTTATCGACAGCCTCACCTTCACCTATTTCTACATCTCTGCTGTTCGCTTTATCCAAAAGTTCACTAACACGATCTCCATCATTAGGACCATTTTTTATTTTACGCTCACCGAGCTTCCTTTTATTGTCTTCATTATAGATAGCCATGCATTCATCTTCTTCTACATCACCGCTTTTAGTCTTATTCAAACCTATACTGCCATGATCTCCATCATTGGTAGTATTCTTGACTTCACTCGATTTCAGTTTCCTTTTGTTCCTTGCACTTTTGACTACGTTCACAGAACGATTGCTGTCACTTTTGAGGATCTTGCCACTTTTCTTTGATGTTCCTTGCTTTCCAGGTTTGCTAGTCTTATCTGAGTCTTTGAACAAGGAATGTGGAGATGCTCTTGTTACCTTAAGTTCATCTGTTCGCTGTTCTGAAGTTAGTGATTCTTTAGCAGCACTCCTAGTTGTTACTCTACCAACTCTATCTTCACCACGCTTTCTACCACATCCATCTGCTGGCAATGTCACTTCATTATCGATAACCTCACCTTCATATATTTCTACATCTCTGCTCTTAGCTTTATCCAAAATTTCACTACCAAGATCTCCCTCAATAGAACGATTTTTAGTTTTACACTCACCGAGCTTCCTTTCATTGTCTTCAGTACAGATAGCATTGCCTTCATCTTCTTCTACATCGCCGATTTTAGCCTTATTCATACCTATACTGCCATGATCTCCATCATTGGTAGTATTCTTGACTTCACTCGATTTCAGTTTCCTCTCGTCCTCAGTACTTTCTCCACCCGATTTAGATTTCAGATGAAGAGACTTTCTCGTGGTAGTTATTTTATCTCTTGCTCTAGAACAAACTTTTTTGTTAATCTCTGCTGTATTCGTCTCGGTCAAAGAGGTTTTATCTCTGCTCTCAGCCGGATTATCTTCCAGATTCTCTTTTGAGTACTTACATGGTGATAAAATGGGAGTAGAAGCTGCATAAGAAATCATAAAGAATGATACTTTAAACGCGAATGCATCAGGAAATAAAACAAACAAAAATCATTGCTTCAAGTCCTAACCTTTTTTGATTATCGAAGGAACTTCTTCAAAGCAATTGTTACAAATTCGTTCCCAACGAGGAGGAAATCCGAAGATGAATTCACGGGCAATCTACTCCCAAGACCAGACCACAAAATAAAGAGAAAGAATAAATGGAGTGAGTCAATACACATTTGTTTTTGCTTCCTTAGCTCTTTGATAGCTCAAGTTTCAAAAAGTAAGCAATATTTAGCTAATTCAAATAAGAAGACTACCTCAGGTTTAAATCCATTTTTAATAACAAGTTCTTTGTTAAGATATCCTCGGAGAGTGATGAAGATTCCATCAGATGCTTGGAGTGTGAAAACATCCAGGGCTTTGATGATTGGAGCAGATTTAAACACACGCATGGCTCGTGACCTGTGAAATTAAAATCGAGAAATTCAAACACACTAATCTGAGGGAAAAAATAAAATGACGAAAGTCCATTGGCTCTTACTTGACGGACTCTTCGGCTCCAGCAACACCAAATCGTTTGCCCTCAAATTCATTTGAACATTTTATTAGCCACCAATCTCTCAAGACCACCTTTACATATTTACCCAGAAGAACAAAAAGAGCTTTTAGCGTTGGTCGAATCAAAAAGAGTACATGCATTATACGCTCACTCACCGCTCTCTGGAAAGACGACGTCGAGCTACTCCCACCATCTCCGTCGAAAGTTGGTTCCCGATGGTCAGCCATTGAGCAGGAAAGTTTTTCAACTGTGAGATTCACGAGAGTGGATTCCCAAATCAGAAAAGTTAGGGTTTTTAGCTGTTTCGGAACGATAAGAATGAAATTGCTTTGGCGGGGAAAATAAGGTCCGGTTTAGGTAACCGGTTTTCTTTAAGGCTTGTATTGTCAATTGTGTGTCTTTGCCTCGGTTATCGTTTTCCGGTTTAGGTTCTCCGTTCAATATAAAAGACCACAAAATTCCTAAGCGGTTCAAATGAATCTTCCGTTCTACCATTAATCCATAACCAATTTCAAAAGTTGGTTCCGATTCTGATCCAAATGGTGTTGCAGAAAAACAATTAGTAGAGTCAACTATGGTAAACACACAAACACAAGGCAATGATTCATCCGTGAAAGTAATACATAAAATCAACGTACTCTCACAAACAGTTTCAGAAGACAAAACTCAAAAGACTTTGAAACTTCTGAAAACTATTGAGATTGACGAGAAGTCTGTTACATATATGATTATGTAGTAGACAGTTGTATAGTTTTAGTAAACGTCTGGCGGAAATTCCCAGAGAAAGAAGTCTGTTGTTGTTGTGACCTTTGAAGATGGAGTTTCATGGCGTAGTTGCTTAGCTGGTGAATGATATTCACAGTCGAAAACGAAGGAACAATCAGTTAACTGTAGATTGATGTTTGTGATGATACGTTTAGGAAAGTTTGTTACCTCTAGTTTATGAACTTGTTCTTGGTATTTCCCCACCAAACTTTTCAAATGCTGTACTTCTTTGGCTTTCTCTTCGTTTTCAGTGCTGAGCCGGTGTTGATTCGCAATGGCCCGCTTCAATATTTGGTTATCATTGATCAGACTCTGTAGATTTTCCTTTAAGGATGCATATTTAAGCTGCAAAATTGAGAGCTCTACTTTTGTTATAATCTAGGGCCAAGAAAAACTGAGCACTATGATACGTTATAATCCTTCTGTATACCTTTGAGGCATCAGAATTGTGCTTTATGTTTCTCTCTAAAGCTTCTAAGATCACCACAACACGTTGTCTCATATCATCAATGTTTATCGCTTTTGACATCTCGGATACAAGTCTATCTACCCATCTAGCTCCATCTGTCATCTCTTCATCCCTCCAACTTCCAACAGATTCGCCATTAAACGAAATAGAGCTTAAGCTCTCTTTTGCCTCTTCAAACACGTTGTTCGTGTTCCTTAGAACATTCCTTATAAACTAATTGAAAAATTGGACCAAGATTAAAAAAACTATGTTAGCAACAAACTCCAAAGAAATTTGCAGCAGAAAATAATTATATAACAAATGGTTACAAAAGACTAATGTGCATCAAGTGTCTCTGCAATGTAGGGATTCAATTATAACAATCCTCGTGCTTTGATGGTTGAAGACTTATCAATCAATGGCTACACAAAACAGTCACCTTTGAACTACATCACTGCACGCACAAATCAATTTATACACTTTTCACATGGAAGATCGATATATAGAGAATGTGATGAAGTAAAGAGCAATCTGCAGCAATACTAATCGGTTAAAAATGGAAACTTTATAACTAATATTTAACGAACCTCAGGATCCATTGTAGGGAACATACGGATCAAGGATCCAACCGGGTCAACGCATTCAGAACCGATTTCAGATGAACTGATCGGCGATCCGCAACTTGATGTTAAACCCTGAGGTAAAATAGAAGAAGAAATAGAGATAGAAGATGTGGAAGAGAAAGAAGCAGATAGAAGAGGTAGAAGAAGAATTGGTTAATCTATCCAAACATAGGTTTCCACTTAAATACACAACAGTAATGTAAAGTAAACGACGTCACTTCCTTATTTAGTTATAACAATAAGAGTAACTCTCTGCACTAGAGTCTCTAGCCTTATCACTTGACCTCTTGGATCTCTTATGCGTCGGGGACGATGATGACCCGAAGAAATCATCGTACCCGACCCGTTCACCACAAACTCCATAACAACGATTAATTATCGTAAAACCTTTAAAAGGATTTGACTTTTAACAGTAGCAAAAAAAAAAACCCCTGAATCTGAAATTAGATCCCGGATAGTTATAGATAAATTGATTACGGAACTTCTGTGAATTCAAAAGGAGAGGCTTTTCTAGGGTTTTAATTTGGTGATAAGATGAATAGATTAGAGTATAGACGTTCCTTGATGCGGTAATTATATGAAACTGTATCCAACCATTGTTTGTATCCATTACAGTGAAGAAGAAAGAGACGAGAACGTACAAAATCATGGTACTATTTTATATAATTTGTCTCTGAAAGCTAATCAACAAAGTGGCTGTAGTTTAGTGGTAAGAATTCCACGTTGTGGCCGTGGAGACCTGGGCTCGAATCCCAGCAGCCACATTTTCAGTTTTCCTTCTTTTTTTTTCAATTTTATTTACACTGCGAAACGAAAACGACTTCGTCTTGAGTCAACCTTCTCCTTAACCTGAGTCTTTTCTTTTCTGGTTCTCTTTCGATCTGCTTCGTAGCGTCGAGAACGAGAAGATCTAAGAATCAAGTCTGTACCTTTTGCGCTCCCAAAGGTAAGACGAATGAGATTTCCTCTTTCTTTTTTCTCTAGGTATATGTTGTTAATCAGATGGTGGCGAATTTGTGGATCTTAAGCTTGAATTTATTGTGTAGTGTTAATTAACAGAGATCTGATGTCACTCTTTCTTTGTTTGTTGCTATGAGATTCAACCAATGTTGTTTTTTTCGTATTCATGTTTGTTGACGTCTCTGATATTTCAGATCCTTTCGCATATTAGGATTTGGAATCCTTGAACTCATCGTTTTTTGAAATTCTCCGTTTTGATTTTGCTAATGGAGCTAGTTTGGAGATATCCTGCCGTATGATCCTAATTGTTCTAAGCTATTTAGTTGTCTTTATTGGTTTTGAATGGAGACAGAAAAGTACGTTAAAAAAGTGAAGATTCGTGGATAATTTTAACAAGATCCAAAGGTTTTTGCTTTTTTCTCATTCTCTTATTGTTAATCGTTGTGATGTTACAGATGTTTGACGACCAAGACCTCGGCTTCTTTGCCAATTTTCTGGGGATTTTCATCTTCATAATGGTGATTGCATACCATTTCGTGGTGGCGGAACCTAAATTCGAGTAACAACGAGGTTTTCATCTTTGTGGGTTTCTACAAAACACTTATAAATGTGTCGGTTTCAACAAGTTCTTAGCATTCCATAGGTTGTGATGTTTCGCTAATAGATGAGTTATCAATGTATTTTGACAATGTGGTTCTGGAAGGATAGAGTTACAGACATCTTTTTCGCAGCTAGTTTCCATCATTTTGCAAGTTTTTTGTTTAGAGCAAATAGCATACATGGACGAATCTCGTATATCTCGATTTCCCTATTGTACACGTCTTCTCTGTGGCCCACATTGCTTGAATCACAGTCTTGACAGGTTCTTCAAAAGTTTTGAAGGGTATGTGAGAAAACAGTCTTAGCTTTACAAATCGTTAAAGCTAAAATGAGTTTCACATAACCATGGTCTAGAGGTTCTACTTGTTTCACTTAACTTTTGTGCATCCAAAATTTTCTATGGTGTTATATGCTACTGCTACTGTGTTTCTACAGCCTGGTTCCCTGGGGAACCTCGTGATCATGTTCAATACATACACAACGCAAGACTAGGTTGTTGGAATTACCTCTGTTGTGACACATACAGTAGCTAAAATGAGTTTCACAGAACCGTGGTTTAGAGGTTGTACTTGTGACTTGTCTCACTTAGCTTTTGTGCATCCAAAGTTTTCTCCATGGTGTTATATGCTACTGTTACTGTAGTTCTACAGTCTGGTTCACTGGAGTACACAAGACTAGGTTGTTGGATTTACCTCTGTTGTGACACATAATTGTCTATTGCATCACTCTTCTAACACAAGACTACTTAAACAATAAAGCAGTTTCATTCTTAAACCTCTATCGTCCCCGGTGCTCCATTGTTTGGTGAATCTTCATATGCTTCAATGTGATTGCTTATCTTTCTATTCCGCAGCCCTCTCTTTGTAGTCTTGCTATAGAGTCAGTTGAGATTTTGTCTCCTGAAAGTATTTTATTGGAAGAGTCGAGTTTCTCCTTGAATGTTGTAGCTCAAGAAGAATTTAGGAGTCATCATCAGAAAGAGAGTGACTAAAGCCCTCATCTATCTGAAAATCACCACAAAGTGTAAAAAAATTTACTAACACTAAGTCATTTGCTGGCTCTCTAATAGAGCGAACGAGAGTATCAAATTTATGGTTTACATATTTCGGAATTACAAGTAGAGAGAACGCACTTTCTTTATCAAACTAATGATGTAAAAGAAGAAATTAATACAAGCACTTTCTTTATCTTGTAAAGAAAATTCAATGAAAAATGACGTAAAGAAAAAAAAAACAAAGGAAATAAATATCTAACCGAACTCTTCAAAGTCGTAATTAATTAAAGATATGGAAAAATATGATCCGCATATTTAGGAAAGATCATTGTATAAGCCAACTTGCATATGGAAGAGGGGGATAAATACGCTCCATACACTGTAACTTATTAGTTATATCACAAACCAATCAATTTACAAGGAAACTCCAACGTGTACAAATTAGGGTTTAGACTCACAGTCATCGAACATTCCCGAAACTTTTTAAACAGCCTGGCGCCTTAGATCTATACTCTCAATTATCAATTTTTGACCGTCCGATCAAACTCAAACCTCGACCCAGAACTCTATATAAACATAGCTCTTAAACATTGTTGCTTACGAAAAACAAACCCTAGCCGCCCTCTGTTTTCTTCGTTCTCTCTATTTTTTCTCAGTTTCTGATTCTTTGATCTCTTGTAGTTTTTGATAAAAATGTCGGGTAAAGGAGAAGGCCCAGCGATCGGTATCGATCTCGGAACTACTTACTCTTGCGTTGGAGTATGGCAACACGACCGTGTTGAGATCATTGCTAATGATCAAGGTAACAGAACTACACCTTCCTACGTCGCTTTTACCGACTCCGAGAGGTTGATCGGTGATGCCGCTAAGAACCAGGTCGCCATGAACCCTATTAACACCGTTTTCGGTACGTATCTCGTTTCTCTGCTCTCTAATACTTGAATCTAGATCTCGTCGTTGTGTTTAGATCCGAAGTTTTGGAAAATATTCGAATATACTGTCTGTTGATTTTCATCAGTAGATCTGACTGGTTGTGAGTGCTTTTATCATAGATCCTGTTTTATTGATTTAGCTATTTATGTCTTGTTACGTTTTACGAATGTTTATTGCTTGAGCTCATAGTATTTGACTAGTAATAGCATCTGTTATCACTTTATTTGTCCATGTGTCGTTGTGTTGTGATATCTGTAGTACTAAGTATTTTTAGACTGTTTATAATTCTTCTTAACTCTTCAAAGAATTAGTGTATGTGTTTATGATATTTTTAACAGTGATTGTAGTTGATAAACTAGTCGTTTTCTATTCTGAAGCACTAAGTTGTAGCCAATCATTATTGTTTTGAGTTTTGATTTCGTCGCAGATCTTTGTGTTCGTTTATTGGTTAGCTTGATTTATTTATTCGTTTTCTTGTGTTGTGGCAGATGCTAAGAGGTTAATTGGTCGTCGATTTAGCGACAGCTCTGTCCAGAGCGACATGAAGTTGTGGCCATTCAAGATTATTCCAGGACCCGCCGACAAGCCAATGATCATCGTGAACTACAAGGGTGAAGAGAAACAGTTCGCCGCTGAGGAGATCTCCTCTATGGTTCTCATTAAGATGCGTGAGATTGCCGAGGCTTACCTTGGTACGTCCATTAAGAACGCCGTCGTTACCGTACCTGCTTACTTCAACGACTCTCAGCGTCAGGCAACAAAGGATGCCGGAGTTATTGCTGGTTTGAACGTTATGAGAATTATCAACGAGCCAACAGCTGCCGCTATTGCTTACGGTCTTGACAAGAAGGCAACCAGTGTTGGAGAGAAGAATGTGTTGATCTTTGATCTTGGTGGTGGTACTTTTGATGTCTCCCTTCTTACCATTGAGGAGGGTATCTTCGAGGTTAAGGCCACAGCCGGAGACACTCATCTTGGTGGTGAGGACTTTGACAACAGAATGGTTAACCACTTCGTTCAGGAATTCAAGAGGAAGAGCAAGAAGGACATTACCGGTAACCCAAGAGCTCTTAGGAGGTTGAGGACAGCTTGTGAGAGAGCGAAGAGGACCCTATCCTCCACTGCTCAAACCACCATCGAGATCGACTCTCTCTATGAGGGTATTGACTTCTACTCCACCATCACCCGTGCTAGATTTGAGGAGCTTAACATGGATCTCTTCAGAAAATGTATGGAGCCAGTTGAGAAGTGTCTTCGTGATGCTAAGATGGACAAGAGCACCGTTCACGATGTTGTTCTTGTTGGTGGTTCTACCCGTATCCCTAAGGTTCAGCAATTGCTCCAAGATTTCTTCAACGGCAAAGAGCTTTGCAAGTCTATCAACCCAGATGAGGCCGTTGCTTACGGTGCAGCTGTTCAGGGAGCTATTCTCAGCGGTGAAGGAAACGAGAAGGTCCAAGATCTTCTATTGCTTGATGTCACTCCTCTCTCCCTTGGTCTTGAAACCGCCGGTGGTGTCATGACCACTTTGATCCCAAGGAACACAACCATTCCCACCAAGAAGGAACAAGTCTTCTCCACTTACTCAGACAACCAGCCTGGTGTGTTGATCCAAGTGTACGAAGGTGAGAGAGCCAGAACCAAGGACAACAACCTTCTCGGTAAATTCGAGCTTTCCGGAATTCCTCCAGCTCCTCGTGGTGTACCACAAATCACAGTCTGCTTCGACATTGACGCCAATGGTATCCTTAACGTCTCTGCTGAGGACAAGACCACCGGACAAAAGAACAAGATCACCATCACCAACGACAAGGGTCGTTTGTCCAAGGACGAGATAGAGAAGATGGTTCAAGAGGCTGAGAAATACAAGTCGGAAGACGAGGAGCACAAGAAGAAGGTTGAAGCTAAGAATGCTCTTGAGAACTACGCTTACAACATGAGGAACACAATCCAAGACGAGAAGATCGGTGAGAAGCTTCCAGCAGCAGACAAGAAGAAGATTGAGGACTCAATCGAGCAGGCTATTCAATGGCTAGAGGGTAACCAGTTGGCTGAGGCTGATGAATTTGAAGACAAGATGAAGGAATTGGAGAGCATTTGCAACCCAATCATCGCCAAGATGTACCAAGGTGCTGGTGGTGAAGCCGGAGGTCCTGGAGCCGCTGGTATGGATGATGATGCTCCTCCTGCTTCAGGCGGTGCTGGTCCTAAGATCGAGGAGGTCGACTAATCTGTTTGATTTTGACCTCTCTCTTTCTCCTATCTATTTACTTTTGCTTATTGGATCTTTTTCAAGCAATTTTATGCTGGGCTCTTTTAACAGAAGCCCATTTTGCGGTGTTTTTTTTTTGGTTTCTACTTATTTGAACTATGAATGACGGATCCAAAGTTAAAAAAGCTTTTTTCAGCTAATTTATTATTCTCATTCTTTTAATTATATTTTAGAATTTATGGCTTTTATTACCAATAGTATAATTGTCGGTACAAACAGCCATTAGGAAAAAACTAAAGTTTTAGTTTCTTTTTCGCCTAAAAATCTTAATTATATATAAAATAATATTTTTTATTCAATTTTTTTTTTCCTATACAATTTTTCCTATACAATTTAGTTAATGTATTTAGTTAATGAGTATCCAATCAATTATAATCTTACAATAATATTTATATAATTTATATATATGAATTTAAATGTAAAAAATTGGGTGAATTTTAGATGATCACCCCAGATATAATTAATATTAAGAAGATTCAGAATAATGTGATTGAAAATATAATAGTGTTACACAATTTTATTCAGAATTTTAGAAATTTTATATATGTATTTTGACCAAGCATCACAAGATAATGTGGAAGCACAAGCAGAAAACTATGATGATTAAACAACACTGCAAGTCGAAACAGAACAATATACAATACAAACTGAAGAAAGAAATGCAGGTTGATACATGAAAATTGTAAGAAATAAAATTGCATATATGATTTAGGTTTTACAACATTATTAGATATTTTATGTATCATGAATATATTAAATTTGATAATAAAAAGTAATAAATGTGCTATATTTTTATAATATTGATGATAAAATATATTTTTAAATATTAAATACATGATTTAATTTTATAAATTATTATTTTTCTAATAACTATTTATAATATTTTAAAACTTATTAAAAGTTTAATAGTTGTATATTAATAATATTAAATTATATTATGTCATTCAGCAAGACTTATCTAATTACTATCTGATTATGCAAAAATTTATTCAATAATATATTATTCTACAAATTTTTATTATGTATCTTTTATTTTACAAATTTATTTTATTTGTGTCATTAAGTTGATTATACAAAATTACTAATCAGAGCCTATATTTCTTTGCAACAATAGAATTCTTATTTTAATGAAAAAACGAGGTTTCTTCATTACGCTTAACTTTGTTATACACGATTATCTGCCATAAGTAAGCCGTAACGCTATTGTTTCATACTTTTTGGTCGGTCTATTTAATCTTAAATTATTAAGGAAGTGTGAATCCGAGATGCTTAAGAAGCTAAAGCCTGAACTATGTGGCGGTCAGCGAACACGTCAAGTTTTATTTCGTTAATTTGGTAATTTCCCAAATTTATTTAACAGAAAAGATACGTTTGTGTGCCAACAAATTAATCATTTAATCTTTGATTAAGGAAAATATAAATAGCTAAATATAATAGAAAGTTTTTCATGATTGTTTATTTTTGTTAACAAGGTTAAAACTTACAAATTACAATGTAAAAATGATTTGTTCATAAAAAAAATGAAAAGATGTAAATTGTAACTATTGATGTGTTGTTAAGGTTACTCGCCGACCAATTAAGAAGCCTCTTAAAAGCAATCTGTACAAGAAAAGCGGCTGGGACCCACTACTTTGTCTGTCTGGGTTCCGTGGCATTTAATTTGAACGTTAGAGCTATTTTGAAACACGCGATTTTCAGTATTGGACAATTTCTTATTTTCCTTTTTCGCATCACAAATTTCCTAAGAATTGGAAAAAGGTATCATAACTTTACAACCGTTGGATTAACTCAATCTAATCCAACGGTCAGAAATACATTATCGAACATTCTCGAAACATAAGTCTACCTTTATAAAAACTAGACTTTGACGCTCATTATCTTCATAAAACCTAGCTGAGTCTTTTGTTCTCCTCTGTTTCTAATCTTTTACTCTCTCTTATTAGCTAAAGCTTGTTTCTTTGTTTGTGTGATAATGGCCGCTAAAGGAGAAGGTCCAGCAATCGGTATCGATCTCGGAACTACTTACTCTTGCGTCGGAGTTTGGCAACACGACCGTGTTGAGATCATTGCCAATGATCAAGGTAACCGAACTACACCGTCTTACGTCGCCTTCACTGACTCCGAGAGGTTGATCGGTGATGCTGCTAAGAACCAGGTCGCTATGAACCCGATTAACACCGTTTTCGGTATGTTACTTATCTTTTGTCTCTGTTCTTGTTACTCTTGTGGTACTCGAGTTCAATTACGAGCGATATTTGGGTGCGATTTGTTGGATAATCCTTATTTATTGTTTAGACGAGTTCAATTTACTTCTTTGCACAATACTCATAAGTTGATGTTTGAACTTTTCGTATTCTCTAAATTATCTTGTTAGGCTTGAATTATAGGGTAAATCGTTATTACAGATATGATTATGTTGCTTATTTAGGGTTTCTAATTAGCTTAATTTTAGGATTTTCCTGATAGATTATGTTGTTTATATCAGGGGCTTGTATTGATTTTCATTAGATTATTGATATTTTTTTGATAAAAACAGATTATTGATATTCGTTTCAAAAGTGTTGACTTTTAAGATTTCCTTGTTAAGTTAACTAAACTCTGTTTATTTTTTCGCCTGAATGTGACAGATGCAAAGAGGTTGATTGGTCGTAGATTCAGTGACACATCTGTCCAAAGTGACATGAAGTTATGGCCTTTCAAAATCATTGCCGGACCTGCAGAAAAGCCAATGATCGTTGTCAACTACAAAGGTGAAGAGAAGCAATTTGCCGCCGAGGAAATCTCTTCCATGGTTCTCATTAAGATGCGTGAGATTGCTGAAGCTTACCTTGGCTCTACGATTAAGAACGCTGTGGTCACTGTTCCTGCTTACTTTAATGACTCTCAGCGTCAAGCCACAAAGGATGCTGGTGTGATTGCTGGTTTGAATGTTCTGAGAATCATCAACGAGCCGACTGCAGCTGCTATTGCCTATGGTCTTGACAAGAAAGCAACCAGTGTTGGAGAGAAGAACGTGTTGATCTTTGATCTTGGTGGTGGTACTTTTGATGTCTCTCTTCTTACCATCGAAGAGGGTATCTTCGAGGTGAAGGCAACAGCTGGAGACACTCATCTTGGTGGTGAAGATTTTGACAACAGAATGGTTAACCATTTTGTGCAAGAGTTTAAGAGGAAGAACAAGAAGGATATCAGTGGTAACCCGAGAGCTCTAAGGAGGTTAAGAACTGCTTGCGAGAGAGCAAAGAGGACTCTTTCTTCCACCGCTCAAACAACCATTGAGATTGACTCTCTCTACGAGGGTATCGACTTCTACTCCACCATCACCCGTGCTAGGTTTGAAGAGCTTAACATGGATCTCTTTAGAAAATGTATGGAGCCTGTTGAGAAGTGTCTGCGTGATGCTAAGATGGACAAAAGCACCGTCCACGATGTTGTCCTTGTTGGTGGTTCTACTCGTATCCCTAAGGTTCAGCAATTGCTCCAAGACTTCTTCAACGGCAAAGAGCTCTGCAAGTCTATCAACCCCGACGAGGCCGTTGCATATGGTGCAGCTGTTCAGGCGGCTATTCTAACTGGTGAAGGAAATGAAAAGGTCCAAGACCTTCTCTTGCTCGACGTCACTCCTCTTTCCCTCGGTCTTGAAACCGCTGGTGGTGTTATGACCACATTGATCCCGAGAAACACAACTATTCCCACCAAGAAGGAACAGGTCTTCTCCACATACTCAGACAACCAACCCGGTGTGTTGATCCAAGTATACGAAGGTGAGCGAGCCAGAACCAAGGACAACAACCTTCTCGGTAAATTTGAGCTATCTGGAATCCCTCCGGCTCCACGTGGTGTTCCTCAGATCACTGTCTGCTTCGATATCGATGCAAACGGTATCCTTAACGTCTCTGCTGAGGACAAGACCACCGGACAGAAGAACAAGATTACCATCACCAATGACAAGGGTCGTCTGTCGAAGGAAGAGATTGAGAAGATGGTTCAAGAGGCTGAGAAATACAAGTCTGAAGACGAGGAGCACAAGAAGAAGGTAGAAGCCAAGAACGCACTCGAAAACTATGCATACAACATGAGAAACACAATACGTGATGAGAAAATTGGTGAAAAGCTTCCAGCTGATGACAAAAAGAAGATTGAGGACTCAATTGAGGAGGCGATCCAATGGCTTGATGGTAACCAATTGGCTGAAGCAGATGAGTTTGAAGACAAGATGAAGGAGTTGGAGAGTATCTGTAATCCGATCATTGCTAAAATGTATCAAGGAGGAGCTGATGGTGCACCTGGTGGTGCTGGAATGGAGGAAGATGAAGCTCCTCCTGCCTCAGGCGGTGCTGGCCCCAAGATCGAGGAAGTCGACTAAATTGTCTCCTTGTTATTGCTTTTTGATATCTGAATTCTCTCAGATTTAGTTTTATGTGTTTCCTTTTTGTTGAGACCTATCTACTATTCTCTATCGTTTATGGTCCTCTACAATGCTATGTGTCTCGACTTTTTCTTAAGCCTAACCAAAAATGGGACAGAACTTTTTTAATTGGAAAAAGGTATCATAAAGTAGTCAAGAACGCGGAACTAAATTTTGAAGATAATGTCTTTGATCAGTTTTTTCATTCTATTTAGAGATTTGTTTTTTTTTCAAATTGGCCGATTTATTAATTAAATTCCTACATAATGTAAATAGTAGAATTCTACATACGCAAATGCATTTTTTTTCAGTGGACTTATTATGAATAAAGGCCATCTGCAAAAAAAAAAATTGAACTCTAGTAATTGAATATCATTTGACTCATAAATTAGTCTTGTTTGTATGTAAATTTTGTGCCAGTAGATTGATTAGTTCTAATATAACAAGGACTATTGGTTGACGAAACCTTAATCGGTTGCCTTCACTGACTCCGAGAGGTTGATCGGTTATGATGCTGAGAAACAGGTCGACATGAAGCCGGTTAACACCGTTTTCGGTATGTTTCTATCTTCTTTTCTTTATGTTCAACTATTAATCAAACAGTTTAAACATTCAATATGAGTATCGTATGGACAGCAAATAAGTGAAAATAAGTCAACTCAAATAAAGGCCAAAATATATAGGTCAATAAATAATGAATGATAATATATCAATCAGTATCAAATAATATTTAATATTAATTTTATTATTACCATATTTCATTATATTAGTTTAAAATTTGAAATTTTGATGTTTTTAGAAGTTATATATGGTAATTATTTACTAACTTCATCTTAAAATATGTATAATATATGTGATAATTTAAACAGAAATTTTAAATTCTTTTAATTAATTTCAAGTATAGTATTTAATTATACAAATTTTAGATTTTAAATGTTGAAGATGTTATCACTTAAAATGCTTCAGAATTGGTTACGTACCACTTCGTCGATTTCAATTGATTGGATGTCTTTGTTTCAATATTTTTTATATATATTTTTTGTCATGGAAGCAACTAGTTTCTACCTTGTGTATCGACTAATAATTTTCTTTCAATGAAATTTTTACATTCTTATCAAACGACTATTAAGATTGATTCTCTCTATGAGGGTATCAACTTCGAGTTCCCCATCAACCGTGCTAGATTTGAAGAGCTCAACACGGATTTCTTTAGGATATGTATGGAGCCTGTAGAGAAGTGTCTTCGTGATGCTGAGATGGATAAGGACTCAGTCCATGATGTTGTCCTTGTTGGTGGATCTACCCGTATCCCCAAAGTCCAGCAGCTCCTCGAAGAATTCTTCAATGGTAAAAAGCTCTGCAAGTCTATTAACCCTGATGAGGCCGTTGCATTGGTGCAGCTGTTCAGGCCGCAATACTAGCTGGTGAAGAGCACGAGAAGCTAAAAGATCTTGACTTGCTTGATGTCACGCCTCTCTTCATCGGTCTTCAAACCGCCAATGGTTTCATGTCCACTTTGATCAAGAGAAACACAACCATACCCACCAAAAAGAAAGAAGTCTACCCCACTTCCTCAGACAATCAGTCCGGTTTGTTGATTAGAATGTACGAAAGTGAGAAAGATATTGAGATATATGTAATTAGGAAATATTCTATATTCTATTCTTCTTGGGTTTTATGTTAACTTACACACTTGTATAAATACTTGTAATCATCTTAATGAAACGCAACCTTTTCCCAAACCTCTTTAAAAGACAGAATCAAAGACAATAACCTTCTCGGTATATTCGAGCTCTCTGGTATCCCTCCGGCTCCTCGTGGTGTTCCTCAGATCACTGTGTGCTTCGAAATTGACGCCAATGGTATCCTAAACGTCTCTGCTGAGGACAAGACCACCAGACAGAAGAACAAGATTACCATCACTAACGATAAGGGTCGTCTGTCTAAGGAAGGGATTGAGAAGATGGTTCAAAAGGCTGAGAAGTACAAGTCTGAAGACGAGGAGCACAAGAAGAACGGAGAAGCCAAGAACGCACTTCAGACCTATGCTTACAAAATGAGAAACGCAATCAGTGATGCGAAGATTGGTGAGAAGCTTTCGGCTAAAGAGAAGAAGGAAGATTGAGGACGCAATTGAGGAGACGATTCAATGGAGTGATAATAACCAATTGGGTGAACTGAAGGAGTTTGAAGACAAGATGAAGGATTTAGAGCGTATTTGTAATCCGAATCATCGCAAAAATGTATTAAGCTGTTGCTCTTGGAAGAAGGTGAAGTTCCTCCTGCGTCAGGCGGTGCTGGCCCCAAGATCAAGGAAGTCCTTTTTTTTTTTTTTTGTCAAGGCTTTTTCATTAAGATAAAGCCCAAAGGCCAAACATTGAGATTACAACAGAAAAAAAAAAATATTTGGGCTTAAGAGTATAAGGCCCAACTTAGACATAAAGAGAAGACACGATTTTTCTCCTTTGTTTTACGCGTGGACCGCCACGTGTCATCCCGTGAGACGCCATGCAAAAGCCGATCTAATGCTTGAGGAAACACCGCCGGAATTACACTAGTTCCGTTCTTCTTCTGTTGACAAAACTCAATGTCTATCTCTTGCTTCCATAAGGATCATCAACTGTTGCTTTCAAATGAGGACACCAACAGCTCTCATCGTCGATCTGCAATCTCCAATCAACTCGGCTAACTAACCACCATATAGCTCTCCAGAGAGCGACGGTAGATAACGCCGAAGAATTACGGTTGAAAGTTTGAAATCGGCTTTGGGAGATGAAGGATTTCTTCAACAATCAACGAGTGACTTGGAAGAGCGTTTGTCCGGCCAAAGACAGGAGAAATCCGACCAGAAAAGTCGGAACAAGAAAGAAAAACAATATATACCGAGAAAGATCTCCGAGTTATTGTCCGGACAAAACCGGAAAACCAAGTTACACGGCAATGAAATTGAAACTTAGTCTCTGAAAGATGTTGAATTGTGAAGAGAGGAAGATAAATCCTTCGCCGGAAAGAAGAGCTTTCGAGAGGAAAATTCTCTCTCTAAAAGAGAGAGAAAGCTCAACTTTGATTGTGTTTTTTCTTTTTTCTCATTTGAGTTCATCAAGGAAGTCCATTAAGTTGTCTAAATGAATTTTAAATTCACGAATTGGTTAAAATTTGATAAATATCCATCCATAAAATTTAATATATATATATATATATATATATATATATATATAAATTAATATATAATCATAAAAATTAAAAAAATAAACAAAAATATATTGTCTGATAATTAACCTAAATAATTTAATATTTGATTTATAAATATTTTGAATTTATTTTTTATTATTAATTAATAATGTATATGTAAATTCTAATTTACAAACTTAATATTTTTTTATATAACTCATGAGTTTTGAATTATACTCCTGAAGGAGTTGCATTCTACAGATAGACTTTTTCTCCAAATATTCAAATTGATCGAAAACATAACCCATATATGTGTAAGGTTGATTAGAAAAATATATTTTAGTTTTGCATAATTGGGGAATCAAACCTATGAATTCTTTGAAGTCCTATGCCTCCACCTAACACTTGACCAAACACAAACTTAATATTCTAAATAAAAAACAAAATAAATCTCAAAAATAATCAATAAAACATATACCAATTAGTAGCTGCGATTGGTAAAAAAATAAAATAACGATTGATTATAGTGATTGGTCGTAAATTCGTAATGATTTAATAAAACAGTAAAAATTGATTGCTGCTTGTTACTATCGTTAATGATTGACAAAAGAACAAAGCGGAAGTCACAACCGAGGCAGAACATAAGCAATTTATAATTTGACAAACGAGATTTCACATTTCTCAATGACAACATTAGGTGTGAACAACTCTTACAATAGTCCTATTCTTTTTCTTCGAAGGCAGAATACAGTGGACTAAATTACAAAGAGATATTGGATCTGGCCAACAATGGCCCAAGTAGAGAACGCAGAACCACTAATCACGCTCCAATGCTACCACGTGTTGACCGTTTATCTTTCGGCATGGGGAAACGCCGGCGACTTCAGAGAGATCACCGCCGTAGTCGCTTGATGCCCAGCTTTTCTCTTTGGATTAATCCAACTATTTGATCAACACATCCATAAAAATTTCTATCGGGATCTGCATAAAATTCAAAACGCCTTAAATTCCCATCTCCGTTTCCCGTCTCCAGGAGACTCCGTTGCCGTTCACCGTAGGTTGATCGGATTGGAAAGTTGAAGAGACCAGAGGCTTCGAGAGAGAGTGTAAGAGAAAGAAAAAAAATTGTACCAATTCTCTATACTTTTTATGGACATACAAAAATCCTATTCTAATAAATCAGTCTTGTTTGTACGTAAATTTTGTTCCACTTGATTGATTATTTTTAATATAAGGACTATTGGTTTACCAAAAAAGCTTTTTCTTTCACCAACAAGTCTAAACAATTATATGAAAACACTTTTTGTTTGGTTTTAATAATAAGACCTTTTTCCAACAATTTTCAGACCTTTATACTATAATAAGACTTTGAGGCTCAGACCTTTTTGCTCGATGAAGAAGACGGCTGCAGAGAGAAATTAAGTTTTGCTCCGATACCATATTTTGGGAAAAAGTTTTGTATACATTAACAAAGAAAATATTTATACAGGAGAGATTTAATCTAAAATCCAAAGAATAATGAAATATTTTTAATTTTAAGTGGTTTTTAGTTTAGTGGCAAGTAGTAAATCTATTGAAGACATGCGTACTTGCACAGAATCGAATCTTATTACATACATAATTAATGAGCCGGTTAGTTGGGTTAGTTGGGACTCAATGTAAAAAAAAAAAAAAAATCCTAACTACAAAGATTTACATATCTTATATCAATAAAAACCGACGGGAAAGATGCTAAAGTCAAGTGATCGTACTTAGTAGAAGGTAGCCTTTGATAACATGATGATAGCAAATAGCTGTGATATGGCAAGCCTGCGTGCCAAACACGGCACCGCTCAAACCATAATTATGCAAGACTGATATATTTTATGCGTAGAAGATAACACAATTATATTTATAGATATATAAAATTAAACATTTAAGGTTTTTTTTGGTTTCAAAATCACATATTTCTGTTTTCGTCATTCTAAAAGGAAGAGTTAACTAATTTAAATATCATTTGTCAAACATATATCCGGATGCAGCATGGTTCTTCTTCTAGAATAAATACACATGAAATAGAAAAGAAAACGTAATTTAATCTAATACCAACTTCACATACATAATCAAAATAGAGCAGAAATATGAGCAATCTCTTGCTAAAAAAATGTATCTACAATGCATAAATGCAAAATCTATTTGTTAAGAACCAGATGTTTAGATTCGTTGACTCTCTAAAATAAAAATTTTATTTAAATAATTAGTTATAAATAGATTTATGTATATCACTAATTAGTTATAAATATATTTATGTATCTCACACACAAAATATATTTATATAATATAGAATAACATAATATAAATATATCACAAGTATCTAACAGCGTCATTGACAACAATTTTCAGGGCACTAAAATTAAATCAATTGTGCTCTAAGTTTATATTTTGCTTTCGTTGTTCTAGAAAGCCAATTTTTTATTTATTAAATATTTTTGGTTGTGCAAAGTCAAAAACTTATAGCCAAAATTTATGCGTTTTACAAAAATAAATTTCTACAGCAAAATAATTTACAACCAAAATACCTTCAAAAAAAATCTACAGCCAATAAACCTATAGTCTAAATCCTACAGCAAAAACCTCAAAAATATAGTCCTTACCAATCGGTCTTTAAATTTATTTTGCTCTTAACAGAAGAAGTAATATTACCAATTTAAAGGATTTACAAAATCAAATGAACTAAATATTACTAAATTTTATGTAAAGCTTTTATTAAAAACATAAAACAGTGTGTATCTTGTTGTGTAATCGATGTCCATCACTATAGGGGTATATAATGTTTGGATAATTGTTCAAATGACATAATTCACTAATTTAATTATACTATTAAGTATAATGACATATATATTTTATAATAAGATAATAGCATTTTTATCTAAATATTTACAATTTTAATTTTTAATAATTTATGTTCAAAATTAAAAACAAAAATAACAAATTTTGGTGAATGAAAGAAACTTGAACAAATATATTTGCTAAAGTACTTACTAAAGTATTGTTATGTTGCTAATTATATTATATGAGATAGAATTACTATATATTATAAAACATATAGTACACAACAATAAATAATATTCATTTATATGGTAGGAAACGAAAAAGAAGAAAGAGAAAAAGAATGAGAAATAGAAATAGAATGAGAAAGACAAGAAATAGTAGGAGGAGAATGATGAAGATGATAATGAAAAGGAGACAGAAAAGAATAATGACTGGAGGAGAATGAGGAGAAAAAGAATAATGAGAAAGGAGAGGAGAAAAAGTATGGGAGGAGTAGGTAGAATAGTAGAATATAGGAGGAAGAAGGAGAAGGAATAGAAGATCAAATAAATTAAATTCGATAAAAAATTTCTAAAAATATGTATAGTTGATGTTTTAAAAGAATAAACAAAATATATCAATTAAATATTTTATATATAATTGTTTTATGTAAAATTTGTCAATAATATATTATTTTTTATTAAAAATTTTGGTCATTTTTAGAAAATTTAAGTTTGGAGGTGTGTAAAAAAAATTTTGTTTTTAAAAAAGAATTTTAGTTTTGATTTTTTTTAAATTAAAAGTTATATTAAAAATAGAATGAAAGGAGGAGAAAATAAATGAAGGTGAAAAAAATATAAAAATTATATGGAAAAAGTAAAGTTGCAAATATTTCATAAAATATACACAATATCACCGGTCAGGCAAAAAGACCATTTACGCAATTATAAGTTTATTCTGTGCTATATTTGCTAATTTGTGTATAATGTGTGTACAACTATGTTAAACACACTTAAAAAAAGCTAGACTGATGTCCCGGGCCCGTTTAAAGCCCATTTCAACATCTAAATATCTGATGGATGATATATTGTCGTTTCTATTCTCCGGAATCGTAAAACGTAAAATATTTAGGTTTTCGATCATGGTTGGTGACGGCGATTGCATCCGGTCCCGAGATTCAACGGAGACCGATTCGACGGAGCTGGATTTTCCACCGGAGAAGAAGCCGAAGATAGAGACAGATCCGGAAGCGAAGACAAAGGCACCACGACGGAGACTAATCTTCGAGGGCGATCCGAACGATCCGGAACGTAGAAGACAGCTACAACTTTGCGAAACAATTTAAATAGAGCGAGGTAATATATCTTGGATGATTTATGGTTTATTTATTATTCAATTTGCTAGTAAGCATCATATTTTCAAATCTGTCTCTGGTTGGTTTCTCATATTTTCTAGGAATGAGATCTCTCTGCTATTTTATCTATCTTATTGCATTTGTATTGCACCCATTAATTTTTGTGTTTGCAAATAATCTCTATACTGCAGGGAATTTGTTATCTATATAGACCATTTTGGTTCATCCGTTGATCTGATTTCGATTATAGTTTTTTTTCTCATCTCTGTTAACCTCTCTCAAATTGTTTTATCAATCTTTTTGTCTCCTAAGTGTCTGGATTTGTTACATAAGCCATGCTGTTTTGTTTGATTCATAAGACATCCAAGGTTTCTCCTTTTAACTTTGTTATTATGTGATCATATTATATCTACTAAAGCCCTGCCATGTGTTCAGTGCTTTATCTTGTCTTATATACTCTTATATATGTCTCAAGTTTAATATTCATAAATTTGTCCTTTGTTTATAGGGTTTTGATGTGGAGTGGGACCGTGTCAACTACAACTTCGATATCCTCAACTCTGACTGGCAATCACAATTGAGGATGATCTGAGCAACGAGGAGTTGATGGAACTGCTCATGCAGGCAGCCATTGAAGACCACGATGACAACTACGTATAAGAGCTTGGTCTTCCTATTTTTTCTCTATCGTGTAATCAGTAATGGTTGGCTGTTTCCACTTATTTTTTTCTTTTGCTTCTTCGCAGGGCACAAAACTCAAGTCTGCCAAGTATGTGAAAGCAAATATTGGTGGGTGCAGAGGTTTTATGTATTATATAACATTTTCGGCGATAGATGTTCTCTCCTCAGATCAAGAGCCTAAACTTTACCAAGCAAAGGTGTGCAAGTTTTGTGATGAGATCACGGTCCTTTTCTCCAGGTTAAGGTGGTCAGAGAATCTAAGTTGATGAGGTACAACGCTTCATTCAAAACGTAGTTTCTTCTAAAATTGGATTAGGTTACCTATTTGACTCATAACAATGTGCATACAGGTTATTCCAAGGTGCGAAAACTCTCCTTTAAATCGGAGCAAATGTGGTGGCTGTTAAGACTTTTTTTAGAAGCTATGTACTAATGTTATATGACAATCGTTGTATCTGAGGTAATTATGTAGTTTATGCCTTGGAAAAATCGAACCAGTTCCCTTGGATTAACTTGAAGAAGATGTTTTGATTTTGTTAGAAGCTGGACATAAAACATAACTAACATCCTAAAAAAGGAAGGAGCATAACTAACATAAATGTGAGTCGACTTTTTCACAAACCTGCGAAAAGTTGGGAACAAATAAGTGACAATCGAGATAATAAACAAATTAATAATTTGAGAAATGAGACTTTTCACATTTCAAAGTGATAACGTTAGGTGTGAACAACTATGTTCTCTTACATGCGAATGCTCATATAGTTTAATAACATTGGAAAATCATATAATCCTATGTATGTATAATGAATATAAAGTTATGTTTTTAATTATTAATATAAAATTAAGGTTGCATACAACTTGCTCTGAAGAATATAACTATATATTGCAACCGAAGACAAAAAAATTAAACTGAAAAAGTTGTACTAAAAAAAAACACAGCACTTTCTGTTTCTGCTTATTGCCCCATTGTACACAATGCTTCTACTAACGCAAGTAAAACATGGTTGCATCTTTCTTTTAACTCATCATAAGCTCACTGGCTCCTCCAAGGTGGTGTGGCCGTAGACAGACCCTAACCTCGTGTTCTTCTTCTACTCCTCCTCTCAGTTTCGGAACCACAATCTCTAGAACAGGTCCTGTTCCATCAAAATATGCTTCAATGTTTGCTTCTTCTGGAATCCGATTTGGCAATTGTATCTCCCTCATGAATTCCCCTGGAGGACAATGTTCAGCTGTCTGATCAACCAGCTTGAAAGTTCGGTCTCGTCTCTTCACAAACGAAGCTCTTGAAGTGCTCAATCCTGTGACCTTCACGATTCCATTTGTGATATTGTTTCTCCATGAAACCTTCACAGTGTTCAAATCCACAAATGGTAGAGTTATTACTACCAGATAAGCTTCTTCATCCTCATAAACGGTTTTTGCTGCAGTTACTGGTCCACGTATATTCTTCATGACGCCAGTGAAGTCATCTACCCAAGTGGGCTGGTCTTTGGCTTGGTGGCTCTCAATGTTGTTACCAGCCAAGCAACATTCTTCTTCGCTGCTTCCGGGAGATAAGAACTCTTTTCTCTTCTTGTTGTTGTTGTTGCCTCCTCCGCCTCCTGGAGATTGATCTGATGAGTCACCATTGCTACTGAAAGACGCATTGCTTGTCAAGTGCAAGCCTGACCCGTTAAGAATCTTCTTGGCATTATTTAGTGCCGGTTTTGTTACATGAGGCGGTCTCTCTAGCTCAAAATCTGTGTTGGGAAGATTTCTCCATGAACCGAAATCACTAGCATCAGGAGGAATAGTGAACTTCAAATCTCGTCCTGTCAGCTCCAACCATCTCTTCTTATCTTCTTCACTGACGCACAACAAACTTGGTGAAGGCACAAACTCAATACCGTGAAGACATTGAGGATTAGAGAGTCCCCTGTATTGTTTCCTCTGCATTCTGTGAGACCGAACAAAGCCTTTCTCTGCACTAAACGGAAAAGGACGCTCGCCTTGACGAGAATGTCCATTCATATAACTTCTCAACTGCATTTTCCCAAGAGCATTCTCGGGTTTGTCCTTAAAAGCCCACATATACATGTTCTCCATATCATGCTGAACAAGAAAAACATCGAGCTTGAGATCAGATTTATCAAAACCAGTAAAACATACTCCTCCTCCATTACCAGTTTCCCTAATAACCTTAGACTTTGATTTCTCATTCAAAGCCGGTCTGAAGTAGAAGCTGAAGAAAAACCAAGCTCCCCACATACTATCTCCTCTTTTCAAGCATTTCTTAGCGATTTTACTTGGAACCACATTGAGGAACGTCTCATAGACATGAGAGCTAAGACCAACATCCAAAACATTATCACAAGAATCCAAGTTCCATGATGGTGAGCTTCTTCCTACAGGCAAAGGCAGATTGATGTCTGGTGGATTATAAAGTGTGATTTGCCGATTCCTGTTGTTCATCTCGAGATCAAGTTCTTCATGAGATGAGCCACTAGAATCCATTGATAAGAGCGTTGAAGGATGATGATTCTCCATTGACAAAACGGTGAGAATTGACCCTTTCATTTCACAACAAAAAGCTTCACCTTCCCTTCTTCTCCATTCTCCTTTTTTTTTGTATTGACTTTTTATAAAAATACGAATCAAGTCTTCTTAAATCTAGTATAAGCTTATCTTCGAATCTCCAAAAGATCCATATCCCAAATCTCCCAATTAACCCACATCGATTCAGATCCAAATATCCAGATTCCAAATCTTAACCAAGAAGGGAAACAGAGAGAGAGAAGAAGAAGAGATTAAAGTCGAAGCCGCTAAAGAAAAACGATATCAAGCTCTAACCCTAAAATTTCCCAGAAACCCCCAAACGACGGTGGGAAGCTCCGACTCAATCCCATCCGAGAGATATACATATTGAATTAAAAATATCCCCTTTCCTTTTATGCAATTACATAAGTATCAAACAAAAAAAAATCAAACTTTTAAGAACACAACAGAAGAAAACAGAAAACCTTAATAAGAAACCGAAGAAATCAAGCCCAGAAAATACCTTTTGAGATAAGCAACAATGAATCGAGACGAAGATATTGACGGATTCAACAAAGAACACAAAAGCTCCCCCATTTTCACAATCTTATCAATCCAATATCTTTATTCTTTTCAAAGACTCAACAGAATTTGGATTTTTTTTCCTCTTTTTGATTATGTTTTTTGTGAAAGCTTTTCTCTTTTGGAAACGGTGGGAATGAGAGGTGTTTATGTAAGAAGAAGATGATGAAGGGAAGGTTCGTGGGTGAGTGAATGAGAGAGAACGAGCCTGAACTAGATACCACCTGATCCCCATTCTCTCTCTCTCTTTATATAATAAGATTATTATTTTTTATAGGTTCATCTAAATTTTTAATTAAATTATGTTTCTTTTTCACAATTTTTTGCGTGCTTATCGTGGTCTTACATGTGCTTATCAAACCAACAAATTGAACACTAAATAAATAAAGCTTTTATTTGTGATTTAAATACATAATTCAACCTAGATGACAAAAAAAAAAATACATAATTCAACCTTTTATATTTGAAAGTAAAATCAAAATTAAAGCCTTTATCCGCATATGAATTTTAGTCTGGTTTACTAAAGGCAAATGTTCTTCTATATTTAGGGTTCGAATTATATTATTTATATTATATAAAAATTTGACTAATAAGTTTGTTATTATAATCTAATATTAATAAAAAAAAATTAAAACTTAATCTTTTTTTCTTTTCTTTTTAAAATTTTTTTGTTAACTTTTATCTTAAATTTTTTTATTTCACAATCAATCTTCTTTTAAATACGTTTTTAATCAAATTTTAAACTTTTCACATATTAATGACGTAAAAATATTTTTTTAACACATATATTAGTGTTAAATAAAACATTTAACATTTTGATATAAGGGGCGTATATTTTGAATCATGTATCAAGTACAAGCAACAATTTTTTTTTTCATTATAAAGAATAGAATTATGATTTGGCTTAAGTTTAATACTAAGTCACTGAAATTTTATCTATATGGTATATAGTTTTTCTTATCAATATTTTTGAAGTATAACTGACCAGCCTATTAGTTAAGTTCCTATGTAATGTAGACAATAAAACTTAATCTCTTAATGTGCAAGTGCGTCTACCTTTAGTGTACTAACCACCTGCCACTTGCCAAATATATAATTTCTTGATAGCGATGTAATATGGATAAACATATGACTTTTACATATATTGAATGGTCAAAAATGTTAATTAGAAAATAAATTAGTGTACCTTTGTATGTATTGTATAGGTAGCAATGGCTGTTAATTGTTTTCTTTAATGGCTGTTAATTGTTACAAAATACAAATATATATATATATTATGTCTAGTAAACAAACTCACAATTTTATATTAAAAATAACTTTAAAAAACTGAAAATTTTATTTTTGTAATCAGCTAATATATATAATGGATTCGAGATTATTGTTGTAATAAAACTAGTTAGTGCTAGGGGTTGTTATTATTCTTGGTAGACGTAGTCTATATTAAGACTTTATTGGTGATTAGTTGAGTGATATGATTTATAATTTTTGAAATTAATATTTTAAATCAAATTGTAGTGATAAAAATTGCATTATTGTGTCCAAGTGAGTGTACCATATTCATATTTTTAATATATTATTTATTTATCCATTGAAATAGGTTTATGCGTCATCATCAGTGTTACACCTTACGAGATTAACTAATTAATCCAGCTTTGTTGACTGACTAAGTGTATTAACAATTCTTAAACAACAGAATTAAAGGGTCTAAGGATAACATATTTCAACATTAAATATTAGATATTTTTTAGTTGATTTTTATGAAGAGCATATAGCACGTTGTTGTATAGCTTTTTGTTGAAAAAACCTTTTATGCAAACTATCTAAAAGAAAATGTCAAATTTCTAAATAGATATTTGGAAGAAAAAAAAAGTAGTAATATGAATTATGTTTTTCTAAAATATATTAATGTGAAGGAAATAGACCATTTTGTTTACTTATATGGTTCCTTAGATGTTCAACATTAATTATGTGGATATAATTTATATAATGTAGATTATTTGATTAAAATATATTATTTAATAAAATTATTGGACTAAATACGCAAATCATATAATATGCAACTATTATTTTGTTGATGGCATGTTCGGTTCTTCAAGGGACACTTAAAACATTATAGAATAAACTATTTACTGCATTAGATGTGATCGAAAGTTGACAAAAAAATATAGAGTAATAAAATAAAACAAAAGAATTATTGAACCCGAAAAAGAGAATAAAATAAAAGAATTATTGAACCCGAAAAAGAGAAGAAAGAATCAAACATGACTTTAAAAACGGTAAAACTGTTAGATTTAACCATATATTTACCAAAAAAAATCAAATTTTGTGTTGACTCGACCAATTAAACATTTTGTTAATTTCAAATCGAATTTTTTTCTAAATTTGAAAACCAAATAGACTTTGGAAGTTCAATTCGGTTATTATATTCCTTCTAAATAACTTCTAAGCTTGATTTTCTCTTTTCTTTCAAAAATGAGTTATTCATCGGTTTGAAATGTTGTATTCGAAACTTCAAACCGATGAATTTGAATTTATTCTTAAAATAAAAGATAAAATCAAGTTTAGGATTTTTTCAAAAAGAATATGAATATTAAATCGAACTTTCAAAATCGATTTGACTTTCGAATTTAAAAAATATTCAATTTGAAATTAACATAATGTTCAATTGGCCGAATCAACACAAAATTTAATATTTTTTTAAAAATCAACATTAAATTAAATAACATCTAAAATTCAATGTTTAATAATGACTTTTGCTAAATACAATGTTAAATCCACACTTTCCCCTTTAAAAACTAGTTGAACAAAAAAAGACTAAAAACACTCAATAATTGAGATCTGAGAAGACATTGAAGATGACCCCAAAAAGATATTGGGAGTTGCCACCTCTCATCTTCCAAAACAACGACAGATAAACAAACATTTTTTTCTTAAATAAACAAACATTTTTATACTATTATTTTACATTAATTTTTTTATTAATAACTTAAATATGTTTATATACTATATCTTTTGTACCTGACACAACACACAGTGACATCAAAATTAACGAATCAAATTTGAAGTTATATTCTTATAAAATCTTCTGATAGTACAATAGTTTGAACAAATATAATTATGATGGTAGGTTTTCCACACATTGAATTAAAAATATGATATTGCAGATTAGTTTATAGTTAATGGCTTTTTTTCTACAAGGTCTATCCATATTTTAAACTTATCATTAAACCTTAAATAATATCAAATATACATTTAAATATGTGATTCTTAAAATCAAATTTCAGTAAAAAATAACACAAATGAATTTAATCACTTGATCAAAAATATTTTTCTCATGTTAATTGTCAATTAAATTTTTTTAAATAATGTCTTTTAGTATGAAAATATTTTAGTTAATATTCCAATGATGGGGAACAAGTGGCAAGTGCCAAGTGGTGAAAATTATTGCAACTTATCACTTTGTCAAACTTAATAATCTTTTAAATTTTGTTAACAATTTGAATGATAAATTGACCTAAATTTATCATATAATAGTTTCTCAGTTTTACCATCATTGTGTTAAGGAAAAAATAAATAAAATAAAGAGTAACAATTTTCTTTCGATCAAGTGCTAGTGCAACGCAACCTTCTCACACGTTGTTGAGCACTAACGTGTAATTGAAATATTGAGTTATTAAGCTTTTATACATATAAAAAACCTTATAATAAATTTACAAGTTGATGATACGGACCATGTCTTATAATACCAAGAATATAACTTTTTATAAGTGATAATGTTTACAATAACTTAAATGCATACGTACCAAACATTTTTCAAGAGACACTGAACTTAATATTATTTTTTTATACAATATACAACTGTCAATCTACCATAAAGAAAGACAACAAAAAATATTAATACTTTATTTTAAATATTATTATTTGTATTGAAGAAAGGGATGTAAAAATGGGCTTGGGCTTGGTTATAGGGAAGCTAGAGTAAATGGGCTTGAGTTTACAAAGAGGTTTTAAAAGGCCTATTTAGATCACCCGCCATAATAATAAAAACGACGACGTTGAGTGTAACGCTTGAGTTTGAGCACAAAGAGTGTGTTGAGCCTTAGGCTTTTTTCTATGGGCTATGGAGAATTCTTAGCGTTTCTCTTTGTTTGTTACTATTGATCAGTTGTTTTTATAGCGGGAACTCAGTAAAATTCATTCATTTTTCCTCGTTGGACGCATCTTCGTAATCAGTAGAACAAAACAAACCCTAGAAATCTGTAATTTTTCCGTCATTGGAGGATCACTGGTTCGCCTTTGATCCCCGATTTAATCTTTTGAACGGATTCGAGCTTAAATTATCTGTGTACTAGGGCTCTGTTTACATCCACAGATCTCTTTCATTGGTTAATTCTCGTTTTCATAATTTTGTTTTGCTTTTCTATTTACTGGAATGTTTGCTCTTTCATAGAAAAATTGAAATGGGTAATTAGTACGACCTCTTGGAGCTGCTCAGATTGTAAACAATCTAGGGTTTTCCAGATTTTATGCTCGATTTTTAGTCAACGATTGATTTGAATCACGAACAACTAAAAGATTTTTAATCTATCTTTTATAATGGTCAAATGTGTACAGAAGGAGAACGCTTTTGTTTGAGGATGGAGATGGATTTGTTTCGCACTCCAGAGATACAGAGGCATCATCCTTCAGTGAGCTTGACAAAAACTCCAGTGAGAAGGAAGTTGATAGTTGATGATGATATCGAAATTGGGTTAGTGTTGTTGTTAATTAATGTACTCACAAGTCTGTGGTTTTTTGACTTGGAGCTAAAATTTCTTTGTTGAATTTATCTTTGGGATGATAAAGATCGGAGAAGAAAGGGCAATCGAGAACTGCTGGAGGCGGTCTTCGACAATTCAGCGTTATGGGTCAGTGATTTATCTCTTTGTTCAAACGTGTCTGGATTTGAAAGTATTGTTATTTTTGTTTTGATTAACATCACAAGCTTGTGGATTTTATCTAAGTGTGTCAGAAGTTGGAAGCCAAGAAGATAACTACATACAAGGAGGTACTACTCTCTATACTCTCCATTAAGGAATTGGTGATGTACGACAAAGATTTGTTGTGGTCTTGAAGTTTTCAATTTAAAATGCATTATGAATGACTTCATGAAGCAATCTTCTAAGTTAGTTGTTGAGCATTCTCCCAAATACTTGCTTTATAATCAGAAGTCTTCCTTAATATATAGAGGTATCGTATCAGAAAATGTCAAAATTTATGTTTGAGACTGTGGCTCTTGTGAATCCAGGTTGCAGACGAAATTATTTCAGATTTCGCCACAATTAAGCAAAACTCAGAGGCCGCTATGAATGATAATGAGGTATAGCGAAACGGAAAGCCGAGACTATTTATAGAAATGTAAAGAAATTTTTTTAGTTATAACAATATGCTCTTGTTTTTAACTAGTATAATGAGAAGAACATAAGGCGGAGAGTGTATGATGCACTCAATGTGTTCATGGCGTTGGATATAATCGCAAGGGATAAAAAAGAAATTCTGTGGAAAGGACTTCCCATTACCTGTAAAAAGGATGTGCAAGAAGTCAAGGTTTAGCTTCTTAATCTGTTTTATTGCTTTCTCTTTGTCTTCTTTACGAGTCTTTCTGGATAATAGATACTGGTATTTGCAGATGGATCGAGATAAAATTATGAGTAGTGTGCAAAAGAAGGCTGCTTTTCTTAAAGAGTTGAGAGAAAAGGTGATTTCCTTTCTTTTTGTTTAATGTTGATGGAAATCTAAAACAAGACTTCTACAATTCAATGCATTTCAAAGAGATGAGAAAAGTTGTTGATCTTGCAGGTATTCTAGAATTGCTAAACATTTGTCTCTTTTGAATCTAGCATTGAGTAGTAGTAGTAACTGCTTATCTACTATGTGTTTGAATCATTTCTTGTTGTCTTAATGACATGATAACCATCTTTCTACGTTTTGTTTATATGTTTCCTCAAATGTTTCAGGTCGCAAGTCTTGAGAATCTTGTGTCGAGAAATCAAAAGATGGTTGTGAAGACTGAAGGCCCAGCAGAAGGATTTTCCTTACCATTCATTCTTCTTGAGGTAACTTCATATCTCTTCTCTTCCTTGGTCTTTATTACATGTTTTTCCAAATCCTAATCTATCATCTATCTCGGATTTCTCTGTAAGACAAATCCTCACGCAGTAGTCGAAATCGAGATTTCTGAAGATATGCAACTTGTACACCTCGACTTCAATAGGTACTAAACTACAGTTTCTCAACATCAAAACCAGCTTTGTTATATCTCAAAGCCTGGATTGAAATCGTCTCTTTAACGTTCCCCTTAACTTTGTTGTGAGCAGCACACCTTTCTCAGTCCATGATGATGCTTACATATTGAAACTGATGCAAGAACAGAAGCAACAGCAAAACAGAGTTTCTTCTTCGTCGTCTACACATTACCAATCTCAACATTCCTCTGCTCTTTCTTCCTCCAGTTCTTGCATTGCTTCTGGTACCTCAGGCCCCGTTTGCTGGAACTCGGGATCTATTGATACTCGCTGACTGAAAAAAGACCGATATTCCATTCCGAAAGTCTCCATTGAAGAGGAAGACAAAGAAGTACAAGTGATGATCTAATTGAAATACTATAAAATTATACATTTGGTGTAGTGTCAATTGGGAGAGATCGTAAAATTACAATTCATAGGCCAACAAATGTTTGTTTATCCAATTTTCCCTATTTATTCGAACTCCATGTAATATTTCAGAAGTCGATTCGGTTCAATGTTGTCTGAGATTATTGATGCAAACCAAACTTAACCGTATTGGATCCGGAATTAAACCGATTCGCTTAATGTTTTTGTTCTCACTATTAGTTTCCGGTTAGGTCCGGATTACCGGAATTAGAAAAAGGAGAATATAGTTCGCTTCTATTACTCGCTTAATTAGCGCGTGAGTGACACGTAAACCATGAAAATTCGCAATTCCCATGCGAAAAACAATTTTTATGTATTTAATTATAATTTTCTCTGTAAAAGGAAAAAGAGAGACATCGCGGCGGTTCGAGGGAAAGAAAAGCGAAATTAGTTGGGGACACTTGGGAAGAATGTTGGACTATTTTAATTAATATATAGGCTTATATTTTACATTTTAATAATTATCTATTTTCGTTGCCGTCAAAATAAATATATTTTTCATCCACTAATATTTTAAATCATATCATCTCATATTATTAAGTATTTAGTGTTGGCCCATTTAGTCAAACCTCCTTCTTCTTTAGTGATTAATTAATATTAAGTGTTTAATTACTTAAAGACGAAGATGTGTATTAATAGTATTTTTCTTATAAACACAATTAAGTACATAAGAACTTAGTTAAAGAGAAAATACAAAAGAGTTCTTTTACATTTTTCAACGCCATTGATTTGAAATAAACTCTTTTAATGAATATTTTCTGAATAAAATATTGCTCTTACTTGAAAAAGAAAACATTGCTGATTCTTTTACTTTATGAAATAATGAGAATTTTGGATTGTATAATCCATTTCTCTAAGCATTATCATATCATTCCACGAAAACTCAATATAACTATAAATTTAATGATCAGATATATATTAGCCATGCTTGTCTTGTATATATAAAGTTTTATATAGTTAAGATACATAGTTGTAAGCTCTAATGTTTTTTTTTTTTCAAATTGACTCATTTCATAGCTGAAATCTATTTCTAAAATCTCAAACAATCCAAATACATGTCTTATTTTTTAATAATCTATTATCACGCGAAAATTACATGATTTAAGGATGGAACTCTAGTTAAATATAAATAAATACATATTTAACTAGTTGACCAAAAACATTTATAGAACTCTAATATTTATCATCTTTTGGTTTTTTAGTTTGCTTAGATTTTTCTGTTCAAACAAAAACTAAATAAAAAAAATTAACTGTTACGATTTTTTACCTACTTCAAATTTAAAGTTAAGACACAACCAGTCAAGCTAAGTACTTTTGTTTGCAATACTATATAATAAGCACACACAGTACAGAAGTAGCAGTATTTTGCCAGAAAGAGAGAATCACAAAGAAACTTATGAATTAAGCAATTGGAGACACTCAGTCATCTCCACCTTCCCAAAACCCTAAGCAATTTTTTGTATATATAATATAAAAACAAAAAGAGCTTCACAATTACACTGTGCACTCACTCAATTCTTATTCTATTATTCATCTATATAATAATATTCAAACATACTTTCTATATATGTGTGAGTATATATATATATAGATAAAGGTTCTTCCTTTACCTTTGCCCTTCTCTATCTATCTCTTCTTCTTTTCTCTCTCTAAAGCTCTTCCCTTTGTTTTTATTGATGTAATTCTCCACTTCTTCATATAAGCCTTCACCAAAAAAAAAACCTCACTTTAATTCCTTTATTTGCTACAAAACTAAAAAAGAGAAGTTATCATCAAAGAAGAAAAATCAAAGATGGTTTTTTCTTCATTTCCTACTTATCCTGATTCATCAAACTGGCAACAACAAGTATGTTCTTCATCTGATTAATTTCTTCTTCTTTTTTATTGTTTTTTTTATGAGTATTTAAGAATCATGTTTAAAGAAAAAAGAGAAGATTAAACAAACAAGAAAAAGAGGATAATAATAATATTCTTGTTCCTTTTGTCACTTTTAATCTTTGTATATTTGTGGTTGAATTTGAATATACTCTCATAAAATTAAATCTTTCTTTCCTTTATTAATTTTTTCAAAACTTTTTGTGATGTTTTTGAATCTCTCTGTAGCATCAACAAATCACAACCACCGTTGGATTCACGGGAAACAACAACCAGCAATTTCTTCCTCACCATCCTCTTCCACCGCAACCGCAACAAACATCACCACAGCTTCACGGTGGTCCCGGTGGTCCTGGTGTACTAATCCGGCCAGGTTCGATGGCTGAAAGAGCTAGACTAGCCAACATACCATTACCTGAAACAGCCTTGAAATGTCCAAGATGTGACTCAACCAACACAAAGTTCTGTTACTTCAACAACTATAGTCTCACTCAACCTCGTCACTTCTGCAAATCATGCCGTCGTTACTGGACACGTGGCGGTGCTTTAAGAAGTGTTCCCGTCGGTGGAGGTTGTCGTAGAAACAAAAGAACCAAAAACAGTAGCGGTGGAGGTGGAGGTAGTAGCAGTAGTGGTAACAGTAAGTCACAAGATAGCACCACAAGCTCAGATCAATACCATCACCGAGCCATGGCTAATAATCAAATGGGACCACCTTCTTCTTCAACTTCTCTTAGCTCGTTGTTGTCTTCTTACAACGCAGGATTGATCCCTGGACATGATCATAACAACAACAATAACAACAACAACATACTTGGACTTGGATCATCTTTACCTCCTCTTAAGCTCATGCCTCCTTTAGACTTCACTGACAACTTCAACTTACAATACGGTGCCGTTTCAGCTCCTTCTTACAGTGGAAGCAGCGGTGGAAGTGGAGGAGCAGCGGCTCTTTTAACCGGTTTTGACCAATGGAAGTATCCAACAACAAACCAACTTCCTTTAGGTGGTTTAGACCCGTTTGAGCATCATCAAATGGAGCAACAGAATCCAGGTTATGGATTAGTTACCGGGTCGGGTCAATACCGACCTAAGAACATTTTCCATAATCTTGTATCCTCTTCTTCTTCTTCAGTTTCATCAGCTATGGTTACAGCTACTGCTTCACAATTAGCTTCAGTGAAAATGGAAGATAGTAACAATCACCAACTCAACTTATCAAGACAAATCTTTGGAAATGATCAACAACAACTTTGGAATATTCATGGTGCTTCAGCATCCACTGTAGCTGCAACAACTAGTTCTTGGAGTGATATCTCTAATAATTTCAGTTCTTCTTCTACTAGCAATATATAATCAATCATCTCTTTAAGAAAATCTATGTTGATGAAGACGACGATGATGATGTTTTTATTAATTTCTCAATTGGGTGTGGTATGATCTTATGTACTTTGTTTGAAGTTGGTACATCGATGGATCTACTAGGTTTTTGGTTTTGTTCAATTTTAGTTACTGGTTTTTTTCTTTATGTATTCTCGTGGGTGGTTTTTTGAGGTTTTAAATTAGATTTTTATTTATGATTTCCATTGCAATTCTATTTTCTATTTTTAGTATGAAGATATGATGATCACACATGCGTGTCGTATGTTCTATTAATATATTTTTACTAGTTTATATATTGAAATGATTTAGCATCTTTCTTGTTGCTTTATGTTTTATTGAGTTTATAACTTAAGTCACATAAATTAATTAATGGAAGTATTTTTATGGCATCACGTAGTTAGAACCATGATTCCATATCACTTGGTATTAAAAGGCGGCATAAAATCAAGAATTTGAGACGGAATATCTGTAAGTATAGTCATGAATAGGTATGAGATATTTGCAATACTTGAATAAAATTGACAAAATTAAATGAAAATTGTCACAAAATTTATCTATTTTACGTTTACATGGAGCAAATAGCTAATGCGGATTTAACCACTTGACCAGAAACATTTTCTTATGGTAAATATATTTTGAAAAGGTTATGATATTCTCATTAATTACAACGATATTGATAGAGTTATTCATTTTAAAAAACAATGGTTTGCAAGTGTTTTATGTTTCCATTTAAGCGAAATTAATGTCATTACTATCTTGTGGAGATATAGAGCTTTTGGGTTTAGTTTCTATGAAAACAAATTGAAAGATTAATTATATATCATATAGAGATGTTTATGAGCCTTTGAAATGAGTCCAAATTCGCATAGTTTTCTGATTATTCCATATTTAAAATTGTAGAGTCTTTTACGGAATACTTTAATTAGACTTTTTGATGATTTTGATGTAAAGCAAAGAAGAATCTATTTGAGACTTTATCTACAAGCTAGCTATTTGAATGTCTAACCAAACTATATATGTATACTCTAACTTGTAAGTATTTTGAATTAAAACTCCAATTTAACACATTATTACTACACGTATTGAAATTTGATCGATTATTTGTTTCAACACCAATATTTTTTTTCAAAATGTAATGACTTATAAAATCTACTAATATCATACTTTCTACTAATATTATGCTTTATCACAAATTCCAAAATAATCTAACCAATCACAAATCAATCTGCAGAATTCAAAGGATCAAAAATACTAAAAACATAATAAATTTGCATATAAATCTTAAAACATTAACTAAATTGAAACAATATTTTTTACTAAAACATCACTTATAATGAAAGAGGGAGTATTACACTGAGTTATTTGTTGTGATAAAATTTTATAGGACGACATGTACATATATACTTCTTTTGTTTTTATTAGTTGATATTTTAGAAAAAAAATATTTTTAAAAGGTTGATGTTTTCAATTTCTAATGAATTTTTGGTCTAAATTTTATTCTTTTGCCCTCATTTAGTTTTTTTCTTCTCTCTTCTTTAACTTTTTAGTTTTTATCTTCAAATAATAAATAAGAGTGTAATGTCATTTCACAAAATTTCTTAATATGAGTGAAAATTTTAAAACATCAACTAATTAGAGACAGAGGGAGTACATTAGTGTGAGAGAGATATTGTGTACTTTAATAATGATTGTATATAATAGTTGTAATTGTTTTTTTATATAAAACGTTGTAATTGTTTGTTGGTCGTACATGGTAGTTAATTGCAAAAATCATTGTGATTATATAATAATTGGAAGACTAGAAGTAATTAAGTGACAATGATTTGGCTATGCTCTGCAAAAGAATGTTCTCTGTGACTCCCGAGACTTATCTTGTCTAGTTGTCTCCTGCCTAATTCATTTTTGTGTGCAACACTATAAAATATTTGACCATACCAATAGGGTTGTGTGCAATGATAGAACGAAAAAAAAACTTAAGAATACAGTATTATGTTCTTCCTCACCATATATATAGAGATTTTACTTTATTTTCTAATTCGGAATGTAACCAGAATAGTAGTAGTATGCTATTTGAATTCAAAATCAAATCATCAAGATTATAACAATACATATTATTCTTTTTATTTGACCACAATTAATTTACATATAGCTTAATGGAGACCGACACTTTTAATACATTGTTTGATTAAATTTGTACATTGCATGCATGAATTATAATCATCGATAATGCATATCGGTTTCGAAAACGACAAAACAAGTTTTATTTATTTATTGTTAAATAACAAAACAAGTTTAGTCGACACGAAAACAATGTCTAGCTTATAACGAGGATAAAAATCAAATATTCTAATAATGTATATCAAAATACTTATATAACAATTTTAGTATTATAGTGTACCATGCATGCATGTACTCGAGTGATTAATCCGATTTAAATAGTAAATACTCGAACCATGGCAACATGAAATCATTTATCTCAATTAGCATAATAGTATTTTTTTTTTTTTGTAATATGCTGAGGATTTTTATAATCAAGTAGTATTATGCACCTTGTTGCGAGAAATATAATGAAAATATAAAAATATAGTAATAATTATTGGAAGAATTTAAGAGAAATAGTACTTGTAATAAAAGAGACAGAAATCTAATAAGGACGACCGAATCAATGTCGGAATAGAATGAGTAAAACCGACGCGCCTTGGAAGAGAGCAAGAGGCTCGTGACGGTCACGGACCACTAGGTGACAAAAGTAACGGTGCGTCAGACAGGTAGGACCCACGCGCGACAACCGAGAGATTCGATCTTTAATTTACACGCGCTTCGATGAATGCGTGAGAATTTGAGCCGAACAACACTTCAAAACTCTGTACTTCTGATTTTTTTGGCTTACATGTGACTGACAAACCTAAATCTCTGTTTTTAACACTTCACTTAATTATTTTTGTTTTTACTTGTGAATTATTATTATTATTGTTTTAATAGATATTTTGATAAACTATACTCATTATATTATATTTAGTAAAAAAAATTATATACACCTCTTTTTAAAAATATTTCAATTAGAACAAGTCCACTCACATTTTTCAAAGAAAAATATGTATTGGTAAAATAGTATAATGTCTCGAAATTTGCCATGAAATTTACTCCCTCCCTGTATAAATAAATGTTATGGAAAAAAATTTATTATAGAAAAATTGATTTTTCTATTTTCATTGTATATAAGTTTTATATTTCTTATTTTATTTTCATTTACTATTTTTAATTAATAATTAATAATTTTTTGTATTGTATAACAATAATTAAGGTAAAACTGACATTTAAAAGAAAAATTAATATGCGTAAAAATTTCAAAATATCAGAATGAGTATAACATATGTCTCGATTTTAAATTCAACAAGTTGTTAGTAGTTAGTACAGCCAATCATAAGATAAAAAACGAATGGTTGGAACTATTTTCCATATATTGTCATGGTCCTAAACTCGTATTATAAATATCTTATTCGTATTGAAGTCTTAGATTCGGTCATAGTCGGTGACTATGAGTCATAGCATAGTGGTAAGATTTGACACAAACCGGTCCTTAAATTCGGACCAGCGAATCTAGAACAATGTTGTTTATTTGTTGAAGATTAAAAAAGTCGAGAAATTAAATGGAACCTTCTTGGCGCAAAATTCCAAGCCGGATCTATACATATATGAATGCATAACACGTATGATATATGCATATATATAATTGGTCGTGAGAAAGCTATGTTTATAGAATAATTTATTTACTATGTTTTATGGAGACCAAAAAAAAAAAATACAAGAAGATGCTTCCATTTATAGAATTCGGGCGAAGATCTTTCTCTCTTTTACAGTAACTTGGCAGCTTTTACTTTTCTGAAACTAGTTCCTTCGCTTGACTGATCTCCGTTACTCACTTATAGAGTTTGCAGTACTTGGACTTTGGATTCTTATTGGTATTATAAAAACATAACTAATTTCTTTGAGGTGGGTTTGTCAACCATTTCCTCCATCCACATGATCAAAACGGAACTCAACCATTATGATTCTTGATTTCGGTCTAAACATTTGTATCCGGTGAACAAAAAATGAATATTATTTAAAAGATATACGAATTCAAAGATATATGCGAATCTCCATAACTCTTAACAAACAGAATGTCTCAGATATCAGATAAAAAAAAGATTTACTTATTTGAAATTATCAATTAAAATACTCACATTCTAAACATACAATCTCTATTCGACACTTTTGGTATTCATTTTCCTGCTATATACTGGTATTTACCATCTCAATAAACAAAATTTCTATTTTTTTTCCCGGATTTTGATGTGCTAGATTTGGTTTGAACATAAGTATGTGAGATATGATTCAAATTTTTAATAATGTGAATATACAGCCTATGTCTAAAGTACGTGTGATGAATATTTAGTTGTCCTATGATATTTTCTAACTAAAATAAAGATTCCATATTAGTGTGCCAATCTATAGTTTATATTATTCTCCCTTTATAAATTTTGGCCAACTCAAAATAAAATGGGGGACCCTCAATATGGAAGCTTTTTGATATGGCTAAGTAAAATTGTCGACGATTTCCTTAACAACGTTATGCAACTCCTATGCCTACACTTATCATTACATTGACATTCTCCCTCTTATTAACTATATATATTTCAAATAATAATTTTTTTGATGATTATTGGTTTAATCAGTTAGTAATTAATAATGAATCACATAACTATTCTTGTGTTCACATACCAATTGTCTTATTAGATGGGTCTTTCGATTTCGTCACTTAATATTAATCAATAAATTTGTAATTGACTATTTCTCCAAATTATAGTTTTAATTAAGGTCATGTAATTCACATGTTTAAACTTCAATTTCGGAGGCTATTGTTTGACCAGACTATTTTGAATGTATTCAAATTATCTAATATTAAGAGTTTTGTGGATTTAGAAAGTGTTTTTGTTCGAATGTTTACATTTACAGTTTTTTTAATCAAAATTTGATTTCAAAAAATGTTTATTTTACTTAATATTATTAGAGGTTTGGAATGTTTGTACTATACATTTGGTATTGTCGATCTAATTATTGAAAATAAAATAAAAGAGTTTTGTGCATATAAGTAAGTGAATATCAATTTAGTAGATATCTTAGCATTCTTTTTTTTTCTCTTACCTAAGATATACATATATTATCTTTGTCTGTGTACTGGTAAAAGAAGTTTTCTTTTGTTCACTTGTCTCTATCATTGCCCACAATCAAGGCGGGCCTTTGTTTAGCCCCACGAATAACCCAGAAGCCACCATTTTCTTTTGCAAATCCATTTCAAAAAAGCAAAAAAAAAAGAGAGATTAATTTCTCATATCAATTTGTATGCCATTTTCTCTTATTATCCAAGCTACATTCTACTATCATCAGCCCAATTCCAAAATCGAATCTACCGCCGAACAATTCAATTTCACGATGAAGTAGTTTTAGTAGTAATAACCCGCGACGATTTGTCGATTCCAAACTTTCAAATCCATTGAAAGATACTGATAAATATGAATTGTGAAAGCGAAAGGTCAGATCACCCATCGGTAAATATCACTAACCTACAACTGAGTTTGAATCTCTAAAAGCGCCGCGAAGGGAATCGAAGGAAGTTGAAAGAGGGAAATCAATTGTATATAAGGATTTAGGGTTTAACAACTTTGAAGAGGTTCTTTCAATATTTACAATTTTAGCCTTGACATAATGAGATCATCGAGCAGATGCCCAAACGAAGTTAACTTTATTGGGCTTCTTTATCAAAAATTGTTTCTATTTTATTGGGCCTTTTTGTCAAAAATTGTTTCTCTTAGATTGGGCCTGTCCAGATACCAAGTTATTCGGCCCAACTTCGGACAGGCCTAAAGAGAATTAACCGTTGTATTTGAACTAAAAATAATTAATTTAGGGCAAAAAATTAGTGATGTTTGAACTACTAAAGTATTGTGATTTTACAAAAACTTGTTAATATACAAACATATAATATCCTTTTCTCTACTCTAAGTAATCATAGTATATATGGCATTGCAAGGAAAAATAATCTCAAACTCACCAAGTAATTAAAAACAATACTGGAAATAAAAATACAAAATAATATGAGAAATTGTTACATTAGACATAGTAATCATCTCATTAATCATCGTGTTAAATAAGAATTACAACAAGCAAGCTTAGTTATTAATTCTCCGATACGGACATTCGTATAGTCGGTGTGGGCCGTGTGGTTGGTCCGATGGCTCGTCTCTCCACCATGAGGAAATGTCCGAGAGACTGCACATCGTTACGGCCATTGTTAGCTTCGGTTATAATCTTGTTATGTGAAATGACTGTGGCATCTGTGTTTAGTTTTGAACATATTGAGAAAATCCATGGCTTGTATGTTTTGAGATTCCTCGGTTGTTGATGGTTTCTAGCAGCGGTTTGGTCAATTCTTGTTCGGTTTGATCTTCTCGAAAAGTCAAGAAAGCTTGATATCCCGATTAGGTTTCCTAGTGTGTAACTTCTATCTTGAAAAAATGATCCCATCGACTGAAAAAAAAAATGCCTAAAATGTTAGAAATATGCATAATTGGAAACTTAACTTTTTATCAATCAAATTATTTTATATTTTTAATCGATAGAATTTCAGCAATTATATAAGAGATTGTAGAATAATAATAGTCACAAAAATAAAATACATTTTATTTTGCATAGAAACATGTAAAACACAGTTAATGTTGCTGTGAACTCAGTTTCTCTTTTGTAGTTCTGATAGTTTATGTTTTGATAACATGAGTTAAGTTGACAAAAAAAAGAAACATGGAAAACACAAGAAGAAAAAAAATTCCTAAATCTCTTATAAAATGAAGTAGTAATATTTAGACTTTTTGTCGTTGTTGTCGAATGATAATATTTAGAGTATGTATGCAAAACTAAAATAAAAAAATAAAAAAGAAAAGAGAAATTGAACAACATAAATATCAGGTTGTTGTGATGTTTTGTTTTAACCTAATAGGTCAAATTGTGATGGTGAATGGTGACCAAAACAGGAAAATTAAGTATGAACTAAGATCTGCTTTAGAACCAAATGAAAGGTTCAACTTTACCGAAATTCAAATTTACCTAAATGACAAAAAAATGCGTGAAATCACATAGTATTTCTCAACGAATAATTGGTAAATATTTCAATCATTTCACTTTCCAAAACAATGTGGTCAAAAGGTATCAATATACACTTAGGAGTATTATTTAAAACAGTGTAACTTTACTTTTGAGCATTAACAATTTCCGACAAACGTGCCCTTTTCAGACAAAACAATCACAGCTTTAAAGTGCAAATGGTTCACGTTAGCTCTCAACTCTCAAGTCATCTCAACCAATAACAATCCTATTTTAGTATTATTTAGTTTTTGATAAACCAAATCAGAAAAATAAAACGAAAGAGAATGAGAATTCAATAGATCCAAACAAAGTAGTCGCAAAGTATGATCATTATTGGAGTGGTATGTAAAGATTCGATCTCAAATAATGTATTACCGTTGTCTCAAGTTCAAATTTACTTGGAAGTCAGAAAAAATCATGTAAATATACTCTTAGCTGCACTTACACAAATATAATTTAAGGGTTCAAACTCATATACTGAGTCTTTTTGTTCAGCGACTAAACCATAATTAGCTAGTTATAACTATATTGTATACTCTATCTATGAATTGTATGTGTTAAGTGAATGCATAAATCTATAGTATAGTAGAGAAGTGTGTATATAGACCTGGGAATCAAGATCGGAAGAAGAGTGAGAGGAAGGAGAGAGAAGAGAACTGAAGGAGATTGAACCAGCAGAAACTTGTTCATGATGATGATGTGTCCCTCTTGTGAGTCCACCGATTCTTGCATTTACTGGTCTCAGACCCAAAGGCCATCCTTCCTCCTATGATATCACATCCATTACACATATTCGTGTATATACATGTGCATTAGAGAGCTAGAGTGAAAGAATTAGGAGGATACCTGGTGAGCCATTGAAGTATTGAGGGAGAGAGAGAGAGAGATATTTGGTTGAATAACTATGGAACAATGGATATAATTGATTAAGAGAGACAAAAGATGTGTATATACTCTTTGGAGAGAGAAAGATATTAACAAAAATTTAAAAAGAAAAATAAAACAAAATATTTGGCTTCGCCCGGGTTCGAACCGGAGACCTTCAGTGTGTTAGACTGACGTGATAACCAACTACACCACGAAACCATTTTGGCAACTATTAAAATTTATTAAGTTTATTGGAAAACATAATAAAATAGTTTGACCATTGTGGATTAATACATTGCATCAGTGTACGTGAGTGGCTTGTATCCATGTGGAGAAACATAATGTTGTTTCAGTTTGATTAATATATGAAATGATATTTGATGTTAAAAGAAAAAAAACGCTTTTCATAAGAGTTTCTACTGTGTTTGTCTTACATGATATTATTAGGGGTTTGAAAGAGTTTTGGCTATGGGTTGGATCGTGTTCGAATTAAAAAAATTAGAACGCAAATGAGTCCAAGAAAAAGAAAATAGTACAAAATAGAAGAGTACCGTTAGATAAGCTCGAAATTGAGAATAGGAGAAAAAATTGGAATGGAGAAAAAGACCATATGCTTCCTGCAGAGAGTACCTCGAGAGACAAAATACTTTATTCTTTATGGACCACATCATACTGTTTTGTTGCTTTCTTTAACAATTTTGGGAATTTTAAAACAAATATATTCAAAATAATCAGTTGATTCTAAACTCAAACGTTACGGTTTACAATTCTTCTAGGTTCTAGTTTCAAACAAGAGATTCCAGTCAGCAAAGGCCCATGATTATGGGTCTAGCATGCATGAGCTCGTACGGACATTGTTATATTATAGACAGAATAATGATATTAATAATACAATATGTACAAGAATTGAGTGTGGTTGTGTCAAAAGAGAGACCCTTGACGACCAACTCTACGAGGCAATCCAAAATTTTGGTAAGCTCGGATTTGACCCTTAATTGTGGCTGTAACAATAACCATTCCCCAAGCAGTTGGTTGAACCAAATGTGTTCCATGACTACCCATAGTATCAAACCAAGACCAAGAAGAAATTCGAGATGAAATCGATATAGAAGGTGATGAATCTCCAGAGTTTAATGACTCTCCTGTGTTGTTGTTCTCTGTTTCGTTTTGTTGGTCTTCTTCTTGATGTTGTTCTGTTGCTCCATCTGTTGTGCTTTCATTGTTTTTCTTAGGTAATGGTGGTAAGTTAGATTTTTTACCTGAGGTTGTGTTTTTTGGACTAGTATTATTACTTGATGATTTCTTTTGGTTTCTTTTGGATTGAGTTTGTGTTTGTGGTGGTTCTCCTTTTACAATGCCATGCCATGGGATTGCTACAGAAATATCTTTGCATGGGAAGGTTTCATAAGAAGTACACATAGCGACTGTTTTGCGACCTGTGAGACTTGGTCGTGGCTCTTCATGTTTCCATACGTAAACCTGTGAGTCTTCGCTTGCGCAGATTATGTGTTTAGCATCTAGTGTGTATGATGCTGTCATTTGGCTGCTTGTGTTTTTGAAACCTAAAGTTATGGATCAATCAGTTTAGTTTATGATATTAAAGGAAGAAACATATGGATTTGTTATGATTATATATATACCTCTGAATTTTTGAACAAGTTCAGTACCGTCAATGATTCGAATACGTGAATCAGCTGAAGTTACAAGCACTTCTGATGGATTAGTCGGCGAAAACTGTTTATATGCAAACTTGATAATAAGTAAGAATCATCTATAAAAAGACAGCAAATGTAAACATTTTTACAAAATAAGAGTGGAACCTGGAAAGCTGTGATCTTTTTAGCTTGAGCTTTCTTTTTGTTTTGCAGATCAACCTGGTTTGTTTGTTCCAACTTGCAATCTGATCAATCAGCAAATAAGAAAAAAGTTACAAAAACTTATGAAGAGTCTAAGGTTATTAGTATTAGTCTTAATTTAACTAATATACCTTCTGCACTGTAAAGACGACAATTCCCTTTAATTGAACCCACAAATGCAGCCTATCAAAGTACATAGAGATCAATTTGAGGTCGTTAATGCAAGTATATTCTGGTGACATTTCAGAAAATTTATGTACCTGACCATCAGGAGTATAGCAAACCGCAGTAACCATTTCATTTAGATCATTCCATTCAACTACTTGACGGTTTGATATGTTCCATATACGGATTTTTGCATCAAGAGAGCCAGTGATGAAGTAGTCTTCATCCAATGGATTGAATTGTACACATGTTACTGAAAAAAAACACAGAGGAAGACATGAATTGAGGGAATATGAGTACTGAAATCTAATTACTTTCTTACCATAATCATTGTGGGCAAACAGTTTCAGACAACTTTGACTTTCAATATCCCACAACCGCACAGTTTTGTCCATTGAAGATGAAAGTAATAGCTGTATATATGTGTAAGCAATTGTTAACTGTGTTAATAACAGTTCATGGCTGCTTTCATCAATGTTGGAAAGAAAGAAGCATAAACTTACTTGTGAGCGAGACCAAGATAGGTCCAAAACATCATCCAAGTGACCAGTGAAAGAGCAAATTGGTTTATCTGACAGTGAGAACACTGTTTCAGGTGCATGGACATAATCTGGTATCTGATTTGCTTTTTTGGAGTTTGAAGTTTTTCCTTTTTTCTTCTTATCTGATGGAACTTCTGCAGTGTCACTTTCCTTAGACGATTTATCTGTGGAGCTAGCCATTGAAGGATGAATCGGTGTCAAGCTTCCTTCATTCATTGACATAATTTCACATTCTTGAACCTCCCACACATGGATTGCACAATCTTCCCCTGCACTAGCTAATAAATGTGCATCATGACTAAATTTCATAGTCCATATACCTCCTTGATGAGCTTGAATCTCTTGACACAAATGCAAAGCACTTAAATCTTTATGAGACTTCCCTGAATGTCTTACTTTCACCCATTGATTCGTTTGGTCATTGTTCTTCTCTTGCTTCTGGTCTTTTGGACTGCTTGTATTACTACCGTTTGGATCTTTCTCTTTATCTGAAACCTTAGAGGAACTCATAGAATGAGCAACATCCTTTATATTCTTTAACAAAGCAGCTCCTCTCTTCTTACTTACTCTCAAACTCTTTGTCACATACGAATTGAATTTTTTGAAATCAATTTTGGAATTTGCATTCTCTCGTCGCATAAGATCTTTAACTACAGATGAATATCCAACACTTTTCTCAAATTCCTCCATTGTCAATTGTTTACCAGTTTGTAGATCGTTAAGCCGATTCCATGTTCCATTATCACCATACTCCTTAACGATAAACTCTTTTCCGGTGTCGAGGTTCTTAATCAGGAAAAAAGCACTGAACTGAGTATTGGAAACTACTGAAGAAAGCAAAACGCCACTACGTTGACCGTTTTTAGTCTGACCGTTTCGTGAATCTTGCGGCGAGGCTTTCGTTGAGGTGAAGTAAGGACAAATTCTAGCACATGGAGCTCCTATTGCAGATGCGGTTCTAGTGAGTCGCGATTTTGGCGTTTTCCCTAACATTTCTTCTTTTCTCTTTTTCTCAGTAGAAGACGCTTCGATATCGGAATTAGATCTCGACCGTACAAGCAAAACCGACATCGGAGGAGATTGACGAACCTGTTGATCCACCATAGAATTCTGATTTGACTCTTCTGCCTTCGCTTCCGTAGCACCTCCCTGCACAGCGCGAGAATTTGAGCTCTCATCCACTGTCGGCGGATTGACACGTTGGATCGAAATACCTCCAAGCATACCTTTCTTTGTTTGAAGTCCCATTCCATTAAGAAGCCGACGACGACGCTCTGTTATTGACCCCGGCGCCGACATCCAGATATCATAATCCGGCGACATATGCGGCGCAGGAGCACAAGAGGAAAACGAGATTCGACAATCATCGAATTCACCTTCCTCATCTGAAGATGATGCTAGATCCGCAGGCACGACGGTGGAGAGACGAGTAGAGCTCTCGAAAAAGTTATCGTCGTCATCTTCAACCTCACCTAACCCCGCCCAATTCATCGTCATTGTCTTCTTTCGTTCTAATTTCCCGTTTCCATCGCCTCGATTCGCCATTTTTGTACATGGATTTCTTAAACTTCCAGATTTTTAGTTATGATTTCTTCAACAAAATTCAAATTTCTCTCAAACCTCTTGTTTTCTTTTCTAATTTTCTCGTTGTTGTGATATGAATTTTTGGAGGGAAAAGAGAGGAAAGGAGAGAAATAAGGGATCCCTGCGATATAAAAATGGCGGATACGTAAAATCAACTGTTGCTTTTCGTATCCAACGATCCGACGGTTAGTAACCTGCCACGTGTTTTACTATTGCTAAAGTAAATTCAACTAGGAAGGCCATTTGAAAAGCCCATTACCGTTACATTTCGTTTGCGGCCCATATTTAAGCCTTTTCCATAACTACATGCTAAAGCTGCATGACAGATATATAAGGTTTTTTTTTCTTTTTTTTGTAAAGATGTAACAAATATTTTTGGATGTGTTTGATCTATGGACAGATCATGATCTATCTAATTAGCTATGATTGGTAAAATATGGAGTTCTAGTATAAAAAGAGCATAAGCATAGAAGCATGCTATATGCTTTTAATAGTAGTGAGTAATTAGACTTAAAATTACAAAATTAGATATTATAATTTATTTTTAATATTATTTTCAGAATATCAATTAAATTAATAAAAGTAAAATTATATTTTAACCATGTTTAATGTTTTATGTTCGGAAAAAACTTATTTTAAAAACATTGATCTATTGAGCATTATGAAACCCTCTATATTTCTTTCTATGCTAAGCTAAAATCAAGTTGATTGGCTTTTTAGAGCTTTAAGGCCTCTATTGTATTCTACCAATCAAGCTCTTATTGAAAAAAAAGACATAATATTGGTACAATCATCCGTTGCGTGAAAAAACTTTAACCTAAAATCTATATGGAATTGTGTAAAATTTTTATTGGATTGATAAATTCTTATGATAGTAAAATCCCTGTAAATTTTTAATAATATTATATAAAGTAAATGTGATTTATTGGATCTGATTGAAGTGGAAAATAGTAGAAATAACAATTCAACCAGTTGATCAAATAAATTTCTCAAATCATTTACATATTTTAGAAATATTCTATTTCACAAACCAATGATTTTGTTACTATCGGAGAAAACAATTTTGAAACATACATAGCAATTAAAAAATAGAAGTTGGCTACCAATTATCCAACAAATATCAATTGATATAGCTCGGATTCATCCAATAATAGGACTAGTCAATCATTCTAGCTCATAATTTAAATCTTATGCACCGGTAATCTGATTGATCACATGCCACTATATTTTCGATTTTTTTAATATAAATTTTGATTTCTTAGTTAGTACTAGTTGATTAAAGATAATTATATACGCTGCAGAACCATTGAATAAATCTGTAACATATGAAAATAGAAGAATAAATGTGTGTAATTAATAATATAAGTTTTATGGAACTAAACGATATTCTTCTTGGTTAATGTGTATTTTTAACCTGTTGTACATCTCAGTAATGGCACAAACATAAATAAAAGTATATAATATTAATCGATTTATCGATCATAACAAGGTGTACCCAAAGAAGGAAGCATGATCCATTACGAAGGATGTTTGCTTCCACCATAAATCATTTTCTTTATTTCTTACTGAATTCAAATCTTATTTAGGTTTGTTAATTTTTTTTCCGTGATCAGGTAAAATATATGTGATTTCAAAGGAAAATAATTTAAAATATGTAATTGATCATTTTAATAAAATTTACATTTTTACAAGATCAAAAATTGCATATTCCAATCTAATTAAGTTTACACTCAAGTTATTTTTAGGAGAGCTCAATATATATGAACATTCTTTTAATGTATTTATAATTTTATATAAATAACTAAAGTACCCTAAGATAATAGTTTTTTTGTTGTTGTTAAAAACCCTAAGATAATAGTTTCTGTGCGCCTCAAGAGCAGTTTTACCAATTTTGTGTTTAATTTTATCCTTAAGATTTTAAATTAAAAAACTTATATTCTTGTCCGAAATATTATAATGTTTTCTTGTGATTTATCATTTGTAAATTTTCCGTCACCCAAATTCTTCTCTAATAAAATGGAAAATATAGGTTAAGAAAATATTTTTTTTTTATAAAACAATATAGTTTCGGTGAAAATTTCACTTTTCACTTTTCAAAGCTATCTTGTGTTTATAATTTTATATACATTAACCTTTTTGGGTTCATGCATGTTTATTTATCCAAAGCTAATATTTATAATAAACAACTATAAAAATAATTATGATATATAATTTTTCCTTCTTATGCTAGTTATGTGCCAAAAAATTCATTTCAATTATTCTACAAATACAAATCATACATGAAAAATTAAAATTTGAATATAAATAAATAATAGTATTTTTTTGTCGAAAATAAATAATAGTATATGTTTACAAGAAAACGATACTTAATGATTGACCAAAAAAAAAGAAAACGATACTTAATGTTGATACTGAAAAGAAGGCAATTATAATGAGAGTTTTGACTTTGTTTCAGTTTGTATACAAATCCAAATTAAATGATACATAATTTTTATTGTTATCAGCTAATTAATTTTACAGAATATTAAAAAAAAACGAAAAAAGAAAAAAAATGAAAGGATGAATCAATTACCACCGCAGAGTCATGAATTAGAAATGACGGATCATTACAAATTATGTCCGAGACTTCTTGATCTTACGGTCCAAATTCTGGAAGAACCTTTCGATCTCAAGGTTCAGATCAATCGGTATACGATTAACCGGTGTCAATCTTCGTTTCGTACCGGAAAACCGGTTTGGTTTTGGTTTTCTTGGAGCGGGTGGACATAATTTAACCTCCGGAATCTTGTGATCGGACGATGTTGGAGTTTTGCAACCATCTTCATCGTTGAACGTTGGATCTTCGTGATCAATATCAGAGATGTCTAATTCGGATCGGGTCGGTAATCGGATCTTCTTCTCTACGTCTTCTTCTTTCTTGATGCAGCAGATCTCTGCCATTAGGCAAGTTTTAGAGAGAGAGACAAAAGAAGAGAGAGAGAAATAATGGAAGAAAGAGAGGGAGAGAGAGATTACATGCGTTGGATCCGAAGCTTGAAAGCCTCCATTTCAACTAACTACTGATCTGTCTCCCAAGTGGCGGGATTACATCAAAATTATTATTTTATTATATGCATCATTATTTATAAATTTATACCATTTCCATGTTAATTTTTGCAGTGAGCTAAATAAATAACTGTCTAATATAACATTTTTTGGAAACAAGGTTAATCTGAGATATAATCCGAAAAATTTCACGTAAAACACTTACATACCATATTAAATATTTATATTTGAAACGATTGAAATCTCTAACACCATACTAATAAAGATACCTCGCACCATCAAAATATAGAACCGATTAACTAAAATTCAGTGTTGTAAGTTCGAGCATAAATTGAATCCGAACCTCTACAAATTTATGATATAAAACCTTAACTGTTATCCATCTAGCTGACCACTATTTTTGATTTATAAAATATTTTATATATATATTTATTCTTTATAAGCCTTTCGAAGAAATATATAAAATAACACTTTTAGCAAGTCACAATTTATAATATGCATGCAATATATATATATATATATATGATTTTGAACTCTTAAATTTATATATTGAAGTCTTTCAAATTCTCTAGTAAATGTATTGTGTTCTAGTCTTGTCTGGTTTGAGAATAACGATTTTTTTTTTGTAAAACACATTCCGTTTTCTTTACTTTGACTTGAGCATTTGCATTTTCATATATATGAAATTTATGGATTAGTAACGAAAATTCAGAAAAAAAAAAAAATTGGGAAACGAACAAATGGAAGAAAAAGACGAAAAGGTACAAAAAAATGTCTCCACAGACTTTGAGGCAAATCAGACGCACGTGCCTTTGCTCTGCATGGGGACCTGTCGATATGTTTATGTTTCTTACGATGTCGTATTTGGTATCTTATTTTTCTTCTTAATTTCGAGAGAAATTTGATTTTTCTCAGATGGTTCCTTTATCGTGCACGCAAGTAATGAATCACCAACTAATTATTGACTTCTCCTAATTATTTTTGTTGATATTTCTCATTGTTCCTTACCTTATCTAAACACGAAAACATATGTTTTTTTATTAATAAATTCACACATAAAAAATATCAAAATTAGAAAGCTCAACTCAACTCAAGTATTTAGAGATCGAAAAAATTGTTTCATAACTCACTGCATAGAAATAGTTCGATTAAGATCTAGCACAAATATTCAAAATTTAACTCGTAGATTCAAGAAAAAAGATGAGTAAGGATTCTATCTTTAAAGTTGTAAAGAGAAAAGTTGAAAGTATAAATTATCGAGTTGCTCTGTATTACTTGTGTGTGAATTGTGAAAACGTCGTCTTTTTTTGGAAATATTCTATACCGGAAAAAGAATATTTTCATTTTTCTTCTTGATAATGTGTCGGCCGAATTCCTTCTATTCCGAGATGAATGACCGAGATAATATCTTGGTTGCTTTGTCGAGTTCGTGATTTAATATCGATTGTTGTTCGTGGACCGAAGTAGGATATTGAATCCACCTCCAACCGAAATAATGTTTTATACTAATTTTTTAAATAATTTTAAAAAATATTTTAAAAAGTTATAAGAAATCTTAAAAATTTATTTTTATAACTCATGAATTCAATTTCAGGTAATGTATTATTTGTTTTAAGTTCGACTACATCATGAACCTAGGAAGGCAAGTAAAATTTCTAAAATACTATATACAACACGACAACTGATGTTAGAACTGAAATAATGTATTCTCGTGTCTTAATTATTTTCACTCTACACTACACCACGATTTTGTTGGCTAAATCTTAACAATATCACAATTAAATGCAGCAATAAAATGGAGTATGACTATGACTACTAGCTAATCACATTCCTAATATTGAGATCTCCAAATTTTAGACGCAACCTTTCATATCTAAAACCTAAACCACACACATTGTTCTAAACTGTGTTTTTTTCTTCTTGTTCTTATTAATGTTATCATAACATTTTAATATATTGACTTCGTATATGAGAGTGATAGTCGTGGAAATTGTAACTTTGGATTCCTTCGCCGTAAAATGTGAACCACTTTAGGTTTGGTAATTAAACTTGACAAACGTACAATTAAACCTCTCTAACGGATATAACTTTTAATCTAGTGAAATGTGGTAATTCTATTAAAGACAGTCACACTTATATATCCAAAAATCGAGTCATACTATTTACATTATATAGAAATTTAGCTAACTAATATACCAATTAGTTGTGGTCCAGTATTAAAAAAAACCATTTTAAACGAGGACTAATAATTCGTAAACTGTGAAATTATAAAGATATAGTTAAGTGAAAATTAATTAAGGGATTAAGTGAGTATATTAAAAGATTTAACAAAGGATAATGAAAGAACATGTGGTGACGATGACAACGCACATGGTTGATCATCATGTCCTCCATCTTTCACGTTTTGGTTTTTTTACTTTTTCGACCTTAATCATTTTTTATATATTATTATTACTAAGTCGAGAATTTAAGCAGAAAATGTTCTCATTTCAAGTACAAAATTTATAATTTCATATATGTATTAATGTATATATTACTATAAAAAATCATGAGCCAAAGTTGCAAACATGACTATGCATTTAACATTTTAATAATCTAACAAGATTGTACAATTTTAATTCACAATATTGTACAAAGCAATATGCACATAACAAGTTTTTTTTCCACTGAGAAAAATTCATGTATTAATTAGACATGATGAAATACAACGATAGAATACAAAAACTGATGGAACAAAAAGATATCTCCAAAAATATAACCCAAAAACGAAAAAACTAAAAAAACCGTGAAAGAAATTAGGCTAAAATAACTATGGACATATACTCAAAATAGAATACCCTAAACTTAAAAATCAAAAGTCACTGCAAAACAACGAGAAGCCAAAGTAGCTAACGAAAACTACCATAACAAATGAAAATACTTGACACATAACAAGTTTACATAAGACTTTATGTGCTATGGAATAAACCCAACTCCAATGTTAATAAGGTCATCAAGGAACATTAATTATATGTGTGAATATATTGATATATATATATATATATATAGTAAAAATAATTCAACAAGGTTGTTTCTTTGCTTTTTATATATCAAAGGTTGTGTGCTTTTTACACATGGAGTGATAAAAAAATGAGATACTTTATGATATCAGCCGATGTTGCTTACACATATTTGAATCAAATCCCACATGCAATTTTTGGGACCATTTCTTTTGCTTGGTTTTACTTATAATCCACACTATCTAATGATCATATATCACCACTAACAATTAGTTTTATTCATTTCCATAAATCAAAGTATTATGTGATAACCAAAAATATAGAAATTAATAATATATAGATAAATTAGGTAATTTTGCAAGCATATAAATTAGATAATTAGAACCTTAATTGGAATTAGATTTTTCAGTTTGTCATTCAACCCAGCATTAAATTATCTTTATGATATAATGTTATGTAATTTTAGTGATCTCTATATTTAAACAAAAGATAAAGCTTATTAACGTACTTTAACTCAGAAAAGTATAAATATAAACTAAAGTCAAAACATATAGTAGTATTAAATTAGATAAAGGTTGGGATCTGAGTTCAGGGATTCTAATCGAATATTGGTTTTGCTATCTTAAAAGCTTATTTGTGATTTTCACATCTTTTAATAGTAATAATCACTTTGCAGTGTATATTCTTACGACAGGTTTGTGGTCCATTTCTGAGGGACATGCTTAGTTTTGTTCCTCTAATAATTATCCAGGGCCATTAAAAAAACCCCAATAATTATATGCTTTAGTTTAGGTCTATCGACCTATATATGAGAATATTGAGGTCTAACCGAAATATCTAATTCTTAGAGCGGCATACTCATAAATATATCAAAGTTTACTGGGCTTTCTCGTGATAACTAATAGAGATGGGCTTATACATAATATGAGTAAAAGCCCAATTTTTTTTTTTTGAATCCGTTGATTCGATTTGACTCCTCACGAGTTTTCTCCGGTGAAATCGCACCGTCTTCAGCTATAATCAGCTCACTCAAATTTTCCGGGAAAATTCGATTACGTTGTAATTCTTCTGAGCACGAAAACCCATTGCGAATGTAACCACTTAGATCGGGTGTTTTCATAGGGGAAAGATGGGGAAATTAGCTGTTGCAGCGATAACGAGCTTGTGGGTGATTCCGATGTCGATTATCGTCAACCGTATTGTTCCTGAACCCTACATGGTATAAATTCCCTTTTTATAACTTCTGATTCAATATAATCTACGAAGCAATCTTTGTTTATTCGATAGTTCATCTTTTGAATTTTGCAGGATGAGATATTCCATGTGCCTCAGGCTCAGCAATACTGCAATGGGAATTTTAGGAGCTGGGATCCAATGATCACTACCCCACCTGGATTGTAATGCTCTCCCGAATCATCTCTTCTTATGTTGATTTCTTAAAGTTGTTGCCTTTATAAAGTCTGGGTTTTTCACTGTGTTTTTGTTGTTACTAATATATAGAATATGTAGAGATTGATTGGGTTTTCAGTTTTGCATTTATTATGTTTGAATAACGTTGATATGTATATGAAATTCTAACACTTTCTTTTGTAGGTATTATCTTTCGCTTGCACATGTTGCTACTTTGATTCCAGGAATGTTGTTGATGAAAATTACTACTCAGTCCTTCCCAGAAGCTTGTTCTACGTCTGTCCTACGGTCTACAAATGCTGTTTTTGCAGTCTTGTGTGGAGTTTTAGTGTTTGAGATAATCAGATTCTTGGGGCCAAATATCAGCGATAGAAAAGCAACTTTTATGGCAATAGTCATGTCGCTTTACCCTCTGCATTGGTTCTTCACTTTTCTTTACTATACAGATGTTGCTTCTCTAACTGCAGTTCTTGCCATGTACCTAGCTTCTTTGAAGAAAAGATATATACTCAGTGCATTGGTAAGTAATTTACTGTTACCTCGCTTCTCTAACAATTAGTTGTTTTACTGTTAGAATTTAGAATTACCGTTACGTAGGCAAATGTATTCCGGTTTTTTCCTTGCAGTTTGGCACCTTAGCAGTTTTTATCCGACAAACAAATATAGTCTGGGTGCTCTTCGTTGCTTGCTCAGGTGTTATAAATTTCACTCTTGACTCGCCAAGGCGAAAACAAAAACAAAATGCAAATCTAGAATTGCATCAGTCCAGTGATAGGAAAGGAGTAGCTCTGCGATCAAATCTTCGAAAAAGAAAATCTGATAGCAGCTCGGATACTGCAAACCGTTCTAACATCAGTAATATGATTTCTTCAACAGATGATACTTCAGGTAGACTGCTTTACATGCTTTGTTTAGAGTTTGGTAAATCTTTTGCTTTCCTCAAGCATAAGAATAGATGTTCCTCACCTTTTAAAATGTCTAAGGTTAAAATGCAGGCTTAGTCTCTGATATTTGTGCTGTAATCTCAACATCTTGGAATATGAAGTGGAGGCTTTTGGTCAACTTTAGTCCTTTTGTCGTCATTGTGGTGGCATTTGGTATTTTTATTCTCTGGAACGAGGGTATAGTCCTCGGTATGTTGATTCAGTTTATATATTTCCTCTTCATTAAGAATTGGTTCTGTATTTCGTTGAAATGGAAATTTATGGGTCTCTTCTGCTGATCCATCGCTTCAAAATCCACAGGTGCAAAAGAGGCTCATGTAGTTTCACTGCATTTTGCACAGATAATGTATTTTAGTCTCGTCTCTGCTCTATTTACTGCTCCCCTGCACTTTTCAGTTGTTCAACTGAGAAATACTTTTCAAAAGCTCCACAGAAATTGGTCTGTAAACCTCCTACTTAGTCTTGTGGCTCTAACAGCCGGATTTGCCTCTGTACACTTTTTCAGGTGTGGTTTCTTGATACATCTCAAGACAAGTTAAGCTCTTCTACTACAAACTCTTATTGTCTTTGTTTTCTGAAATCTTTTCATAGCTTGGCTCATCCTTATCTTCTCGCTGATAATCGCCATTATCCCTTCTATCTGTGGAGAAAGATTATCAATTTTCATTGGTCAATGAAATACCTGTTAGTCCCGGTTTATGTCTATTCCTGGTTCTCAATCCTAACTCTATTAGGTATATGCTAAAACTTTTTCTTGTAGTATAATTATATATGCTTTCCCTTCAGTTTGGACATGTATTGAACTTGACTTGTTCTTCCTCAATCTGATAGCGAAAACTCGAAGCAAGATCTGGGTGTTTGTCTATTTCTTAGCTACATGCGCTGTTCTTATTCCAACGCCATTGATCGAATTCAGATATTACACCATTCCGTTCTACCTCTTCATACTTCACTCCTGTGTCAAAAGCAACGGCATTGCCACTTGGCTTCTCATAGGAACGATTTTTGTCTCTGTTAATGTGTTTACAATGGCGATGTTCTTGTTTAGACCGTTTAAATGGAGCCACGAAGATGGTGTCCAGAGGTTTATATGGTAGGGACAAGTTCATTATGTTTTGTATTGTTATAAAAACATCAGTTTTAAGGTTTATTTTGGTAGAATGCATTACAACAGTTGAATGTTATGTGGCTATAGGTTTTGTTAGTTCCTAATACAATTGCCACATGTCATAATCAGCATAGTGGTTGGTAATAGACTGTAATAGCCATTGAATTAGGAAAGTGGTTGGTTTATGTGAGAACTTAGGTGAGTCAATGCGGATGAGAATTTCCAAAGTCATGGGAACTAGTCTAAGATCTGTTAGAAATAGACTATACCAGAATGTTAGTCCTGAGCATAACGGGAAACGGGACAGAAAATCATGGGTGCAGGTCGGGAACGGTAAGTTCGGGAAATTAGATTTAATTCCCAAACAATTCTCGTCACATCACGAGACGAGAATTTTGGGAAACAGGAACGGTACGAGAATTTTGAGACTAAAAATTTACTTCTGAACTATTCCCAAAGTCCTACTAAATCGGAAAATTGTGGTACACGTACGGAAAATAGTTTGAAAAATATGAATAATCAAAAAAGTAAAAATATTATTATAAATTATATAATCAATATAACGAAAATAACAATGTATAAAAGATATACCAATGTTCAATACACAAAATATGAAATCACAAAAATACAAAATCACAGTGTTAAAATTTGTAATTAAATGACCAAGATTATAATTTTTTACCAAAAATATTAGTATTTTCATATTAAATAGTTTGTAATTATTGTGAAGTTGTAAAAATTTAAGTCAAATATTGTTATGGGCTTGATCTTAATTATTTTAAACATATCTAATATTTGAATCCAATATATTTTAACGTTTTGTTAACGTAAAAAAATTTCCAATGGGAATTAAGAGAATTCTCGGACCTATTCCCGACTATTTTCTTTACCCGTTTAGATATTATTTTTGGACCGAGAAATTAGAATTTTCCATTCCCAAAAAGTACGAGAATTACGGGACGAGAGCGAGACAGAACGAGACGAGAGTCCCTATATGCCCAGGGTTAGATTCAATCCTAATGTGTTAGTAGTTTTACCAAACTTAGGAAAAACAGAGAAGATTTTTTCAAAAGTTAAGTAATTAACCCCTTTCAAATTATATTGTAGATGTAAAAGATATATACCACTAAAATTTGGGAAAGTAATAATATGTTATTTCGAGCTAAGTGCTTCTAAAAATAAAAGATAAAATTACCTAAAATGCCCTATTTTTTGAAAAATTAGATAGAATGCCCTTTTTCCAAAACTTTCAAAAAATTCCATTATTTTTTTAGAATGTGTAAAAAGATAATTTTACCTTTTGTTTTTTTTCCAGCTTAATCTACGTTCACATCCATGTCCCTTTATTTGTTAGTCCATGTTCTCTTCCTATGCATCAGAAACTTCCTATTGTTTCTTCCCAGATCATCTATGTTCATATCCCCCTCTATTTAGTCTATGTTTTCCTTTCATGCGTTAGCAAATCTCCTATTTGTTCTTCCCAGATAATCTATGTCCATGTTCACTTATTTTTAGTTCATGTCTTCCTCCCATATGTCAGCAAATCTCCTCATGTTATGCTACAAGAGATTATTTATGTTCATGTCCATGTTCCCCATGTAAAAAAAATTCTTATATTCAAATATATATGTATCTTATACTACAAAATCTATGTGTTCATACTTATGTCAATATTTATGTCCTCATGCTTTAAAATTAGTCATATGTTATGCTATAAGATATCATCTATTCATGTCCTATATATTTTAGTCCATGTCCTCCCATGGGTTAAAAAAATTTCTTATGTTTCTTTAATGCTTATGTCCCCGTATAATAGTTCATGTCCCCCTACGCGTCTTTCTCCAATGCTTGAGGAAATTTCAATTATTTCTCTCTACCCTTATACCCTAAATAAAATGGCATTTGTAGTTAGCTTTTTGAAAATTGTGTATATCATCTAATTTTTTTTAACTAAATAAGACATTTTTGGTGATATTTCCAAAATAAAATCTCATTCATGTATGACATCAGGTGTATTAATTCTAGAATTAGTCGAATCTCATGACCTATTAAACCAATTCGAAGCTGATCCATAGTTTTTGGTGCTTACAGTGTTTCGATATGTTTCTGTAATAAAACTATTAAATGTAAAGTAACAGTTCTGATTTCAAATCTGTGAGTAAAATGGACAATTTTGTAGAATTATAATGTCAAATGAGATTTTTCTAACCATTGACAAATTGTGCAAAACGCGTCTTTCGACTATTTCAGATATGTGACAAGTTACAAGCTTTCGAGCTTAATACAGCTAAATAACGTTCTTAAATCTTAATTATAAGATTATTGATATATACAAATACAAGGAGTAAAACCTTATATAACTCACAGATGTAATTATATATAACGTTTTGGTGTATTTGTCACTAAACTATAACGGTAACATAGATACAACATATGAAAAAATTGTGAAAAAAAAGAAAGAAAAAGAACTTTAGATCGGAAAAAAATCAACCGAAGTTATTGTAATTAGTTCTTTAAAAGATTCAAATTGAAGAAAAAGCCAATAATATTCACATTGATGATCTCCATATTCTTCCTTCAAGTGAGATCACTATTACAGAGACATCATCGTGATACCTCCGACGATCTCCTTGTGGTATCTCCAACAATTCATGAAAATCCATACCTGAATTAAAGCAAAACAACGATATTCAGATTCCCACAATATTCAGAAAATTGGCTTATATAATGTATTTAATATTGGAAAATATGTCGAAGAAAAATCTGAATTTTTGAGCGGTTTGATTTAATCGCAAATTTTAACATAACTTACCAATTAAATTGCAAATTTTTGTTGACTTACCTGCGAAATTTTGTTGCTTGAAATTTTTTAACCCTATCATTAATTATTTTAAACATTTATCGACTATTAAAAAAATTAACAATAGAGAAAATAGTTCAATCAACAAAATTTTGCGATTTAATTGACAAATTAACAATAATTTACGATTTAATTGATAAGTCAACAAAATTTTGCGATTAAACTCAAGCGAAAGTGAGAGATTTTTTTTTTTTTTTTTTTTTTTTTCAATATTGTATTCTTACCAAATTTGTTGGCAGCACGAAGGAGGACTTCTTGGATTAAGTGTTGAGCTGGATCGCCTTCAGGAAAAGCAGAGATGAAAGATTCAACTTCGAAAATGGCTTCTTGGTTTGAGAAATATTCATATAATCCATCAGAAGACAGGATTAAGAATTTGTCACGTGACGTTAGCTTGTGATGACATAGTGATGGAGTGCATGTAATGTATGGTTCTGTTCCAATGTAGTCAATTCTGAACATCTCCAAAAGTGCATCGTTCCATTTAGGCTGAGAAAAAGAAGAAGATAGGATAGTTTTAAAGATTGTTTCGACAAGTGTAACCGAGAGGATTTCGACTTCTAAGAGACTGCCAACTATGACTAGTAGAAACCCTTTATCATCATTTATTGATGATCAAAATCTCCAACACCAAAAATGGATGTATCATCTTTTTTTACTGCACATCTTAAGGACCGGGAAAACTTATGTGAATTCCCCTTCCAAATGAATCAAACTCGTGATCTTTTGTACATTTGGTACCAACCTTAAACCACTGGACTATCATTGTTTGGTGGATCTAGGGTTTATGTAAGAGAAACATACAATCTTGAGTGATCTTATTACCTGTTTGAGAAATCCAGCTCCAAATGCACGAGTGACCTTAAGATAACCTTTGACTCTATCATTCTCTACTGCACAGTCATCTTCAGGATGCTCTTGTTTGATTCTTCTCACTTCCTGTTCTCATAAAACACAACACATCAGTCTCTCATACAATCCAATTAACAAAAACAACACAAGAACTGTTTGGTTCTTTGTTTACCTCTTCATTTTTTGTGCTATGTTCCATGTTAAGCTGAAGAGGAACCAAACTATTGTACATTGCTCCATTCGTCAACATTTCTCGATCTTCTCTGATTCTCTCCAATTCCTTTTGCCTCTTTCTCCCAATTGCGGTATTAGATTTCCTCGCTAAAACAGCTCGACTATCTCCTACATTCATCACATAAACATCTTCTCCTTTCATCAATGTTACGAGAACACAAGATCCCATCAATGCTAATTCTGGATTCTCTTTAAACATTAAATCAGCTAGTTCTAGATACGAATCTTCTGTTTTCTTCAGTGCTTGAAAAAGAGCTCCAAGAACATCTTTATGGTTTGTTGTCGTTGAATAAGATCCTTTCTGATCACAGTTGTTATCAGATTCAGTCTTGTTGTCTGACTTATTTTCCCATTCATATCTCCATTTCACACTCTTCTCCAGATTCCTTGCACTAGAAGCAACTGTATAATCACTGTTAACCACTGGACAATTCTCTTTATCTTCCTTATCGGTTGATTTTCCGATCTGAGTCTCGTCGTTCCACAGTAATCCAGTGAGCTCCTTTTGCACGGCGGTGTATAGATTATTGAGGAGATAATCCGGTGCATCTGGACCACTGAATCCGTCATAGATTCCGACGAAGACCCATTCGTTTTCTTCAGAGACGACCACATGTACACGATCCTCTCCTGCTTTTCCCTGAGCCCATTGAACATCCAAAACAGAGTCAATGCTCTGTTCTTCTTCTTTAGCTTCTCCTACGTTATCAGATTTAGGGTTTTCCTGTCTTCTTAAGATATTAATCTCAGGTTGATGATGATCATGGCGATCAGAACCAGATGAATCAGAGCCACTGATCGGCTCAATCACGCTCTTCTTCGATCGAGGTTTATTCTTAGAGACTAGACTCGTGAATAGTGTTTTGAATGTGAGAAAATTCTTCTTCAATTTCGGTTTTTTCGATGAAGATTTTCTTCTGATCTTCTTTGGTTTCTCTTTCTCTTTCTCCGTCTTCTTCGCTGATTCAATCGGACCTGAATACAACCCGCTTTCTATCGGACCTGATAAGAATCGTCTCTCAAATGGAGCTGATCCATGACCCGACTCTTTAACAATCGGACCCGATTGCCATGTAACTCCACGCGGTACAGGCTGAAGAGGAAGAGAAGCGAAATTACCGGAGCTTTCAAATGCGGAGGCGGAAACAGCAGAGTTTTGTTGGCAATCGGAATCCGACGATAAAGCTCCGGAAAGCGCCGTGGAAGGATTTGCGCTGACTGAAGCACCGGAAATTGAACTGAAAGTGGTGGTAATTGAGTCTTTGACAGTTTCTGATCGAAGAGGAATCTCTGAAGGTAATACAACTCCGGTGAGATCAGGTCGTATGTAACAGAAAGAGTGGCCAAGTCCGTCGTGGACAAGAGATACGTCGTATCGTCGGGATAATTCTCCGGCGACGGTTCCTGTACAGCAACCGGTTAGTGTAGTGACTCCATTTCCCATTAGTTGAAGAGAATTGAGAGATTACTAAAACGATGCCGTTTTCTAAACACTTGAATTGGTGTTGTTCATGAAAGGAGAACCTGTGAATGAGTTTGGTTGATTTATGTTGGAAGTTGGAACCAAATGAAGAAGAAGAGACAGAGTCACATTGGTAAGAAAGAGAAAGAGTTGACTTTTAGAAGTTTATTCTTTTGGAATTGGTTTATGACTTTATTCTGATTGTTAGTGGAATTAGTAAAATGATACCAAATACTTCTGGCCAAATAGCTTTTCTATTATTTTAATAGCAATTGAAAAATCAAACGTTATTTATATATTTTAATTTTTCTCAGCAATTAGATAAAAACATCCAACCCATAGCTAATTTTGACAGAACCATTACCTGCATCATACGAAAAAACTCGATATTTATATACATAGTTATGAAATAAATAAAAACCAAGTAATAGTACATTAACTTCGACATTAATACAAATTTTATAGAGTCAATATGTCTGTTTTACAAATTTAATAATCGTTTTGAATTTTCATGTCCTGAATTTGAAATATAGAGCCATAAATTAAATTTTAAATGTCAATTTTTATGTAACATTCTGATTTGGGAATGCCCTACCGGATTTGGTTTGACTAAACAACCAACGTGCAATGTATATTATATTATAACAACATTTTGTCTATTAAAGAAAAGATTTTTTTTGTACAAAGGAGTTGACTTTTGAGGAAGAGTGTGGTGGTTTTGTAAGATATAGAAAAGAGAGTTATTAGTTTGACAAAAAAAAAAAAGAGAGTTATTAGTTTGGAAAAAAAAGAGTTATTAGTTTGACAAAAAAAAAGAGAGTTATTAAAATATTCATGTCAAAAAGTCAAATTACTTGATAATTGGTTGTAGGAAATATTTTTAAATATTTTGCAAAAGAAAATGAGAAATACGTTACACTTCATTACGTGCTAAAATACCTCCAAAATATATCAAAAACAAGTTTTAAAATTTCATAATCTTTCTCTAGACAAATATATATATATATATATATATATATATTTACAATTACAAAGCATAGACTACAAAAATATTAGTAAAATTTTCTCTTTCTTTTTTCTTTTATCAATAGATAATCGAAATTTTTTATTACATGGAAGGTTATCTTTTTTTTTTTTTTCATCTTACATGGAAGGTTATTATCATCTTTACTAGTTTCACATTTTTGGGCTTTTTTAATTGTAAGGTTATCATCTTTACTAGTTGCTATTTAAGGCCCCATAAATACTAATGGGCTTTTTATAGTAATGGGCCACATATTTCCAATGGGAGCGTTCTTTTTTCCTTTTTAATATATAAAATAAATAAAATAATCCAAAATTCACGATAACGGCAAATTTCTCAAAGTTCATGTTACGCACGCTTCTGCTCTCTTTCTCTTCCTCTCTCTCCCCTCTATGCGTCTCCCGCCATGGTTATGGCGACCGAGAAGAAGATGTTCCACAAAAGTCCAGAAATGTTCCGTCTCCATAAGGTACGACATTAACTCTGTTTTCTCGATTTCTGCATCTGCCGAGGTTATTATATAGTTGGGTGAGTCATCGTAACGCCTTGAAATCAGATTATATCGGTAGGTTTTCTGTAATAGTGTGTTGCGTGAATGACATAATCTGATCATATGTTCGATTCGGATTTTGATTTAAGAGATAATCTTCACTTTCGTGTCTGATTTGGGCGTTTGTGATGACTACATTTGAGTTTTTTTTTGTAAATTTTCCAGAATCGCGTTTCTTATTTCCGGTTTGGGGTTACTATCGATGACCTTCGATGGTGTGAATGTACATAAGTACGTTTTATGCTGCGATTGTAGTAGTTTAGTTTGTTTTTACTATGGAGAGAATTCAGATGATTATTTTCTTCGAATTTGCAATCGGATATTACAATGAATTACTACATGTTTCCCGAAAGGTTCATGCTCGTCAACATTCAAAGTCTGGGTAATGTATGCTATAAACTTTGAATCCAGAGATCAAAACAAATCTAAACGTGAAAAATCTTTTTCTGTTTACCTTTACAATTTTTCATTGTTCTTATTCTTCATTACCCCTGAAAAGCATATGTGTTTTGGTTTCAGGCTTAATAATCTTATATACTAAGTGAAGTTTTTTCACAACTCACCAATGGGGAGGAACTTGCGTCAAAAAGTTACTTGCAACCCAATCCAAAACCACCCTGGATTCATGTGGGGACTATTTGACATTCTTAAACACAACCATTGGCGTTACATCAAGAAACGACTTCCTCACAAAAGACCCGTTGGTAGAAGAAGTGTTGCTGGTAAGAGAAACCCGTTTTCTTGATTCGTGTCTCTCTCATGTCTTGGTTCGGTGTCTTTGTGATGTCATCGTTCAGTTTAGTCTTTCTCAGTTTATGAAATTTCAAAAAAGAGCACACTTCATAATCTTGCAATGTTTTGGTTAGGTTGGATTTGCTAGAAGCGAAGTTACTTATAGATAAGTTTATACCATAGTTCTGTTTGATGTTCCACTTTTCAGCTCTTATATTCATAACTTCATATAATCTCGTTAAAATAATGAGGATTCTTCATCTGTTTATATTTGTAACATATTCTTTGTTTTTCATTTTCTGCTTTTAGGAACAAAAGATGAAGTAAACAATACTATACCATCACAAGATGGCATTCCCGTACCCAAGACCAAGATGGAAGATAAACCAAAAGTAGTAAGTTGATGCAAACGGAAGATGCATTGGTTTATTATGAAAGTAACTTAAATCATAAAGGCAGATTCATGCTATGTCTCTCATCAATCTGTTTACTTCCTTCAGGACTCTGAACAAAGACCAAAGAAATCCAGTTCTGCAGTAAAGTCCAAAGAGTCTAAATCAGGGGAGAAAACAAAAAAGCAGCACAATTCAGAGAAGTCCAAGAAACTTAATTCAGAAGAGAGGTCGAAGAAAACACATTCTGAAATCAAAAGGTCTGTGAAAGCCTTGATTAGGGCACTTGCAATAGAGGACAAGTCTAAGAGGAAAGGCCGTCATCACCGGAGCTCTACTTATCCTGTACAGTTAAACCAGAAAGAGGAGTCACTGAGTGAGGTCGAATCTCTAGATAAGAATGCCTCAAATAGCGATGATCCTAACAGAGTCTTTAATAAGAAGGTTGGCATTTCACCTGCTATTGGCTCTTTGAACCCACTTTATCTTATGTCTGAGGAATCAAGCAACAGTGACTGTGAAGATAATAGGATAGACAAGATTCCAGTTGATGATACTGATGGAAATAAATCAGATTTTGATGAAAAAGAGTCCAAGAATAAGGAGAAGAGCAACGATGAGGAAGCTTGGTTAGACCCAAAGTTGAGAAACACCAAGGAATACTCTGAGAATGAAGATGATACGTCGCCTAGACGGTCAAAAGCATGTCTTGATGCTCTCAATTTGATACACATGAATAGAAACTTCTTATTAAAAGTATTGCAGGATCCGGGTTCTCCTCTAGCCCGGCATTACCAGAGCCAACAAGCTTTTAGCTCCAAAACAATGACTAAAGCTGGATCATTTCCTACTCATGGTAGCAATAGAGAGGATCAGAATAAAGGATTTTACTTGGGGGGAGATATTGAAAAAAAACCAACGTCTCCTTCCATAGCTGCAGAACACAGAGCAGAAGGAATTCAGAACTTGAATGAAACAATGTCGAAATTGGCTGATGAAGATTCATCTGGTTCTGGTTATGCAAGGAAGCGAGGAAAGAACCAAGTGGTGATCAAGCGTTTTAAGGATCTAAGGCAGAAGATAAAGCATGTGATTAACGAGAACAAGAACGAGAAACACCGTATCACTATGGATGCTGTCTTAGACAAAGTACCCCGCAAGTATGGTTTTTCGAAAGATTTGGGACACGACATATTTTCACACTTAAAGGGGAATTCTACAACTAAGAGCAACAAAGCAGATGGCACGAAACTGAAGCAAATAAGAAGAACATCTTCGCTGTGTGGTTCGCTTGACCGATACCTTCAGCTGTATGAATGTAGCTTCCAAAGAGAAGCAAAGAACAATAATGATTCAGAGAAATCAAAGGTGGAGTTTGAAGAATCGGCTTTGCCTTCTAAGAGAGTTCCTAAATACTTGGGAAGGATTCTTTCGTTACCTGATATGAAATCATATAATTTGAAGATTGACGACCTTCCTGGCCAACTCACAACTTCAAGTAGATCAATTGAGCCAGAACAAAAACGCTTGGAAAACATTTCAGAGATCTCAGAAGATCACTCTGAATCGTCAGAAAACGAAATGATTGAACAAACTACGGATGGTTCTAAGATTCCATCCTTTGACGCAGAACATCCTACTTCACTAATGGAGACAGAACAAGACAAAGAAATCTCTACTGTTGACGCTGAGCCTGAAACAAGATCTTTAGAAGAACCATCAGAAGAAAGCACTGATCTGATTTCTACATTAGATATTGATGAAATTCCTTCTGAAGTTGACATTTCTCAAGGTATGTATATATATGTCTTGAACATCTTTCTCATTTCTCCATATCATGTTTCTGATCAGATTGACAAACTTTTCTTTTTTTTCGGTCGGTTGTGTACAGAGCAATCTCCCGATACTGAAACAGACTCAACAAGCAAACAATTAGATGAAATTCTCCACATAGAAGCACAAGATAAAGTGAAATTCAACTATGTAAGAGATATTCTAGAGATCTCCGGTTTTTACGCACCAGAATCTATCTCAATGTGGCAATCAGATTACCAGCCGCTCGATCCATTAATGTACGAGGAAGTGACAACAACAACAGGAGGGTGTATGTTCCAAGATCCAGAATGTTCAAGAAACGAAGAGGAAGGAGGTAACTGCAACCACTTGCTTCTCTTCGATCTAATCAACGAGGTACTAATCGAAATCTACGAAAGGTCTTACCATTATTGTCCTAAACCACTATCGTCCCTGTGTAAGATCCATCCAATGCCACTGGGGTATAGTGTATTGAAGGAAGTTTGGGTTAGAATAAGCTGTTACTTGCGGTTCAAGCCAGACGATGAACAACAATCATTTGATAAAATTATGAGTAGGGATTTATCTAGAGACGATGGATGGATGGATTTACAGTTCGAGAGTGAATGTGTTGGAATTGAAGTTGAGGATTTGATATTCGAGGAGCTTCTAGAAGAATTGCTTGTGTAAGAGTTAAGAAGGTAATCAAGAACTCGAATCATTTCTTCATTTTTAGTCGGATTTTGTTGTCGCTTGGAGTTTAAGGTACATAAAAGAGAAAATATGGTGTTTGTATAAGTTTTATTTATTTATTTATTTGTAATGAAACTGTGTGTAAAAGAATTCATAGAGGAAATAATGTGTTATAATGAGGGAGGATATTGAATTTGGAATGCAAATAACTTAAATAGACAATTATTTCCAAGTAATGAATATGATCCCAAGTCCTAACCATGTGGTGTGGTTATTTTCGGACATCAAAATGTTACTACAAGTGCTAACCAAAAGCCCGTCTAGCTCAGTTGGTAGAGCGCAAGGCTCTTAACCTTGTGGTCGTGGGTTCGAGCCCCACGGTGGGCGTTAATTTTGAAGTTTTCCACAATTTTGGAAAACACAATCCATTTATAGACTCTCTTTAACTTTTGTATAGAACTAGACTTATCGACACTGCATTATTCCCATTTGAATGGTTCTCCTAATTTTTCCTTTACTTTTTCCAAATTTCGAATTTTGTAAATATCATTTTTTTAAAAAAGAGAGAGATTCGATTCGATTAACCCACATAGAACGGACAAGGTCGATATTGGGCCCACTTGTTCTTTTAGGAGCCCATCTCAAGTTGACAAAATTCCTTCAAGCCGAACTTTGGAACACTTCCGTCCTTTATTTTTCATGTTGGATAAACCAAAGTTATGTCTAAAACTTATCTAAATATTTTGGGTGAATTAAAGAGGAAATAATGAAAAAATAAAACTGAAGATTTATGAACAATGGAGAAGAATTGAAACAAGTTATAGTTGTTAATTGTTGAATTAATGGGAATAGATTTTATACTTTTATAGAATTACTTTAGATTCTTTTTTTTTCATGCATGTAAATCTGTATACATTTAAAGAGCCTTTGTTTTCAACTTATCAAAACAAAATATTATTTTCCTTACATTGGAAAAAGGGGTAAATCTGTAAATCACAATTAAAAGAGTAACGATCATTTAGGTGATAGATTGGACTAAGATTGAGACACGTGGATGGTCCATACTTTCTCATTTCGCCTATAAATTATCACTTATCATTTCGACATTTTTAAGGTAAATTGAGATCATCTTCATTAATCTTCTGAGATTTCTTCAAATTTTATAGAGAAAATGTCTTCTTGCTGTGGTGGAAGCTGTGGTTGTGGATCTGGCTGCAAGTGCGGCAATGGTTGCGGAGGGTAATTTCTCCACTAACGCTTTCTATTTTGTTTTTCCTTGTAATTTTTTATTTTCCCGAGAAAAACAAACCTCATGCAGCAGTTTCTGTGTCCAAACCTAGAAATTATGATCATTTTGGCGTTTTGTGTTTCAGGAAATTTATTTCGAATTTGGAGATCAAACTCCGGCTAGTAGTCTTCCTCAATTTCGAAATTTCTGTATTTTTTTGTTTGTTTGTGTGGATTATATCGATTTGGCGTTTGATTTTTGTGTGTCTCTGTGGATTATATCGATTATCTGAATTGAAGCCCTAGTTTCTTGATGAGATCATAACACTATCTCTTTTTTTCTACAGTTGCAAAATGTACCCTAACTTGGAGACCACCGCCACCGAGACACTTGTCCTCGGCGTTGCTCAGGCGATGAGCTCTCAGTACGAGGCTTCCGGCGAGACTTTCGTCGCCGAGAATGATGCTTGCAAATGCGGATCTGACTGCAAATGCAACCCTTGCACCTGCAAATGAAGAACTCCATAAACCCTAAACCCAGAGTCTGTAATAACCCTTATGTTATGTGAAATAATGGCTGACTTCACCGATTGTTTGATCGGTGAACGTTTGCCTTCTTCGTCTTCTTCGTACTTGTGTTCTATGGTTTGGTCATTAAGATATCTCTGTAAGTTTAATCAATGTGACTATAATTTAAATGTATTATGGGTTTATCTTTTCAGTATTTGGAGTAAAGTTTGCTTCTTTCTTACTGAATACATGTTTAAGATTAAGCCATGCCATGTCTCTGGTTATAAAGCTTTAGATACACAATAACAGACAATCATGAAGAAACCTACATGAGACATGATACACATGTTCTTGAAGTAACCACAATGTTGTTTTTTAGGTAGAGACAACAACTAAGGTGTTGTTGAAGCAGAAACTGGCTTCTCAATGATTCCTTCAGTGGCTGTTTTGAACAAGTTATGTACTTGTCTTGATGTGAAACCGATCCTCTCCAAGTCAGTAAGCTGTTGAAATTTAGATATTTGGTTAGTGAATGAAGAATGTTTATGGAGAGTAGAATGAATGAACGTGTTACCGATTTTAAAGGGCTTGTTTCTCTGAGTTCAATTATGTACTCAGCCATCTTCTGTCCAATTCCCTGAGAAACAAATGAAACAGAGCTATGTGCAGTGAAACCAATATTGATAATTGAAGCAGGGATGTCTAAATTCATGTGGTTTTTCACAAAGCGGTGAAGTTACCTTTAATTCCATAAGCTCTTCTCTGTGTGTTTAAAAGTAATAAATGAATGAAGTTAGTTCTTGTGTGGTCTTAAGAGTTAGGAAGAATCTAAGGCATGCAGATGAAATTGAGGGCTATTATTACCTGTTTGCTGTGTTTAAGAAGTGAATGTACTCTTTTATAAGAGTGGTCTGTGAAAATAAATGTTTTTGAAAAGGATCAGAGTGCTAGTTCTTGTCCATGGTTATGAAAATGTTAATTCATACCTTTAAATTAGTGCTCCAAGCATTGAATTTCTGGCAAGTGCCTTCCATCTGCATACTCTTAGCGTTTGCAGAAAGAATAGGTGTTTTCGGTGTCATTGGCTTGAGATTGGAATAGCTCTCATTTGTTGTTTTTGGTTTTGCATTTGAGTTTATTGGAGATAGAGCTTCTCGAAGGGGATTCAGTTCTGTGTGTTTCTTCTCGAGCTCTGAAAGTTTATCTAGAATAAACTCAGATCAAAGCAAGACGAAATATAATATTCGTGAAAACAACTATCAACAAGTAAAGGTCAAGAAAGCAAACCCATCAAGCTTGCTTCTGATACACACAGATTGTCCTTGGCAGATTTGTCTCCCTCCTCATATTTGGTTAGTGAAGCTAAGTGCAGATTCTGTATTGGTTCCTAGATTATTCAAGCTCAATTGTTTAAGTAAAGCTACAAAGTAATAGATCAAAACGTGCTATATGATACACATGGGTATATCTAGTGTTTATTTCAGAAGGAATGCAGCAGCATACCCATAAATGTGAAGCTGCAGGAGTTTCCCCACCAAATAAGTTTCTGGCGGTCACAAAGGCGTCTCTGTGTGGATATAATGTGAGGGAAAATAATATAGGATGTTGAACAAATAATAGGTCAACCATTCAAAAGAATACCTCTTTTCTTTACCAGCAAGTTTAGCACTTTCTGCAATGACTGTTCTGTGACATCCGACTGTCTTGACTGAGCTTTTAGAAATTGAAGTTTGATTTGTACCAATCAGCGGAGAACGTATTGCCATCATTCTATGCGCGCTTTTCGTCTTGCCTTTTGATTCAAGCCAAGCTTGCAGTTTTGCTTCCATATTTCTTTGAACCTTGGGGGTCTCTACCTTGGGAATTGAGATAACAGTATTTGAGATGTGCCTTGACCTTGCAGCCAAACTTACAGTGCGTAGTGATTCTTGGTATTCTCCAGGATTCTAAAACAGCAAAACCAAACAAATAGAGTCCTCACATGAGCCACTTTGTATATTTCCGGATCAAAGCAATCAATCCCACTATACAACAAGAATTCTCTATCTGCCTACCAGACATGCAACCATGAGAGCCCTACTCGTTCCTCCAAGTGAGTCCTGCAGTATTCTAGTCAATTTACTTTCCCTGTAAGGCACTCTTGGCAGGTTATTATTCAGTGCATAAACCACATTGGACAATGCAAATAATGACTGATTAATCTTGGCACTCTCTTGAAGACGGATTCCTTCATTGCCTGTCCTTCTATTGTCTTCGTTACCTGATCAAGCGATGGAATTTTTGTTAGTAATGCAGAGAAGAACGTGTAGAGGCTCCGTCCATGTGTTTACACTATAAAAATGGTACAAACGTAACCTGCAAGATCAATCAGATTGATTTTTCCAGTCACACCTCCTTCTGAAGTCACTAAGACCACAAGGACTCCGTGGCTTCGACTAGAGACATCATTTAAACCAGTGTGTGCAACTTTCCTCCGCAGAACGCCACACGAGTATGCCTCTTGAAATTCATCCATAGAGTTAACTGGGACACTAGATAGTCCCTTCAGATGAACTTGTCCATCTTTGTCATCCCAAATAGCAATCTCATTGGCTTTAACTTCTAAGAGATCCCAACATCTGTCCATGTAAACTTCATAATATGAAATCTCTGCTCTACTTCCTGTCTTCTCACACATAGACAGAATGGTGGACATTGTCAATGGCATCAAACCGAGAAGCTCATCGGTTCCCTGATCAAATTCAAAAAGAATTGAAACCATCATGAGAAAGCAATTTACAGAAAACCGCAAAAGTAGTTAAGAGGAAGAGCTATCAATGTCTGTTAAAGCCATTTCAGAGCTCACCATTACATTGGTTTTAATAAAGTCTCACAAAGAAAAAGAGTTCTATAAAACCAGTCAGAAGCTAGGATCAAACAACATTTGTCACAAATTCTCTAGTTTCGAACATAAATTGAATACAGACAGAAGAGAACCTACAGAGAAAATCAATTCCAATTTTCAGCCAGAAGCACAAGTTGTGAAATTTATCAGCTAACTAACCTGCATTGTAAACGTTTTTCCACTTCCGGTGGCTCCATAAGTAAGCACAGTAGCGTTGAAACCTTGAAAGATCCCTGAAATCAGAGGGCTTACTTCTCTATCAAATATCTGCTTCACATTATCACCAACTGTCCCGTAAAACGCATCCAGCTGATAAGTTTCGTTTCGACTGCTCCAAATTAAACCGAATCACCACATCGATATTCAAATGTTTCGTAAAAGAATTAAGAACAAAATTTGAAGAAGGGAGAAACAGTAAAAAATGCATACCAGCTTTCTGGATCTTTGAGGTAAACTACCACTTCGCTCGCATCGCTGCCGATAAGGGAAACGCACGATCGTCCATCACCACACGCGTCGGAAACCTCCCGTGGAAGAAATGGACGAACCCTAAGGACGACCCTGACCTTGCAAATCGAAGATGAAACTAACACTTCGGCTTTCGAATCCATCTCTGTCTAAGAAAAAAAAGGAGAGTTCTTTTCAAATTTGAGATACTACTAGTGACTGTGATCCGTTGGTAGTTTTGAATTTGGCTATGTTCAAACTTTAAAAAGGCCTTTTTATTTATTTATTTATAACTTTCTTGGACTTTGGGCCTATCTTTGGGCCCACAAATACCATTTCTGGCTAACTACATCGAGATCGGACGGTTCTCATTAAAAGCAAAAGAAATTACATAGTTTAAGATATAACCGGCGAACCAAAAACTGCAATTTCCGGTTCAAACATTTGTCCTCAAACGTTAACCATCGGCACTTAACGTCCGTTAAATTCCATGGGCTTTGTTGATGAAAAGGCTTTTTCCTTATCTGGGTTTCAATTCTTTCTCTGCCTTTGGGCTAATTTATGGCCCAATAAATACAATCGGACGGCTCTCGCTTAATTATCATATCGGACGGTTTAAAATCATATTGCCAACGTGTTTGATGGTCAATGGCTAAATAGTGCCGTTTGAGGTTGAAACTTTTGTTTCCAACGTTAACCCTTCTACTTTTAACGTCTGTTAAATCCCATGTGTTTTACCATTTACGGTTATAATTTGGTTTAGAGAACCGGGTTTACATATAATTTTAGATAATTATAATATATGAATGACGGGAACCGGAATTAATCAAAATACCATAGAAGGATGCAGTGTTGTTCTTTTTCAATCGATAATTAGGAACATTTGAGTCGGTTTGTTATAAACCGATAGGTTAGTACTGACGGAGGAAAGTAACGGTAACGTCGGCGGAAGCCGTGGAAGAAGTAAGTATTCGTTACAATATCAGTTTTAACCCTTTTTCTCAATGTTTTTTTTCTTAGAATTTTCTATTAGGCTGCTCTCTCTCTCTCGTTCAACGGGCAAAGTTTTTTTCGAATAAATTTTAGTTTTTTTTAACGTTCTCTTCTTCTTCTTCCTCTTGGCTTGCTCGCGAATTCTTCCAGCTGTCTATCTCGATGAGTTCCAGTTCCAATCTAGCGATTTGGTCGCCGGACAAGGTCAGTTTTTCGTCGAATCTGGTTAGGGTTTTCAATCCTTGTGATCAGATTGTAGCTTTTCTTCTACTATGGTGTGAGTTCACGGTTGTTGGTTTTGAATCGGCAGACTTTTTATTGTTTCGGAGAGAGTTTTATTTGTTTGTACTGATTACATAGTTCTATAAACCCTAAATATATTATGAAAATTCCAGTTGTGAATTACTGAATTCCGAGTTTGTGACATCTGGCTTCTGTTTTACGGCCATGGGCTTTTTAGGGTTTTCAATTTTGAATTGAAAGATCCGTTTTTTCTACACTTCGTGTTAAATCCCATGTCCTTGTGTCTTTTCTGGATGTTTGGTTATATTAATGGGCGGTGGGATCTTTAGGAGGAAAGAAGTGAATTGGGAATTGAGATTCAATGTATGGAGAATAAGCAACCATTAGCTGCATCTTGCTCTTCCGCATCCGAAGGCAGTGGCAGTTTCTTCCTCAAGTCACCTGAAATCTCAACTCCTGCGACAGCATCTCCAACTCATCGGTAGTATTACTATTGTCTGTTTCATTTCATCTTCTATGTGTGAAAGTATACAACTTTATTGTGAATTTTTTTTGCTTGATTGGAAAGATGTGCTTTGATGACTTAGAACTATATTTTCCGCACTGAACTCCTCGCTGCAATGTTTTAATGTTGATCTCGCAGGAGGACTAGTGGCCCTATGAGACGAGCAAAAGGTGGTTGGACGCCAGAGGAGGTTAGTGGTTGCTTTTGTTTCTAATTTCCCGGTTCTCAGTTTCATACCTTATTTAATGTGTAGAGTGACTTCATTCGACTAACGTATCTTAAATGTATGTGAGTTAGTGTATACATATATATGGATGTATCATATATGTATAGGGATATGACCTGTAATTGGTTTCTTTCACTATTCAGGATGAAACACTTAGACGGGCAGTTGACAAGTATGAAGGGAAGAGGTGGAAGAAAATAGGTAAGTTTCTTTTCCTCAATCCTATTTCCTGTAATTGTAGATACGTCGGTGGTTGCAACACATTTAATAAGATTATTGGTCCTGTAATGATGAACCTATGGATAATTTATTAGATTTGTATCCGGGAAATTTTGTTTGGTGTTTATTATCTCCATAATCTTAAATATGCTAAGAATTATATTGGTAAACATAATCTCTGCTGTGCACATTGCAAGAGAACCTTAATTTATTTTTCTTTTAGATATTAAAGTAGCTGGCCTCGGGTATTGTCCTGGTTGTTTGATTAACTGTGTTTCATCTTGTAGCGGAATCTTTTCCAGATAGAACAGAAGTCCAATGCCTGCACCGGTGGCAAAAAGTTCTTAACCCAGAGCTTGTTAAAGGACCTTGGACTCAAGAGGTTCTTTTTTCTTTTTCATATTCTGATACTTTGTACGTTTTTCTTACCTGTAAAATTTGCGACCTCTAAAATTCTCCTTCTATGTTTTTGTAGGAGGATGATAAAATTGTTGAACTTGTAAAAAAGTATGGACCTGCCAAATGGTCTGTTATTGCCAAGTCTTTACCAGGTCGTATTGGGAAACAATGTCGAGAAAGGTTATAAAGATGAGAATATTACAGAATAGAGTCTATGCCTCCTTTGAATTTTGGAAGCCTCAATGTGTTTATGATTTACAGGTGGCACAACCATTTAAACCCTGGTATTAGAAAGGATGCTTGGACCACAGAAGAGGAATCTGCTCTCTTGAATGCTCATCGAATACACGGAAACAAATGGGCGGAAATTGCTAAGGTCTTACCTGGAAGGTACTTTCTTGTTGAACATAATTGAAGAAGTGAAGGCCTGAAAAGACCAAAAGTTCTTCACATTTTTAAATGTCTCGTACAGTTATTGCTTCTTTTTGCATGAAGTAGTATACCTGACTTTATGCAGGACTGATAACGCCATAAAGAACCATTGGAATAGTTCACTGAAGAAAAAGTTAGAATTCTATCTAGCAACTGGTAGCTTGCCACCGCTAGCTACCAAGTTCAGCATTCCGAATGATTTTGCTGATGGAGACAGAGATTCTAAGCAGTCTAGTGCAACTAAATCTTTAAAGGATTCTGATTCAGCTACCCAAACTTCTTCAGGAAATACAGATGAAGCTGGAAGAGATCATTTAAAATCTTCTTCAGCTCTGCTTGAAGAAGTAGCTGCAGCTGTTTCACGAAGAATTGGTGATAATGGATCTGCTTGTTCTCCAGCTGCTGTTGAATACAAGCCTCAGTTGCCTAATCCGGAATCAATTTCAGAGAAAGTCGGAATCAACTCAAATGCTTATGTCGAGAGATCAATCCAGAGGAAACAAGAAAATGGGTTTGGAACTCCAAAGCATGGTAATTTATACTATAAGTCTCCACTAGACTGTTACTTTCCTTCAGAAGCGGATTCACAACGTATGTATGGATATGAATCTGGTTGTAGTCCCAGTGCTGCATCACCATTCAGCGTGATCACTCCACCATGTTATAAAGACAGTGGTTTGGCTGCAACGAGAAGCCCTGAATCTTTCTTGAGAGAAGCTGCTAAGACTTTTCCAAACACACCTTCTATATTTAGGAAGAAGCGAAAGGTTGTTTTGGCAGCGAAAACAGATAATGATGTTGTTGCCATTGGAGTTAAGGAAGCTGATCAAAACGATGAAAGTAAAGATAGTTCAGAGATTTCTCCAGATGGGAGAGAAAGTTTGTTGCTGGAGACAACTGATGATTGTAGGGATGATGATGATAAACTCGGGTCAAATGGTAATGTTTATAATGTTTCTCCGCCATATAGGTTAAGAGCTAAAAGAACAGCCGTGATCAAATCGAGACAGCTTGAGTTTACATCTGCAAAAGAGAAGCAGCCAGATAATGAAACCGAAACATCTGAGTTAGCATCTGAAGAAGACAAGCCTGTGTAGACATTTGGAATATTCTTCAGATTATTTAAAACTAGATTAGAAATGCATATATACACGGGTAGAAAAAGTATATTTAATTTTTATTGATAGTATTTAAATTTTGAAAATATTTTAAATTATAATTTTATGTTTTATATTCTCTTTACTAACATGATTTAATTTCCTTATAAAAAACTATTGTCAAAGTTCTTTATAACAAGAGTTTCCTTATAATTTTTTTTCTTATTTTATATACCACTAGGTGTTCACCCGCACTGTATTGTGGTTTTTTTTTATGTCAACAAGATTTGGATCGATAAAATTCGATTTGTAGCCAAAATTTTCTAATTAGAGCTGGAATTCAAACTCACCACCTCGTACTAAACTAGATCAGTGACAAGCTAACTGAACCACCTATTTTTTGAGTAGGGTCATATTATAGTATAAAAATATTAAGCTATTAGCTTAGAGAAACTTATTTTTAAATAAAATTTAGGGACATATATTATTTTTTTTCACAAATAATAGACATATATGCATAAGAATTTTTAAAATATGAACAAATAATCAGATTTTTGATTGATTAAAAAAATTACAATATGTAAATAATGATAATTTAATAATTTAATGTGACAGTGCTATAGATTTTCGAACATGTTCGTCACACATAAAATTTGACTTTTTTATTCATTGAAATAAAATTGATTTGAAAATAGATTTATTAAAATTTTAATCAACTATTTTGTGGAAAAGTATATATTTTATAGCTAAATTTTGTTGCTAATCTGTTTTTCTTATATGAAATAGTAAACACTTTACCTTTCTTGAATTTGGGCATTTTCTTTTAATTTGCTTATGGTATCTGTTAATGTTGCCATGTCTCTATTCTTGGCATATTGTGATTTAATAGTTTAATAATAAAAAAACGTATTTTTTCTATTTATTTGTATTGTATAAGAAGATTGGCCACGGTAATTACAAATTTATAAGTAGTGGTTAATATGATTTTTCACCATATAATATAGGTTCTATATAACATAGAAGTTTAAAAATTAAACACACTATTTAATATATTTGTTTTTAAGTAATTTTTGATTATTTTTCTAAAATTTAAATTTTGGTATGTGTACAAAAAAATCTATGCTTTTTTAAAATGAATTTTAGATTTGAATTAGTATTTTTATTAAAAGACATAGTGTAAATAAAACAGAGGAGAATAGAAGAAACTAAAAATAAAAAATAAAAAAGTAAAATATATATTATTGTAGCATAGTTAGTTTGTTAATTTTTTTTGTGATTTTATGGTTATTCATCCTTATTCCCTTAAGTTTATAACCCACAAAGTACCAAAAAATGAGTTTTAAGCCAAAAAAAATTAACTCTATGAATTTCCATAAATAATAAAATAATGAAAAGTGATTTTTAGAAGGTTATAACCCATATTCTTCACAAAATAATTATTTAAGCAAAAAAATGTGAAATCAATAGATTTTAGAAAAAATGATTTTTAGAAAGCTATAAATCATAAATTTACTAAAAATTAAGTTTTAGAAGGTTATAACCCACAATTTAACCAAAAATCGAGTTTTTAAGTCGAGAATGCAAAATATATAAATTTTCAAAAATAATCAAAAGCAAAGTGAAAAGTGATTCTTATAAGGTTATAACCCACATATTTTCCAAAAAAAAATTATTTTTAAGGCAGAATATTTGAAATCTATAAATTCTAAAAAAATAATAAAATAAAATGAAAAACGATTTTTAGAAGGCTAGTTCACGAATTTTCTAAAAAGGAGTGTTTAAACCAAAACTTTTGAGGATTATAAAATCCCAAAAACAATCAAAAATAAAGTGAAAAACAATTATTTGAAAGGTTTTTAAGCCAAAATATGTAAAATTTATAAATTTCCAAAAAAATCTAAAATGAAAGAATAGTGATTTTTAAAATGTACAATCCACACATTTTCCAAAAAAAAAAAAATTAACTAAAAAACCTGAAATCTATTCATTCCCAAAAATAGTCTCAAATGAATTAAAAGTAATTTTTTGAATGATACAACCATCAATTTCAAATCCAGATTTTATGGGATATCAATGCTTTGTAGATGGATCTAGAATAATATTGTTTTCTAGATTTAGTAGCAAAGACATGCACGGAGGTTCGAGGAATTATAAAGAGTTTATTATCGCTACATAAGTCAAGACGATGTTATAGGCGATGTCATGTCTAGTTTATCTATAGGAAGAAAGTAGAGTTAGTGATTAGATTGTGCAGATTCTTGTAGATAGTGACACATTCAGATTAGTGATCGGCATTCTCTCTATTTAGAAGAATTTGCAAGAGTGAAGAGTTTATTACATAATTTTCTTTATTTAAAATCCTAGGACCTTAAATCACAAACTTAATTTCCTATTCCTAATATTAGAGACTTGCTTTTGATCCAACTCGTAGACACTATTCCACTCATGATCCAACATTCCACATGAGTGGTTTCCTTATCTCAATGAAGTTTTTTTTTTTGTCAAAAAAGAATATGTATATATATATATATATTAATCATAAAATGCTAACTCATATTTAAAAACAATTTATTGTCATATTTTATATATATATATATATATTATATATCTTATTTCATATTTAATTATACAATCATTTCAGTAATATATATATTATTTTACTTTCTCTATTTTAATATATAAAATATTTTGATTAAAAGCACGCATATTAAAAAAATTAAATATTATTTAATAAAAATTATTTGATAGTTTTGTTTAATGTAATTCGACAAATAATATAAGAGATTGTAGAATATTTATAGTCATAAAATATAAATTATATTCTCTCTGTTTCATATTAAGTGATATTTAAAAAAAAAAAATTGTAGCAAATTATTTAATATTTTCACCTTTTAATATAAAATTAATTATATTTTTATTTATTTTGACTATTTATATTATGCAAATTAATTTCTAATTAGTTAAAAAAATTATTAAAAAATAATATTTTTAGCTTAAAAAATAAATAATTATATAATTTCTTAATCTATGTGTTATATATTGCGAAATTGAGTAAATAATTAGAAGTTTGTAAAACATCTTATAATTTGAAGCAAAACAAAATTGCTAAAACATCTAATATTTTGAAGGGAATATGTTAAATAGAGAAATAACTATCACTTATTGTTTCCATAAAATAAAATCAATTTTTTAATAAATTTTAACTCATGTAATAAAATAAATCAGAATATGCAAATCCGCCAGGAAACCTATGCAACCGCAAAGAAAATGCTCTTATTTACAAAGATGATATCACAAATAAATAAATGAACCAAAGTAACATAAATATTAAATAAGTCAACAGAAAAAGCTCTCAAATTCTTAAAGTATGACCTCACAGCAATATATGCATATGATCTCACAAACAACCAAGTCTGAGAAAGAGAGCACACAGACCATTTACGTTAAAAAGGCTCCAATTGTGGTTTGGCCAAGAACTTTCGAACTGTGATCAAGTCCATGAGAACCAACCTGACAAGTGATTACAAAGCGATTACATTATATATTAACATACAAACAAAAGCTTTTTCTTTAGATTGTTGAGTCAAAACATTTACCATATAAGTTAAAGCAGCATAACGTTCTTCGTTCAGGTATAGCGGCTTTCCTCTAATCATGTCGATATCCTGAACCAAAAATCAATGTCCATAGCATAGAAACTTCCGAATCAACAAAGATCATAATCGTCGGTGTCATAAGAAAAAAAATCTTTGTAGGTTTACCTCTTCACCATATGTATCCAAGTAAGGAGATGGCCAAGGTGATTGTCTTGCAAATCTTTGCAGCAAAATTGTGGTCCGCTATTAAAAAATGAAGAGGATTGTTTAATTACTAGCCATTAATAATGCATAAACCATACATATACAAGCATTATAAGCTAGATCCAAGAGGAGAGATGCGATACCCTTATGAGAAGATATACACCTGTACCAGCACCACAGGTAATTGCATGAGTCTGACAACCACTTTCTCTGTAAGGTTATGTTCGAACGTAGTTAGTTGGTTCTCTAAAACGTTAACAAGTTGGAGCAAAACGATCGCTAGTTGGAGACAAGTTCGAACGTAGTGAAAGTGAAGCAAATACCTGCAACAAGGTCTCCATATGGGTGAACATAATCTTCCACACAGAAGACATAATGCGGGTTCCTCGATGATTTTTGTGCAGTTGCTACAAGGTTTTTTTATACACCTAACACAATAACATGCTTCTTGATTAGAGAAATTCTCATTGAATAGGGAAAAATTTGTGCAAAAACCAGAGAGAGATGTTGCTGCAAACCTTTGCAGTAGGTCCTGGTATACATTGGGTAGTTTCATTAGCTGGAAAGGAACTACAGGGGTGATGCAAATGGGCCTTTTAACTCTGTTGAATTCCCTCAGAAAATGCTTGAGCCATATTTCTGTTGAAGACCGAAGGAGTCCATCATTGAGAACGGTATCTATATGAGGAATCTTAAACATCTTCTCCAATTCGTACGCATGACCCAGCTCAGATTGGGGACTGTACATGAAATCCATATTGTCCGTGGTGGAGTCAGAGGGCAAATTGAAATTATCTGCCTCTTCATGAAACTTCCCAGGAGTAGATTTCAGTAGCTTCCACAACAATGCACATCGTCTCAAGAAAGGGAGACTAAATCTACGGATTGTGTATTTTATATCACATGATAAATCCATATTGTTAGACCTGACATACTCCCACCCACCTGCTTCTCTCAAAGCGTTGGAGATGTCATTAAGCAGGTTTTCCTCAAAACTCAACTCACTCATGTCACTTAGGCGACATGCACAATAAGCAATTACAGTCTGCGCCAAAGACAACGAGAAAGTGAGTCTTAAGAGCAAAATTCGTATATATATATATATATATATATACACAGAACTAATGTTCCATACCTGAACAAGAGAGACACTGTAGAATATATGCACAAGAGATAATAGAGATTCTTCGCATGTGAGAAAAGGAAAAGGGAGACAAAAGAGCGCCCACATCAGTGATGAAAATGGGTCATGGGCAAGAACTGGATCAGATGCTCGATTCCAGAGCAGATTTATATTCTTCAATGCACCTGTTGTGCCTGAAAAAATGGCAAATATTCTCTGATTTCATTGAGAACATCTACACGTAGCAACTATTTCATGGATGAATGGGAATATGTATACAGACTAGAATACATCCCATGTAGGAAACATTTCAGTGTTGTTTATTTTCTCTGAGAATTGGAGAAAAAGTACCTTCACTTCCAAATATGTTGCTGGAAGAACTACTTGAAATTCCAGAGCATATAGACTCTGTAAGATGCTTCAAACCCATAAATCTCTGACGAACATGAGTAGCATTCTTTGTTCGGGTGCTCTGTACCACTCGTAATAAGAGTGACAACACGGTCCCCCTAGACGATTTAAACTCTTCAGACAAGGGGTCAATACAGTAGACGGGTTGCATTGAATTCTTTGCACAACGAGTAACAATTTCCATTGATATAAGAGAGTACTTAAGGGTGTCCCACATGACGATTGATTGTGGTAGCCACGGACTTTCTGAAAATTCTTCCTGTCGCTTGGAAAAATAAAAATTCCAGAGCTTGTTAGAGACAGATTCAAGATCTTTCCTTCTTAGTTCATCTCCCGGCAGAGAAACTCTTTTAACACTATCACCATCTTCAATCACTTCAGCAGCAGATCTTAGTAGACACAACGCTTTGGAGAGCCAAAGAGAAGACGTCTGCGAATCTGATTTACCTAACATATGAGGACATTCTTGTAGCTTTGGGACAGAATATAGATCTCCAGGACATGCAGGCAAAAAAGAATTAGCTAGTCGGCGGCATGCAGGACAGAGAAATTCTCCCTGCCAGAATTAAACAATGTTGAGGCTTCAGGAGTAACTTAAAGCTTCGGAAAAACATCTCTAAATTGGCTACGCAAATACCTGGTTTAGATCCACAATATGTGCACCTTCAAAGACACTTCTTCTGCCAGACCTACACCATCCAAACAAAAAGGAGCTTTAGACGTAATGTTACTACCACAACTGTAAATCAAGGAAGGAAAGTTATCAATTAGGCACAGTAGGTAGGAAAGAAAAAGCAACTCAAACGAAAAAAGGTTCACTTATCTACAAGCAGATTAAAAATTTTGTTTCTCACTTTCGACTACAAAGATATCAAACATGGTTCACCTTTCCCTTAACGAGCTTAAATACCGTTCAAGACAGCTTTGATGCACAGCATGTCCACATGATGAAAGATAAACCCCATCACAGTCAGTAGGGTGAAACCCATCTGAACAGACATCAGGACGCCTGGAGGCCTGTCTTGGTCGTATATAAGGAAATCTAACTTGCAAAGTAGATGTACCACCAACAGAATTTCTCTCGGAACTACTTTCAGCTTCATGCTGTTGATGATCTACACATGTAAGGGTTTGATTCATCATATTTTCAATATTTTTACGAACAGTTTGATACATCGCTATCTCCAATGATTCCATGTTTGATGCATCTTTTCCCCTCCCATCGCTAGACCTCTTCTCTGTCTGACCATTACCTATAAGGCGAGCTTTTATAGATTCGAGCACAGAATCGGTAACAGACTCAGAGGTTGCAACATCGGACACTTGCAGCACATGAGGAGAACTCATTATTAAACTATCTGTCATTCTCAAAAGATCAGGAGCTTCGTCCACAGATATCTTCTTTTCAGACTCTGGACCTTGATCCCAAGATGGAGGGCCTCTATCCACAAAACTCAGTAGTTTGGATTTCTGCAGGAAGAAATGAGATCATTAAGAATGATGCAAAACAAACCTTCCTCGGATATGTTTATTTAACTTTAACAGTCACAATTATAGCATCCTCTATGCGACTAACCTGGAGAAAAATCAAGAAAGAAACAGGGTCTTTGGAATCTGGGTCATGGCAGAGGGAGCAAACTTCACGGAGTGCAACTTCTGAATCACGATCCATAACTGAATCACTTGTTTCATTTTCAGATATCGGATCATCATCATTATCATCCATGCTGGAACTCAATGTAGACAAGAATTTTGATTGTTCAGCTTTCATTTTTGCCTGCATGCAAGTTAGAATAACCATAATTAGCATATTCTGGAACTTATTAATTCTTCCTATAGATAAGAGTTGGAATAACAAAGGTAAGAACAATTTAAATTTTCTTGTACCAAAAAGTCTTCTAATACCATAGACATTTATGTCTGCATCCTGCATGCGCTGTTGATGTTTATCCACAGGGAGCAACATTAACATGCAGGAACCAGACCAATCACGAAGTGAAAAGAAGCCCTCACATGTTAAAGTTCACGATCCTACATTAATGGCTACCAGTTTTATGTCAAATCTGTGCATTAAAATTTGAAGGACCTTACCAGAATAGCAGCCTGCCTCTCTCTTGCTTTAGCCTTGCGTTTTTCATCAGAACCAGAGCCTGACGTAACTTTATCAAAGCCAGATTGACCGACCACCTCTGGGGAAAGACTTTGCAATAGATTCATACAAACAGAATCAATTTCACTGAACTTCTTCAGCAGATTTCCAATCCAGGACGAAATATTGCAACTGCCTGCCTCTGGAAATTGATGAAGACCATCGTCCTTACGGGTCCTCATTAACGAAACAAGCAGAGACAACATACTTTGTTTTTCAGTCCCTTGATTTATGCCACTTAATTCCAGACCAGCTAACTCGAGAATTGGAAGTGAACTTTCTACGCAAAAAGCCTGAGTATTAGATTCTCTCTGCTGAGTACAAATATCCAATGATAACGAGAGCAAGTGTAGTGCAGATATGAGAACGCCATCTGGAGCGCGTGATTTAACAGATGTACCACTCTGTAGTGCGTGGTATAAAACAGAGAAAATAATTTCAAATGTGGCTTTGCAAGTGCCTATTCTAGCAAGCCCCTTTAGAGGCGGATAGATCATTCTCCACCTAGGAAGCTGAGTAGTCAACGCAGACACTCCACAATAGCGCGAAAATCTTTCTTCTGCAGATTGCAATTCCCTAGAATGCCAACGAGGATGGTATAGATCTAATTCCTTCCAGCAAGTTGACCGTAGTGAATACTTTCCCTGCCAAAGAACTAATGTCAAGTGATTTTAACATTGCATGTCACCGTCAAGGTGATTCCAGCATATGGGTAAGAATCAAGACCTGGTTCATGCCAGATGGATTGGAATAGACTGAAACGTCGTCTAAGACATCCTGGAGCTCATCCGACTTGGACAGGTCACGTGGTAATGATTTGGTCAACTGACTGTGAGTGAAATCTCCAGTGGCTAACTTGAAGATGATCTCTCTTCTCAAACTTTCAGCAGTAGAAAGACCACAAAATCGCCTTTCTTGCAGAATCTGAATCATAAGAGCAAGCATTTCCTGGACCAAAACTGGTTCATACCTGAAAATAAATTTAAGATAAGAATTATGCAAAACTGAGGCAAGATAACCAAATGGTGGTCAAATATTTAGATACAAGAGAGTTGGTCTGACTGACCACCTAGCAATAAATAAACATAAGATTGAGAAGACAAAGTGCTTGTTCTGCTTCAATATAGATTGATCGTTTAATAAAAAAAGACAATCATCTTGAAGGAGATAACTTCACAGTGTGAATATAACAGAAGTAGTAAACCTTTGTACCAATATCAATTACAGATAAGAGAATAATAGGTACATACTCATTTGTTAAATCCGGATTTCGTGAAAGATAGCTCGAGAGTCCATATCGATTGAGAAGCTTATAAACATAAGAATCTGCAGGAGCTAACGCACCACAACATTGCAGAAGAAATAGATCAAGCTCAAGTCCCTGTTCTGACCTGTACATAGAAACAACTAGAATGACAAACAAGTAATCTTTTGACAGCCAGTTTACCAATTTTCAAATATGCATCTAGTTAAACATGCAAGCAAATAATGAATTACAGCACTTCAAGTAATAACAGTTTCATACATACCAACGAACTGATCGATACCACTCACAAGATACTAATGCAGAATCCCCATTCTTCTTCCACATTCCAGCAGTAACCTGGGCACAGAACACCCTCACCCGGAGAACATGCTCCATAATGAGCGCAGAAAATCCGTAAGGATGGAATTCTCCTATCACAGAGCTGAAGAACTCTGCATGTGGGATCTCATTACTAACACCGACTCCAGGGTGCAATCCAGATTCTCCATAACATATCCTTAATGCTTTTTCTATAAGCAAAGAGAGTAATCGATGTAACGGTAGATGAACTGATATGGCCTGCGAGCTCACATTATAGTCAATATCCGGCCACTCACACAGACCAAATATATGTACTCCTGATGCATTCTTTGTCAAATCAGCAGAGCCGCAAGATACTCCCTTGGAATCAACCGCAACACCTGTCTGAACCTCTCTATTCAGTCCACCAATATTATCCAAGCTAAGATTTGTTTCTATATCACCGCATAGAGGTGATAAGCCAGTACTCGGATCTCTACTAGAACTGGCAAGACCACTATATACACTTCTTCCAGTTTCAACCTTTAACAACTCTCTCTTTGGCCAAGGCATCTTTCTGCCAGGTATATTTCTGTCACTAGGAGAAAGCAACTTACAAAGAAACTTTGATATACCTTCATCATCTCCTAAACATGTCTCCAGAACTTTCAAACATTCCCGTATTAACCATATGGCAGAAGAAGGAAGGAGGGCATGAAAAGGGTCACTTTGATGGACTTCAGAGGTCATCGAGCTATCAAAGGAGCTGCTGCTTACAATCGCAGTACATACCGAATCTTCATGAGACAATCTCCCAACTTTTGCATACCTTTCTCCATTTCCATCACACTTATTCACTTCTGCCTTGGTAGTTCTTTCATTGTCTGTTTCTTCATCACTGGTAGCAGAATACGTACCATTAACCAACAGTGAGTGAATAACAGCTATTGAATGACCCAAAATAAAGAACAAATGGATTTGCTCATTTTCTTCTTCAATATGGATTCCAGTTTCTCTTTTAAGAGGATTCATTCCTTGAGCAAAGGTCAAGAGTATCAACCATGATCTTGATAACTCTCGTTGTTCATGTGTTGCATACTTAGAAACTACAGAATGGCTCGTAACAAATTTTAAGTCTCCAATCACACGGTCACTTGTCTCACACAACCGTTCCCACTTTGTAGCCTACAAAAAAAAAAACCGTCAGATACCTTTCATAGTGAACACAATGAAAGCGGCACTAAAAATCATCACAATTAAGACACTAGCGGATAAAAATTGTCACTAGACCAAACAAATAAAAATAGAACTATCTGTTTACCTGTAGCACACCATCCTCCCCAGAACAAGAAAGAAAGATATCACCAAGGCATCCCAAAAGCATAGCTAGCAAATTCATTTCTTTCACCAGAAATGGTGTTAGAGTTGGCACCGTGAGGATTTGAACAGAAAATGTGGACAGTAGCGGATATTTCTTAAAAGCATTATCATTACCCTGCTTAACCGCTTCCCTTATGACAACTGGATAGTAACTCACAAATGACTTTGCAAATTCAGACTTAAAGACTGGAACTCCTATTAATTTGAGGAACAAGTCATGTAGTTTTTTCATAACATCTTGGTCCAAGAACCTCTCAGCTTTTACCAGGATATTCAAGAGACCACTTGAGGAGATAATTCTTCTAGAAACAAAACTGAGCAAACTCTCACTGGACTTAGAAAATTCCAAAAGCATTTCAACCACTACAAATGTCAGCTCATTTGACATCTTTTGGAGTATTACAAGAGTATCGTTGGATCTAGCATCTTTCGGAACAATACTTTCTGCCGATAAGAGCCTGTTATTCCAAGAAGCAAAAAGGGCATCAAGTACAGGCCCAACAGAATTTGCTAGGTTTTCTGAGAGGGGTTGAATCTGTTCAGAGCCTTTATGATTTGAACAGAAACCCTCCCGTTTCCATGCTGTCTCATCTCCACAATCACAACAACCACCACCTGTGTAGATGATCGAATAATCGTGGTGTTTGTGATCCCCATTCAAGAAACAAGGCACGCAGATTGCACAAGTTGGGTCATTCTCGCATGTCCTACACCTATATGCTATATCATTGTGTCCCCAGACAGAGCCACAAACACCTCGCTGATCAAGATTTAATTTTGTAAGATTCCTCAGAGAAACATCAGGGTCATCTTGGAACATCAACCACTGCAGCATATTCATGCTCTCTCTGAACCTCTTTTTCATGCTAGGACTCACAGCAGACTTTCGAGACCGTTCCCTAGCTTCCTTTAATCCTTGTTTGACATCCTCATCTGTAGGTAAAAGAGCAGAGACTAACTCTGAAATCTTGGACTGGTTAGCTCTAACATATTCCACTAGGCCACGTTTAGAGCAATATTTTTTAGGAACCCCGACAGAAGCAAGTCTCTAGAACATAAACACAAACCAAAGTTTAACTCCAAGCAGTCACAGTGCTTTAAAGCACACCAATAAGGCTACTATAAAACAAAATCCATATGAATCAGCCATAGTTTGGAAAGCACAAACTAAAACAATACCTCGAGGACCAAATCATGCAAGCTGGGAGGAAATGAACCAAACAGAGGCGAGTCGGTCTCCATCTCCAGGATTAATGAGCGAAGAATGTTGAAACAATTGCTTAATCCTGACACAGAACTCTAGTTCTTCAGGGTTTGCTGCTCCGACAATAAAGATTTCAGAGTAGAGCGAAGACGATGAGGCTAGGGTCGAAGCAACAAGTGGTCCTCTTCACAACAGAGGCAGACGAACTTTAAACAAAACCTGAATCGTACAACATAACTTAAAATTACAACAACGCTGGAAAAAAAAAATCGAAATTTTATGCCTCAATTCATCAGTTGAATAAGCTACCGTTCCAAAATTGAGGTAGAAATACCTCCGATCGCCTGAGAGAAAACCCTAATTACTCCGATTGTAGCCAAAACCCCCCCAATACGAAAGCACTTATAGGTGGAAATTGGTTAGAGCCATGGCGGTTCGCGAAGCTTGGGAAGTCACTTTTACAATTGAGATACGAACGAAGAAATAGTCACTGTTGAGATTATGATTTAAAAAAAAAAAAAGATTTTAAAAACATGTTTCTTATTTTTTTGGTAAAAGTGTTGACATCTTCAATTAGTCTTTAAATTACTTTCTTTTTTTCTTGTCAGAAGTCTTAAATAACTTTTTATATGCCCCATAATTAGTAGAATCTTTAATATTTTTCTATTAAAAATATGATATATTCTAAAATATTTTGATATTAATATATTTTTCCTTATTATATAAAATATGAGCTGTATTATTTGATAGAGCAACAAAAAAAAAACTACAGCTCAGATTAAAAAAAAATTAAATAAATACTTCAACTTAAATTGATATATTTTTATAAAAGTTATTAGGCTAGATATAAAATAAAAATTCACATTTTAAGATAATGATATGATTGGTCTTTGTTTTATTTGGCTTGTCAACTAGTAGGTCTTTGTTTTTAATCAGAGAGATAAATTAAATAGAAATTATTTTTAAAAAATAATTGCGTCCCAAGAAATTAATCATAATTTTCAATCATACATAATGGACCGACAAAAATATATCAATGTCATAGGAGCCCATAATATATACATCATTATTTACCTTAGTGGGCCGAAAATCTATCCTCAGAATAAAAGTGAAGCCTGCTAAAATAAAAGCAATTGTCATACGAGCCCAAAATAAATTATCGGGTTCTATTAAAAATGTTGCATTGTCCAAAAAGAAAAAGGTTATAAATACGGTAAATAAAATTTTCTTTTACCGCATTGTTCTGGTCGTAAAAATGTTTTAGCTAATAACTTGGCACCATGACACCAGATTCGATTTCTACTTACTGTATTATGGTAAGTTAAAAAAAGAATTATATCTCGTTGATCCAATTGTTGATAAAAAAAAAAAAAATTTGACAAAGAAAAAATTATTTATGATAATGAGAAGACATTAGAAAGTTTTAGAGTGAAGTATTTTCTTTTTAAAAAAAATTATTTGAAGCTATTATTAAATCTCATTTTATTAATATATGAAAAAATAATTGTTCATACAAAATGTGATTTAATCAAATATATATACATATTTATCTCACAAAGTCTCTAGAGTCTCAATTACATAAAATGTATCATCATAATAAAGAAAAAGGTAAAATACATAACAGTAAATAAAGATAATCGCAATACATACTTGAATGTAATATTGATAACCTCAATAATATAACATGATTTGAATGTAATACATATTTAAATTATATTAGAAACAATTTGCTAGCTAGGTAATTGTGCTAAAAATCAAGTAAGAAAAATTTGGAAGAATTGGATCATCATGTCAGAAATAAAATAAATACTAAAAAAAAAATTGAAACAAAAAATAGAAATCAAAGATACAAAGAATATACTAAGCATACAAAGCAAAAAAGAAACAAAGAAGCAAGTAAACAAAGCAAAACATGTAAGGAAGCAATCAATCAAGAAGCAAACAAGGAAGCAGAGAAACAAACAAGTTAAGGAAAATCAAGTAGACAATTAAGAAAGCAATGAAAGCAGAGAAGAGAACAAGGTAATACACAAGCAAAGAAACAATGAATATGAAAAAGGAATCAAAGAAAGCATATATACATAGAGATATGAGGCAAGAGATTGAAGAAGACTACCTGAAACTAAAAATGGAATCCCGAGGTTACTCCTGTGGACATCTTCAGCAGCAATCTAGATATAAAATTACCTGCAGCAAACTCATAAAGCAAAATTCAGTACCAGTGATTGGAAGATGTCATAGTATAAAGAATGATTTTACAATGAGTACTACCTGAGCCTCACAGAGGAATTTTCTTAGTAAGTGCACATTTTTATCCTATTTCTTCATAAATGACCTCACCATCACCTAAATGAAAGAAAATAAAACACTCATGTAACTCATTAATTAAGAACTTGAAGATGTGCCTATAAAGTCTGAATTCAAATGTGAAAAGACTTGAAAAAAGAGAAGATTATCAAAATGGTGTTTACTCCATCTTGCTTTTGCCTTTCTGTCATCTCCACCTTCTGCTATCTCAACCATCACCTAAATAAAAGAAGATAAAACACTTTTATAACTCATTAAGAACTTAAAGATGTGCCTATAAGTCTGCATTCGAGTATCGGAGTATGAAAAGACCTGGAAAAAAAAAGCTAAATCAGATAGTGTTGTTGCTCAATCTCCATCTTTTGCTCTTCTGCCATCTCCACCTTTTGCCATAACCTAAATGAAAGAACATAAAACACTCATGTAACTCATTAAGAACTTGAAGATGTGCCTATAAAGTCTGAATTCGAATATGAAAAGACCTGAAAAAAGAGAAGATTATCAAATGTTGTTTGCTCAATTTTGCTTTTCCTCTTTTTGCCATCTCCACCTTCGCACTACAGATACAAGTTATTAACATGCAAACACACATAAAGTAGATGATTAATAAGTTCATCAGAAGATAGAAATCATAGTTGATAACATAAATAAAGTTGTGACATAAAATTAAAAACCCAGGATTTGTCTTGTAGAAGTGTTTGCTGCTTCTCTCCAAATTTCCAGTGTTATGCTCCATGGTTCTCTGTAGTCCTGAGATAGTTAACGTAGAAATTTGATAAAAGACTGAAGCAAACAAAATTACTTTCGAGCAAGAACTTACCTTGCTTTTGAAACACTCATCGTAAACACTCTACATTGAGTGGTGATGTGCAAACGTTGAAGAATGCAAACCTGAGAAGCAAAAATATAATGTTAAACTTTGTGTATTTGGTAACAAAAAACAAAGACAACAAACTGATGAAGTAAAACTAAGTCTTGATTTTCATGATTTAACTTATTCTCATAAAACTCGAAAATAAAGTGTGACCTTATATCAATATTTGATAAACAAGATTGCTTTATCACTTGCTCTTTGTGATACGTCCTTCCATTCCAAGAGTGAGCTTTCCTCTGCGTAGCATTCCTACAACAAAACCAGCAAAAAGCTACGCAAGTAAGCATACATGTCTTATAGTTCATAATAGTCTCAGAATTTTTCAATAGAGTTAATTAAGCAAGTTAAGTGCTAACAAAGGTATCAAAGAAGTAGTTGAGAATCATGTAAGTAATAAGTAAGCAAGGAACCAAAGAAGAAACATGTGAAAAACACACAAGCACACAAAGAACCAAGAAGAAACAATCATGGAACCAAAGAAGAAACATGAAAAACCAAAGAAGCACACAAGGAAGAAACAAAACAAGCACACAAGGAAAAAACAAACAAAGACCACACATGTAAGGAAAGAAAATAAGAACTCAACAAGCAAAAGGAAGCAAATTAAGGAAACACGAAAAGAATAAGTATATATGCAGGAAAAGAAAAAGAATAAAGCAAGTAAACAACGAATTATACACAAAAGTGTGTATAACTACATTGATGTATGGATGTATGAGTTCATATATGTATGTATGAATGCATTGTATGCATAAATGTATGTTTGTTGTATGACGTTCTTTTTAAGGGATTATGGAGAACACATATAATGCTCTTTGGTCTCTGATGAAATTTGTTTGCTGCAGAGTTAGAATTCCAGAAGAAGAAGAAAATGGTGAATAAGAGAGAGATAGGTAATAGAGATTTTGAAATTTCAAATTTTGGGAAACACATGTCTTTACAAGTAACAAGTTTGAATTCAAAACTTAGACTTTTCTTTCTCTAATAATAATGATTTTCTATAAATGAAGCTACGTATGTGCTCTCTTCCATCGAATTAACAACACACGAAAAGAAAGATGATAAGATTGAGTGAGAGAGAAGAGAAAAACCTAAGCTTATAGGATTATGCCTATGTTTATAGGATTAAGCTTTAAAGAGAGATGAGACAGTTAAGTCAAACTCATAATTGATAAAGCAAATGAATAAATACTACAGAATGTCAAAACTAAAAACGTCAATAAACTCATATTTTTTATTATAAAAAAACGTCATTAGTCTAGAAAGGATAACAAAATGCCAAAATTAAAATTCCCATTAATGATATAGTACGTATTCGTTTTTTTTAATACATAATTGTATTATATATATATTATTTGATCCAATATAGGTGATTATGTACTGAAAACAACTATTGTTAGATGACAATATATATCAAATTTAAAATAATTCTCATAATTTTGAATCATATATATAAACATTTATGTATAGGCAGAATATATCAATGTCATTTATATAAATATACATATATACATCATCATCATTAAGACATTAACTATATAAGTGGGCCGAAAATAAAGCCCATGATGGTTCTATTTTCACTGTTTTGGTATCGGCCCATTAGATACCTAGCTAATAATTCCTTTGGTGAATATGCAATTAGTTTAGTCGTAAAGGGTATTTAGATGTCAGAGTCGAAGTCGTAAGGAAAAGTCAATGCGTCAACAATGAACAGAGGAAGAAGACAAAGTCCAATAGGGCGTACCTAAAGGTCCAACACAGAAAGAGAGAGGAAATAAGCTCAAAACCTCTTCTTTCACACTTCTTTTCATTAATTCCATTGTTATCACAGACTTTTTTCCGAGAAAGAACAAAACTTTTAGAGATTACTCACTCACACAAAAGAAAAACAATGTTTTAGGCTACTCATAATTAGCCCGCTCAATTTTAGTTCTCTTTCCTCTCTGGGAATCTTGGTCTTTTATTTCTCCAATTATAGTGTCTTTTTCAATTTTCGCTCCATTTTGTACGCTCTGAACTGGGTTTGTGTTAACACATAAAGCTTTTACCATTTCTTCTTTTTAGTCGAAGATTTTAGAGCTGAGTTAGTGATTTGCTTTAATGGGAGGTTGCTTCAGCAATCGGATCAAGACAGATATTGCTTCCAGTACATGTGAGTTCTGGATCAATTTCTTGTCTTTCTTTTATTTATTATCATTAAATTTAGAGAAGGTGATTAAACATCTTGTGGAGATTTCAATGAGTTTGGTTTTTTTACACTTGTTTCCTGAATTGGAAAGTTTAAGATTTAAGTTCTTGTTCAGAGTAGATTTCTATTATTAGTAAGATTTGTTGAATCTGTGGAGATCACGGTGTCGGCCAGCTAAGTAGAAATCAGTGTCACTTTAATCTTTTTAAAAAGTTTGTCTTTTTAAGCACCTAGCCAGAGATTTAAGCTGATCCAACTACCATTCAATGGTTGAAGTTATAGTCAGATTTGGAGAACCCTAAAAGGCTGAAACCAGATTCATCAACTGTTTTCTCTAGAATTATATATGATCTAAATGCATTAGGTTGTGAAATCTTTGTGTGTTTGAATGGTTCTGAGAGAAGATTTATTGTAGGGCTAAGTTCGAGATTCTTGAGTAGAGATGGGAGCAAAGGCTCGTCGGCTACTTCCTTCTCTACTATACCTCGAACAGAAGGCGAGATCTTGCAAACTGCTAATTTGAAGAACTTCACACTCAGTGAACTAAAATCTGCAACGAGGAATTTCAGGCCTGATAGTGTGGTTGGTGAAGGTGGATTCGGTTGTGTTTTCAAAGGCTGGATCGATGAGAATTCCTTAAATCCATCTAAACCAGGGACAGGGATTGTCATTGCTGTTAAAAGACTTAACCAAGAAGGGCTTCAAGGTCATCGAGAGTGGCTGGTTAGTCACATTTCTTCCCAAGTTACCTTTTTGTTACTTCACAAGACTCCATTCAAAAACTGTCTTCTTTAACCTCTTTTTGTTGGTTGATTTTAACTATGAACAACAGGCTGAGATCAATTACTTAGGTAAGCTGGATCATCCTAACCTTGTGAAACTGGTTGGATATTCCTTAGAAGAAGAGCATAGGCTTCTTGTTTATGAGTTTATGCCTCGTGGTAGTCTTGAGAATCACTTATTCAGAAGTAAGTTAAGATATCTCCAAAGAAAAAGAAACTTATGAGAGAATTTGTTTTACACAATGATTAAATCTTTCTTTGTTTTCTCAATACAGGAGGAACATTCTATCAGCCACTTTCATGGAACACACGGATTCGAATGGCTCTTGGTGCAGCTAGAGGACTTGCATTTCTTCATAATGCTCAACCGCAAGTTATATACCGAGACTTCAAAGCATCCAACATCTTGCTAGATTCGGTATGATACACGATTGATACTTTGTGTAGCTCTGGTTTTTGATGCAGCCAGAGAAGTTCATCTAATTATTGTTTCTCTGAATCTGCAGAACTACAATGCGAAACTATCAGATTTCGGTTTGGCTAGAGATGGTCCGATGGGTGATTTAAGCCATGTCTCTACCAGAATCATGGGAACTCAGGGATACGCTGCTCCAGAATATCTAGCTACAGGTATATATGAACCTGCATTCTCTGTTACTTTGAAGTATGAACTATAAAGAGAACTCGAATACTGATGTTTATGTCAAATTTGAAAGGTCATTTATCGACAAAGAGCGATGTGTACAGTTTTGGGGTTGTGTTACTCGAGTTATTATCAGGGAGAAGAGCAATTGACAAGAACCAACCAGTAGGAGAACATAATCTAGTGGAATGGGCAAGACCTTACTTAACAAACAAAAGACGGCTTCTCAAAGTGATGGATCCTCGTCTCCAAGGTCAATACTCGCTAACCCGAGCATCGAAGATTGCAATTCTTGCACTCGATTGCATAACCATAGATGCCAAGTCTAGACCAACCATGGACGAAGTCGTCAAGACACTTGAAGAACTTTATATCCAAAAGGAGGCACCCAAAGACCAGCAGAATCCTCCAACCAACATTGACAACAACAACATCAACAAATCTTCACAAGCTGTTCATTATCCTAGGCCTTCAATTATGTAACAACTTAAAACAAGGCGCGACTTCTACTGTGTTTTAGAGATGTATAGACTCTTTTACCTTCTCTTGTTAGGTATAATGTTGTTTGGTAATGCATCTCTTCTTTTACCCACTTTCCTTGGCAATGTAAGGGAGAGAAGCAAAGGTAATAGTTGTAACTTAGGTTTTCTTGCAATGTTTACATGCAATCACATACAAAATATTTTGGGGATAAGTAAACCACATACGAAGAACAAAAAGGCAAAGAAGTGAGATCCCAGAAGATAATCAATATTTTGCTCATCGTCCTAACAATGCAACCCGATCCGACTGTACTGCTTGAGTAAGATTGATGTCAAAAAGCTCACAACGGATAGGCATTTCAATCTCATAGAAAGGATTCTTCAAGACATAGTCAGTGTAGAGTTCATAAATGTATCTAAGGAGGTTCTCCATATGTGGAGTTCCAGGTTCACAAACCACAAAGAACTTTGTTCCTGAGAGATAAGTGAAAAGGCGGAATCACAATTAAGAGAAAAGAAACATATAAGAATAGTGATGATATCTTGAAAATGGCGATGGATATTACCTGGGAGAGACTGGAAACAATGGAGATCAAAAGTGTCAGCTTCGAGAAGCTCGATTCCAGAACAGCCATTTACAGGTGAAAGCTGTTGAGAAATGGCATGCATTGAATGCCACAAACTAGCTACTCTCAAGCTATCATTCGTATCCATTCTTCCTTTTGTTCCACAATCCTAAATTTTCCCAAATCCAAACACACACACACGCACACAGATCTCTGAGTTACAGACAAAATTGATCAAAAATCAAATCCAAAGACAGTCTCTGAATTAAGAATTTTCGATTTTTAACACCAATTGAAACAAAATAGACAAAAAAAATTGTCTTGTGAATCAAATCATAGCGAAAAAAGTTCAATCTTTTAGCAGCTATTCACAAATCCTAGAGTAACAACACCTAAATCTCTGCTTCTTCGAAACCTACTGATCTCCAAAATTTTATTTTTTGGGTCTATCCCTAGAATATAATCGATGAAATCAGCGAAATAACATCAATTAGGTCGTCATTCTCCAAATTACATCAAGTCGCAAACTTCAACACAGCTACGAGATCGAGGAAAATAGAAAGATCGAGAGATCGTACCTTGTAAAATATTAAACCACCAGATTTGTTAATTATGTAAAGACTGTAAATCGCTGCCATTTTTTTTCCGAAATTCTTCAAAGATCCAACCCAAAAAATCAGCGTGACGATGAAGAACAAAGAGACTCAAGTTACAGATCTTACTGAAGAAATCAACTAATTAGTACTTTTACTGAAACTACGTCGTTTCCTATTGCTGGTCTCTACTCGCGCCACGTCGCTTTACTATTCAAAACGACGTCGTATCAAAGAACTATTTTAAAATTAGCGTCTCTTAAAGCGCCACGTGAGCTAATGTTCAAATCTTCACCAAAACGGTGTCGGTTTAATAACTTTCTTCACCAACTACCAAACGTCTGAAGAAAAAGTTTTAAGTAGAGAGGCAGAGAAGAGTAACGGAGAGAAGTACTAAAAATGGCGGTGAATGCAGAGAAGAAGCAAAATTCAACGGTGGAGATCTCCGGATTACGTTTCACGTATCCTGGAATCGATGGTCATCCACCTCCAGGATCGAAACCACTTATAGAGGATTTTTCAATCACGCTTAAATCCACCGATCGGTGTCTCCTTGTTGGATCTAATGGCGCTGGTATGTGAATTTCTTTGTCTCTTTAGCTTGAAATGTGGGTGTGTGGGATCTGAAATTGATTAAGGTAGTGATTAAAATCAGGAAAAACGACAATTCTGAAGATATTGGGTGGAAAACACATGGTGGAGCCGCATATGGTTAGGGTTCTGGGTCGATCGGCGTTTCATGACACCGGGTTAACATCTTCCGGTGACCTCTGCTATCTCGGTGGCGAGGTTTGTGATCATTTTCAATCCTTTTATGCCGTGTGTATGTGATTGGGTGACAAATTTAGTATGATTTTTGAGTTCTGAGTCGGAATTTAAAGCATTTGGGAATGTTCAATTTCAACCTTTGTAAAGCCTAAATTAAAAATCTTTTTTGCCTCAATTCAGTTTGTGTATTTAATGTATTCAAACCCTTACTGTTCACTGAGAACATTGTTTTGCTCTATTCTTTTCAGTGGAGGCGTGATGTTGCATTTGCAGGATTTGAAGTTCCGATACAAATGGACATTTCTGCAGAGAAAATGATATTTGGAGTTGCTGGTATTGATCCTCAGAGAAGAGATGAATTGATCAAGGTGAGTAGATATTTCAAAATCTGACTTGTGTGAGATGGTTAAGGTGCTGTAAGTTTATTCATCTTTACATAAGTATCTGCCATTATCTTAACTCATTTGTTCTATTTAAATTCCAATGTTAAACACGAAATCAGCTAGATCTTGGTTGGTCCTCGATATTTATCACATATCAAACTTCTGAATTATCATTACTTTATATTATACGATCCGGAATGAAGTTACTTGCTTTACACCAAATGCATGTGGTTTTATACCCTTCTGTTTTGTTCTAATTGCGGTTGGTTCAGGTGTTGGATATCGATATCTCATGGAGACTGCACAAGGTATCGGATGGTCAAAGAAGACGTGTACAGATTTGTATGGGACTCCTCAAGCCATTCAAGGTAACCCTAAACACTATCTCTAAAAGTACACATTTTTAGCCAAACCTGATTCTTCAGAAGATTGAAATGGTTTCTTGCTAAAAAAAGTGAACTAGGATCACAATAGTATCAAATTATGAAACATGCTTTAACAGTTTATCTGAATCCAAATTTCTTGGATCATCTACAGGTTCTCCTTTTGGATGAAATAACTGTTGATCTTGACGTTCTAGCAAGAGCCGACCTTTTGAAATTTCTGAGAAAGGAATGTGAAGAACGTGGAGCAACCATAATCTACGCGACTCATATATTCGATGGTCTAGAGGATTGGCCAACGCATATTGTAATATAACTACACAATCTCTTGTCTCTTTCTTTTTTTATTGCTGCGCCTCTACTACAGAACAATAAACTCATACATTTGCCATTGTAGGTTTATGTAGCAAATGGGAAATTGCAATTAGCAATGCCAATGGAGAAAGTGAAGGAGACAAGCAAGAAGTCATTGATGAGAACAGTTGAAAGTTGGTTGAGGAAAGAAAGAGACGAAGAGAGAGCGAGAAGGAAAGAGAGGAAAGCAAAAGGTCTTCCGGAATTTGAATCACGGGTCGAAGAAAGCCGTGTGGCCGGTGATCCAGCTCGGATGTTAAACAATGGCTGGGCTGCTGGGAGACTTCACTCTACTGTTGCAGGCGGTGAGGATCATTTCGTCTTAAGCTCAAACAGAGTTCTAAGATAAACCAAGGAGAGACCGACTTCCTCGGACCAAAAGGGGGCTGATAATTTTTATGTTTTTGTTTTTAACCACGAATAATAATAATTACAAATCCATTTCAAAATAATAATAATAATTCTTTTTATATCCTATTTTGTTGCTCTAAAATATGAAATTTCTATTTTATAATTTATACTTTTTGTAATGCGAGTGGTCTATAGTGAAGAGTCAGAGAGACTGTAAAATTTTACATTGTAATGTTTGTTTTCCCATCAGGATAACTTGATAAACCAAAATGGACTTTGGCTGAATTTAGTAGAAAAAGAACAACGAATTATTTAGTTGGGCCTCTTCTGAGCCCTGGTTTCAGTTCCACTATTGGGCCAATATGAGACTTCGACAAATACATGTAAATGTTGGAAATAAGAAATTAAAGATATAAGATAAGAACAAGAACAATTACGCATGAGAAAACCAAACACAAAAAGATTAAAAAAAATTCGAAGAAACATGATCTAAAGTGAACTAAAAGTACAATATATTATTACGGTTTATGTCAACAAATGATAACTTTTTTCAGAACTTAATAAATTATTATGTCTATTTTTTGGCCTAATAAGTTGTTATACCTACAAGTTTCGCTTTGGAATTACATGGTTAATAAAATAAAATAAAATAAAAAGAGAGAATAAATATCACAAATTCATGAAGTCACCTGTAATTTTCTTACGTTCGTCTATTGTTGTGTTTGTTCTTTTGTGCCGAAAAAAATGTGACGCTTTAGCGATGAGATAATATAAGGATTTATGCTCTCCACCATCTTTAATCGTTCTCTATCTTTCTTTTTTTTTTTTTTTTTTTTAAATAACATCATTTAATTTCGTTTTTTTTTTTTACATTTATCCAGGTAAACCCACCAAATAGACATCCCATCTATAAAAATATTTTCTATGTTTTTGAATTTATATTTCCACGTTATATAAATAGATAGATCTTTGTCTCTCTTTTTCAAAACTTTAAGTTTGTGTATTGTTGATTAAGGGAAATTTGAAATATATTAAAAAAACCACAAGAAAAATGAAATATGATTCGGATTCATATTGTTGGTCTTAGTTGAGATGAGAATCGTCCATTTCGATCAGCCACATACACCCACCCAAAACAATGCAACTAAAAGTAATAAAGTATATTAATTATTCGGTAAAAACTTTATAATATTCATCCCTAATATATATAATTATACCTTTGCATATATGCATTTATATATTGACGTAAGGCAACGAACAAATACCTCATTCCGAATTAACAAAAATGCAAAGATAAAATAACAATTTTCTCGGAAAAATATCTTTAGTTAAGTGATTAATGTCATATCCGGTGTATTTTTCATCCAAGTTTAATTACAAAAAATCGTGTTTATCCCACATAATATTATTAAAAAAATATGGAAAAATTTTAGTTATAAATTGTATATTGTCAATAAAAAAATAACTACTTCGTCATTACATCATGGACTGATGCATCTAGATGATAAGATATGAAAAACCATTGTCATGGGATTTTTTTTAAGTAACAATACTATTCTAACAAAATAAAAAGGGAAACATTATTTATTGTTTGGTCCATCGAGTAAATTATCAGAATATAAGATAAGATTCTGTAAAATCTAATTCAATATCTTATATACTCTCTTTTTTCACTGATAAATTTGAGATCGTAGGTAGCACATGATGACGGTGTAATGCATTTATATCACATCACATGAATTTATATTCTCTTTGATACATCACCTCTCACATAATAAGTACATACTCAATTACGTATCGTAGACCGTAGATCTCGGAATTTTGGACCGTATATTTCCGTAGATTCCGTGCGTGTATAAGTAGACTCGCCTAAAAGTACAGCGACGTCGCATTGATGAAACTCGAGTTGCAGGGTCTTTCTGATTACGCAAATGATTATTAAAAAACAAACTTGACATTTTTATTTTATATTTTAAACAACACTAAAAAATCAAGTTCACGCCTCCTAATATTGTTAGGAATTTGTAAAAAAAATTAATTAAATATTGGGCATTTGTCAATCTAAATATTAACAAAAGAAAACGTCACTTGACTAGAAAATTATTTTTGGTGAAATGGTAAATTCATTTCAGTTGTCTACTCCGTCATAATTCAACTACAAAGACTCGTATATCCTCACGTAATATTATTTGGGATTTAGAGGAATTTGTGTCGTAATCGTACCGTTCGACTATATTAACTACAATATATGCAAAAACTTAATATCAAGACTTAATCAGGACATAATACATAAACGTAAACAATACATAACATAAGCAACTTCCCATTATATGTAGACATTAAAGATTTCGTTAATGGAACAAAATGTTTAAATATTTATTTATATAAGTGGAAGATAATTGTTTCTTCATAATATATATATACTTAATACAATCAGAACATATATAAAAGAGAGCTGCGGGCTACATTTATCTTAATCCCAACTCTTTCTTTTTGCAGCCGCTTCAGCCTCTCCATATACCAAACAACACAAACACACCAAACAAACAAAAACAAACCCTAACCTTTAAAATAAAGCCCTAACTTGTAAACCAAGAAATCCCAATACTTTCCCTGAGAAAATAAGGGTAAAATGGTAAAACCCCAATTCCAAATCGTAAAACTAAATCAAAGACAAGTAAATATATATATATATAGATATGATTAAAAAACTTCAATATCTTCCGCCACGTAATTCATTTTTTATTTTGTAGATATCAGACTCGGAAATTCTTGCCGGAGTAAGTCTTTCCAAATTGCCAATTACTTGGAGCAATGTTCTTAGAAGTAGAGCTTCGACCATCAGAAGTTCTAACTCGGAAAGAAAGTGCTTGACCGACAAGAACTGCGTTAGATTGCCAGTTTTGTCCCCAGTTTCGACTCAGATTTAACCACTGTGTGTTGGTTCCTTTAACACTCACCCTTTGGACATCTCCAGCTCCAGCTACGTTAGTGACTAGCACTAAATTGAAGTATTTGAATCCATTGATTGTGAATCTTATACCTCCCTTCTTCCTACATGGGATCCTGCAACACCAAAAACATGTGTAATATTTAGTTATTTTGATGACTCGACCTAGTGATGAGTTATGTGGATGACCCGGCAAATGTATGGGGTTTAGTGAGGTTATGTCGGGCTTGGCTGACTCCAAGATCAACAAATGTTTATAAATCTTAGGGATCGAGATGTCTAAATGACTGAATCAGTCTCGGGACTTTTACACGGATCGACCACAATATTTTGTCAACAATTGGATCGATCCGATCCTTCAAACTTCTAACAATAATATCAACGTTAGAGACTCAACTATTTGACCAGTGACACTTTCTCGATATACCTAAAAGGTAATTTGGTACTTTTGAATTGAAAATTTAGGTTCATTAGTTAAAAGGTCTTGCCTTTAAAGAGACTTAGCTGCATTTAGTTAAAGGTCTTGGTTTTAAAGAGACTTAGAGCATCTGCATCCATGAGAGATTCATTTGAGTCTCTTACAATATAATATTATTCTTTTTAATATTATTTAATTTAAGAATATAATCAATATAATACAGTATTTACTTACTAATTATTATTTTAATTTCATTAAATAAAAATAATATTAATATATAGATTAAAAATATGCATAATAATTGATTTTGAAATATAGATAATTTTATTTTATGATTTATAGATATATCAAAATTAAGAAAATAATATATAAACAAGTTAATAAACATTTAAAACTATTGTGGATTTGATTTATTAAAACTTTTAAAATAACTAATCATAGGGTGACATGTGAAAAAAAAAAAATCTCTCAACAATCTCTAGAGACTTATGGGAGAATCTATCAACAATTTTAATAATTTTGTATTCTTTTATATTATTTTATTGATGAGAGTATAGAAACTACGTCTTTAAAATACTGAAAAGGAGATTGCATAAACTCAACTAAAAGAGTACATTAGTAGGGGGAAAAAACTTTTTTGTTTCATTCCCGAGAAAGAAATAAAGAATAAAGAAAGAAAAGGAAGCAACTTTCTCGGGAAATTAAGAAAAAATGGAATAAAGAAAAGAGGGAACATGCGAAGGCTCTGAAAATCTTCAGGCTCACAGATTCTTAGATTTGGAATCCTAATTGCTAAAAAAAGTTGCTTTCGAATCAAATTAAATATCTTTACACCTTTTTGACTAAGTAATAACAACATTAATCGATTTCATAGGATCAGTCTCGAAAAACAAAAAACGAGTATAGAGACTAAGAACAGAGTATAGAGATGAAGTTACCTGCGGTAAGAGACGGGGACGATACCAGCCTTATACTTAGCGAAGGAAAGAAAGGCAGGCATGGCGAGATCAAAGTGTTCACGAGGAGGATTACACCAACCACCATTGTCACTAGCTTGAGCAAAGTTTGGAGGACAGAAATTAGTAGCAGTGATAAGAAGTGATGGGTTTCCAGGAAGACACCATCCTGGATCATTGACACATTTGAGCTCAAAGCAAGCTCCACATGTCAATCCATTGTTGAATAAGGCTGTGCTTAAAGCTGCTGTGTTTGTACCATAACCTTGATCATACAAATTCCCGTACCCACACGCACCACCTGCATATTCAATCTTTTTAGTTAATAATCATATTCTTGTTTGTCATTCAATAAAATTGATCCATAGTTCAAATATTCCCTAAAACCTCAAACAATTACATCTGGGGTTACATTGAGGAATCGAAATTTTCGTGAAAAAACTGTATAAATGAAGATTTAATTACTTAACCGAAAACACTTCCCTAAAAATGTTTTACTATTTGGAATTTTTAAAATATGGGATTAATAATTGCATCAATAAAACTCGATTAATAATTTAAACATTTCCTAAATTATCAAACAATTTCATGCGAGATTACACGATTTACTGAAATTGAATTTTGGTGGTGAAAACCCGAAAACACTTCTCCAAGAATAAGATATATTTGGGAGTTCTTTTAAAAAATTGAAATTTGGATCGAAATGATATATATTTAGTGAAATGTTTGTTTACAATATACTCAAGACTCTAAAGTTAGAACCTTTAGGTCTAAAAAACAAAGGAATGAGAGAGAGAATATACCCATAGTGCCTTGAGCATCAGCACCGCCGTAGAAGGTGGCATGAGCGTTAGTCCAAGGACCACCGGTGTAAACTCCGGGGATTCTGGCCTTCACCATCGTTGTGGACAAGGCAGCAACCACCATAACTGTCACTACAGTAATAACTTTAGCTGCCATTGTTCCTTCTTAGGTTTCGTTTTGGGAAGAAAGAGAGAAGAGAGAATTGTGTGAGGAAGATGAAGCTATGAAGGCTACTTATGGAGGGAGAGACTCAAGGATTCTTATGACTTTACGGCTTTATTTTATTATTTTCTAGTTTCAGTAAGTTTACAACAACAATAAATTAATAAATTGGAATATATATTTGTATTATATTCCACCGAACTCAAAAGATTGCATATCAAAGTGTTTAATCACGATTTTAATTTGGTTCTAACTTTCACTTACTTTCAATCATTTCTTAAAAAACAAATCATGTGTTTTATTTTTCTCATGTAAAGAGGACTATATTCTAAATTCGATAACGAGAAATAGAAAAATGACAAATAATCCAATTTTTTTTGGTACTTATTCTTCTAAAAGAATGTAAAAGAACTACTCAACACTTGTTTCTGACTTTTCGTAAAGTAATTACAAAAATCTTATATGGTACTCAAAAGTTGGTATTATCTATTATTCACGTGTAATTTAGTAAAAAAATTATATCAACAAAAAAGTTAATATCTACAAAAAAAGAGATCAAAAAAATTACAGACAGGTAATTATAAAAGTAATTAGGCTCTTTTAACAGTATATATTTAATACATTTTTTACCTTAATTAAATACCATATATAAAAGTAAAAACTATAGGCCGATATTAGAGATGCAATTAATAATCGGCCCATACAACTTGGCCCATTAACTAACAATTACGGCGGCTTACGTGGCTATGGTGATTAATGTCTGCGCCAATTAAAATTAATCACGCGCACACCATGTTAGTTAACCTCACGCGCTAGAAACTCGTCGTTGAAATTGGAGTTTTAGCGAATCGTAGCGCGTAGAGTAGGAATAGGTCTGCGACGAGATCTCTCGTCACACTGACTTTAACTGCTAACTAATTAACTAAAAAGTGTTAATGTGACGAATCCGTTAAACCGACACTCTTACCATTTATAGATTTGTCATTTATTAACATACTTGATGATGTGGGATACATTTTTTTTGTGAAAATTAATAACATTTATAGTTATTTTAATTTATTTATAATATTTCTATGTGATAATTGATTTGTATATGTAAATTTATTAATTTTATATATCTTTAATATACTAAAAATCAGTTTATAATGATAACATTGTTGTACACGAATTATATTTTTTTAAATCTGTTGATTTAATTTTTGATGCATTACAATTTAGGTTTTTAAACCCATGTTCATTATGTTTTTAGACATGTATTCATTTAACTTATTAGATATGCGCTCATTTAGAGTTTTAAATTCATATTCATTTTTATCATTATTATATATTATCAATTATATCCATTTGTATTATTATTTAAATTTTTATAAATACATATTATATTATTATGTGAGGTCGTTCTTGTATTTTTGTTTGTTTTTCATATTACATTATTTGATTTTAATTTTAAAAATTTATATTTATTTCAAAGTTATTATAAGTGGATTTAATAAATTTATAACTTATAATATTTTAATATATTTATATTTTTAATAGATTAATAATATTTTGTTTGTATTCTAACGAATTAGGAATATAATTTATAATTTCTGGAATATGAAAATTAAAAAATAACTAATGATATCCAAGACATAATAAAAATATGATTTCCGAAAACCATATTATATAGAAGATTTTGTATACATACAATAATACAAACTATAATTATTTGAAGAAATCTCCTTATAAATATTCTAAATCATATAATTGTTTTACATGAATTGTCCAAGTCAATAAGATTTCTTAGTCTTTTTGAACTATATTCAAAATATTATGTTGGTTTATTTTGATAAATAGATAGTAATTTCAGTTATTATTTATTATAGGTGATTGAAGCTCAAATATTATTCTTGTATTATCTAAAATAAATTTAAAAATATCATGTGATTATAATTTTACTTTATTATAATATTTTCAAATAATAAATTTGTTACAATAATTCATACACCAAAACAAATTAATATAACATGGTGTTTAGATTAATGTTATACTTTTATTATATAAGAGATATATATATAGAAATAAACGTAATATTCAAATATAAATAAGGTTTATTAAAAATTATGAAAACTATAAAAGATATGTCATTATCTCTATCTCATTAAAATTTAAAATAGTATTAAATCAAAAATAATTTTATCTAATTTTCAAATAATTTTAAAACATAATTATATTGCCTTGATTTTTTTTTAAAAAATTTAAATACAAAAATTAAATTTAAAACAAATTTCTTTAAATAAATTTTAATATTCATAGCAGCTCCGGAATCAACAATGTTAAAATTGAATATTAATGTATAACTGTTATACAAAATAATAGAAAATCTGAATGCAATAAAAATACGAAAAAAAAAGAAAGAAGAAAAGAATGCAGCATATTGTTTATTAATTGTTAGCTAGTTGATAATTATTTTATATATAAGCCGAATAAATAGCTAATGCACGTGGTCCTCACATGGGCACCTCACCTATTTTTCTTTGGTCAATTTCCGAATTGTGTGACCAATAAGATATCTCACATGAATTGAAACCTCCTATCCGATCCGATCCAATTCCGATATTTTATATTTTATATAATTCTTAAATTATTGAGTTACAAAACAAATAAAAAGGATACAAATCTATTTGATATGAGGTATCAATTACATTTCTTCCCTCTGTTAGTGTACAACACAAGTACACTCTAATTCGTTTTTATTTATTTAAACCAAAACATAATTGCTAATAAATTATACTGGTGTTTAATAAGATTTTCATTTGTAAAAGAGTGACCGTATAAAAAGTACACGGAAAATACGGCATAACATTTAAAAGGGCCGTGCGTGGATGCAGTTGGGCCTCAACTGATACTGGGGCCCATTTTCACGTTTTACCACATTCATTACATATGCATATAATTATACTCATAAAATCATAAATACGAGGTCTTTTATAATTCCATAAGTGGTTTAGAAAAACACATGAATAAATGTATGTTTCATCGGTTTTCAAAAAAAAAAAAAGTATATGGTTCTCTAAACTATGTGCGTTTGTGAATATATATGTATATATATGTATATATATTCGACCACTATATCCATGTGGCTTCATTTATTGCCACTATTTTACAAATTAAAAAACTCATAAATTGATCTCAAGGTACGTAAGCCATTACTGTTAGTGCTTCTATATTACTACGTTAAATGTTTTCACACTTTTGTTGGGTTTTTTGTCGATATTACAAATTGTATTCTAATTACATTGTTTACACATAAAGATTGTCTCTAAATCGTAAGTAATTTAATGTGATTAAACCAAATAGTCAACAAAAGTCGGAGATATATTTCAAGTAAAATTCCAAAAAGCACATGTGAATGTTTCCAAGAATGTTCACTTAGAACTAATCATTCATGGCATTAGACGACAATTAATAAATTTTTACTACATGTGAGAGTTTATTTTTAATTATATCGATAATCTAAAGGTAAACTAGTGTAGGTTTAATTAACTAATATTGTAAGTGTAGTTTTGAAGGCAAACAAATTTTTAAATTTCACTTCGTCCGTACCACTTGACATCAAAGCACCTATGACTATGAGTGAGCTTTCCAATGAATGTATAATCGAAATCGTCAATTTACTTTTTCTTGTTTTAATATTTCTTACTTAGTTGCACATTTCATTAATCATATATCATACGAAATTTATGTTAGTGGCCTATACTTCTTATCTTAGATTAGAGGTCAACCAATCAAATTTTTCTGTATAACCATAATGATCTGAATTTTTATCACTCGACTAATCTATGATTTAATTAGTCTTTCAAAAGCTGCTAGACATATAAATCACTGTACCAAAGCTCAATATCCATTTAGCTAGGAAATAGTATTTAAAATTCTTAGGAAACGTGAACCTCCGCAAGTTTACTGCTCTCAAAATCTCAATCCTAATACCACGTAGACGCCTGGTTCACCTATCATAATCTCATCACAACTTGTTACATTGTGTGTAACTTGTAATTGTCAAAAGAAAATAAAAAAAGCTAGTAAAACACATGTAGTTGGCTTAACATCGTTAAGATTAAATAAAAAATTGAGTTAAGAAACTGATACATGCATTACTATTTGTTACGTGTATATGAAATTAACAACTAGTCGGTGACGGGTATTAATGGTTAGAAGACATAATGTGAAGGAACATAGTAACATGAAAATATTCTCATATATTGTTTGTTGCTTCACATTTAATTCTTATTAATCGATACGCTTATCTTCTACAACGTACATTTTCAGCATTTGACTTTATTTTATTCCCACCGTAACAAAACTCTCGGTACGATTTGACTTACTTAGAAACAACGTACAAGTGAAAATCCTTCATTCGTGGAGGAAGAAACGCTACGATTCCAGTTTGTTCAATCATTAGCATATAAGCTATTGGAGCAACTAACTATCTGCATATGGTCATCACAAGTCTTGAATTTCTCTTTTTTTACATTTTTAAAAGTCTTATATTTAATCGGAGTTTAATCTATTCAAAGTGTTATATAGAACAAAAACAAATTTTCTATAATGACTTAGAATTACAACATGATGTAAAATTGAATTATTAACCCACCTATAAATGCGTACCAATTACCATAAGCCCAACTCTCAAAAGCAGATCATAGCTCGACCCACCAATGGTTGTGTGATTGTGTCCATCAAAATTTCCCCGTCACCGAAAGAGCAAAGTAATGTCTAAGGATCTTAAATGCAGAATTAAAAGCCTTAGTTGATATATGGGTGGAGATTAGTTACCTCTTTGCAAACGCAAGCTTTCTATCAGTTTCAGGCATCTCCATGTATACAGAAACCGAATTTTGACGAAATTTCCGGGAATTATACGTAAATTTAATTCTCTAGATAACCTCTTTGAGAAGAATAAGATCGTCGAGGGGATGAGCTTCTTCTACTCGAACTTCGATTTCATCGCCCACTTGTTTTCCTTCTGACACCCACGCGGTTGCTTGAAAACCCACCTGGAAACATTTTGCCAGTGATATATAACTTATTCAAAACCGCTTATTATGCGAATTTTTTGCGGTAGGATTAAAGAATTACCTCAACCAACAAGAGAGATGCAATTCGGTCTTTGAAAAATCTCAAGATCACTGCGGTGTACTTTTTACCCTTTTGTTGTCTTCTGAGAAACTCTATTACCCAATATCGGAGACCTGTGTTGGAGAGTTTTCTTACCACTTTGCTTTGCACATTTACAGTTGCTGCTATAGCTTCTAACTCACCAGCTGAGAATGGAAAATTGTCACCTCCTCGAAGAAAAGCCTTTATCTGTTATTAAAATAACACACTTTACCAAATTACTAAATTGATTAATGTTCAAATGAAGGCTAAGGCAGAAATCCATAGTACGAACAGGATTCACCCAACTGATCCAAATAGATCATTCAATTAAGATAAATTGTCAAAGAGAGTCAAAAATAATTGTACATGATGATGAAAGAAGTTTTACCTGATAGTGTGCAGTAAGATCCATGTATCGACGGATGGGAGATGTGAACTGAACGTAACCAGGAATTCCGAGTATTCCATGACGAACAGGACATCTGAAATTCATTTCTGCAGCACGCATTACTTTGACAATGGATGCAGAACGTACAGGTCCTTCTGGAAGATGTGCAAATGCGGATACATCAATATTTGACTGTGGTTGTCCTCTATATGGCAACGGAATATTATGCTGAGACCCAAACGTTGCTATAACCTCCCCACAAAGAATCATCATTTCAAAAACAAGTCTCATCGCTGGGTCTGCCTGGTTTTCTACGTAGAGATTTATCAAAGGTTCTGGATCGTCAGGATTCACCACTTTGATGCGAGTTTCTAGCGTATTTGTGTCTACTGCGCCCTGTGCAAGCCCAGGAAAACGCAGGTATTACATATAAAATAATAATAAACAGAAAAAAATACCGTCAAGCAAGAACCTTAATGCTCATAGAAGCCTCTACTGAACCTTTTACGTTAAAAATTTTAGACAAGATAAAACCATTAGCAAAACTATGTTTTCTATGATATGATTTTGATAACAGACCACACAACACTTAAACCAACCTGTTCACGGCGCCACTGAGAGCGAATGAAAGCTGCCTCAGACAGAAGTTTTAATTCAGCTTCTTCTTCTAGGCTCAAGTGAAGCAGCTCGGAAGCACTTTCATATGTCAACATATAGGTCGGTTTGATGATTGAGTTATCTACCGAATATTCTGCAATACTGTAACAAGGCTCCTTAAGCTACTTTTTCAGTTCTCAACATTTGATAGATTAGAACTCGAAAGAAGAGCAATGATTATTGAGTTACCTGCCGTCAGAATGCAGGACAACAGACACAGAGACAGCGTTGCAGTTTTCTCCTTGTCTTAAACTCATTCCTTCCATAGCAAGCTTCTCTGGAAACATAGGATATGTAGCCGTAGGCAGAAAGACAGAAGTTCCCCTTCTCCTTGCCTCTCTGGAAACATAGGATAGGACATACTAATTAATCAGAGAGACCTAAAGTTTGCTCTTGTGGTGATCAGAGACATACATCAAACTTGCCTGTCTACTTTGCTCCCAGGTGTAACATATCTAGCAGGATCAGCAACATGTATCCATATTTTTATCCGTCCATCCTGCAATCTAGTTGCGCTGAGGGCATCGTCAAGCTGCAAAAATTCCATAAGAGAAATCAAAAATGACAAGTGGACTGAGATGGCATAAAATTTGGATTTTAAAAACTAGACTTTGTAAAATAAGTATAAGAGACTTATAAGCACTTACCTCATCTGCCTCATCAACATCAATTGCATAAACCTTCAAGTGTGTGAGATCAATCCTCCTAACCTAAACAAAGTCTGAGAAAGTAAGCATTTTGAATCTCGGAGAAAGATTGTAGCAAGGACTTTACTAAAGTGCCAAAAACACGACATCTTGGAATAAATATTCACCACAAACACAAGAATAAATATTTTCATGTAAGACACATATCCAAAGCCAAATGTAGGTCAAAGTGCTCACCTCGTCAAGATCAGATGACTCTGAAAGAAGGGCTTCAGCAGCTTCAGTGATTGCTTCCGAGTGGTGGGTGGGAAGATTCAGCTTAAGTAGATCAAGATTGACATGTACAGGAAAATATCCAATATCTATGAGAAGGTTTAGTGCCGAGACAGATGTTTTCTGTAACCCCATGGATTTTAAGATCTGTCATAGAGAAGCGACCAAAATACATATGAATTACCAAAAACAAATTGACAATTGTTTCAACAACCAAAAAATTAAAAAGCAATCAGAGGTGTTACTTCATATCTACATATTATAAAGCTGAAATTTATATATGGCTGACTCACCATTCCGGCCAATTTCCGCTGGTCAGTGCTTTCCCATGAGTCAATAGCATAAGCTTCAAGTGAGCCAATCTTATCTTGCACTTTATCATCAGCTAGCCATGAAGATTTTGGGGGCTTGGCGTGACTAGGAGCCTTCTTGGCAGACTTCAGCAATTGAATAAACTCCTGAAACGTTCTCTCTTCTGCCTCCTTCATGCGTTGCCTGCGTAAAAGCTCTTCCACCTACAAGAACATTCCATGAGAAATTATCAGAGAAAAGGTCTTCAGGCAAAATCATGTTTACAATAACAAGAAAATAGCTACAGAGAACACCCTTCACGTACATCACCTAAACTAAAAGAAAACACGGGAAAAAATGCTCAAGAAATACCTGTTCAGTAGGCCGGGGGCTATATATTGATCGAGAACCTTTTGACTCTAATACAGAAAAATATATCTCGTCTTGTGATAGCAAAGAATGAGCACAATAGCTATCAAGAGGATCTGAACGACCATATATTATCTGCAAATTTAAAAGCAAAATCAAACAACAGGCTCAACTCAGCAGCTACATTAATTAAAATATTTAGTACCTCTGCTAACTCTTCTGGCGTCACAGGTTTGTTCTTTTCAAGTAACTCGATCCAAGCAAACTCAAGCAGTTGAGTATCCTACATTGAAATAATAATAGAAGCTCATTTATGGGTAATTCTAATGCTTTGACTAGAAGGACCAGAAAAACAATTCTAAACCTTTTACAATGTCATTACGTACCAAGTTATCCTGAGCCCTCTGGAGAAAATCAGTAAGTTCTTTATGGTCGAAATTATTAACACCCGGGACGATGTACGTAATTTGCTGTGGTTTGATGGAACAAGTAACACCATTCTGCGCCATTAAAGTTTATATAAGTCTGCAAGCACTGCGCCAATGCAAGAGCATGTAATGAGTACGAAGTTTTGAGCGAAACCTGATCAAAGACCATCCAGTTCTTCTTCCCATCACGTCTATGAGAAACTGCCAACAATACCCTGTCTACGTCCTTCTTAAACTCCAGAAGCAAACCCGCCTCTAGTTCCTGGTTTACTAGTTTATCCTCCAGAATCTCTCCGTAGCTTAATTTCATCCTACATGATCACCTAATTACACAATAAACTACCTACTCCAGAAAAAAAGCACCAAAGCAAAAACAATCGGTATTTCCTAATTCAACTTCTGAAGCATTTCATTTCCAGTAATTTTGTTTTTCCTAATAATCAATACGTATATGAAAGAAGGATACTGAAACGTACTTCACACTGGCGCGAACTCTGATTCGGCTTCCCTTGCGGCTGCTGATAGATTCGAGCACCTCGGAAACACTTTCGACCATACTATGAATGCAAGACGAACAGCTTGGGGACTCACCAGCACCATTTGGTCCGAGAAACCGCCTGTTCGCGCGGGATAGTGGCAAATACAATCCTAATTTCGAGAATTCCCGGAGATGAGACGCTCTAAGGCGCTGAATACGGTGGCGAAATAAGGAGACAGGAGGACCGCCGCCGGAACTAGCGGTGCGAATGATGGAGCAACCATTGATTGCCCTCACCGACATCATCGTAGCTACAGTTCAAAACGACACCGAACGATTAAGAAGAATATCTCCGTACGATATCGGAAGTAAGCTAATCGCTCTGTGTTCTTGTGGCGATAGAAAGGCAAATGAAGCGGGTGATAGAAAAGAGAAACTATATGTTTCGCCCTGTATTTTTAATAATTTACCAAATGTCACCTAATTTTAAAATACAATCAAACCCAACAAGCTCGTGTTTTCAGTTTGATCCCGGATATTATTTTTTTAAAGGTTTGAAACATTCCATATTACCAGTACATCTCACATGTTTTATTCGCAACAAAAGAAAAGATTCAAAAACGAGAAATGATTTGAGAGAAGAGAGCCTTGAAGTCTTTGGTCGGAGCACTGGTTCCTTCTGGCTTTGAGCCCAGATCGAAAGCTTTATTCTTAGCTTCCTCAAACAGCAATGCCTGTACTTGTTAAAACGAAATATATCATGCTGTGAAAGTAAATTTAGAGAAGGTTAAGATTTTATTAAGAAAATAAAAGCTGGTGAGTTAACCTGAATGCAGACTTCTCCTACATCAGCCCTCGGGACAGTTTTTGTGTCTGACTGAAGAAGCTCATCGTCTTTACCAACTATCAGCTCTCGTAAGCCACCTTCCTTATCTAGAAGTCCTCCAGCTCTAAGTTCATCACCAGAAAAAAGTTTGGGGAAAACAAGAACAGAGATTATCAAGTAAGAACGGGATTAAGAAGATCGAGAAACCCACTCATTGATATTTGATCCACGGGATAAACAGCTTGATCAGTTACCAGGACAACAGTGTAACTGAAAATCTTTAAAAACTACATAATTTGGGATGAATTTCGATGAGGTAATATAAAACGCTGTATAAAGAATCTGTTTTACCTTATTATTGTGTAAGGAGTTCCACATTCAGAAAGGTATTGTTCAGCTTTTCTCTTCCAAACCTGAATCAATAAAATGCACACAAACTTGAGGCAAAAGATCCCAATGTTGCTCGCAAGGTAAATAACCAAACTCATTTAGAGAAAGAATATAGAAATTCTACCTACCAGTATATTCCCATTTCCCAGTTTGTTCAAAGGATGATCAGGATTCGTTCCACCCATTGACCCAACCAAGACAATATGCTTAACACCAGCAACCTTGGCTGTACATAGATGCTCACCAAATTAGGCATTAGACCTAAAACAAGACCAATAGAAGAAAGCACACAGGAAACCAGGGAAAACAAAAATGGAACCTGCATCTATCTGATTCTTCTGGCCAATCCAATCAACCTACGCAAAAACCAATTTTGTGTTACTCTGCAATTAACAAATATTCAAGCTGAAACTTGAAAAGGGAAGTCTAGAAGTTCTTGGTGATTACTTGTTCAGGATATTGTCCATCATCAAAAATGAACTCAGGTCTTCCACCTTTTGTGGGGTCAAAACCAGGTTTCATTTTAGGCACAGCACTAGTGAGAATTACAAGCGCATCAATCCCTTGAACTGCAGGGTTTATGGTTTCAATATCCCTTATATCCCCAATGAAGACATCAGCTTCTCCTCCAATTTTCTCTTTTCCTTCAGGAGTTCTGACTAGACCCTTTGCTACAAACTTGTCTGACCTCTCCTTCAACTTCTTGTAAACAATCTGGCCTATTAATTCCACAAAATACAAAATAAGAACCACAATTTCATCACATGAAGAAGCTTAAACTAGATCATCGTCTTTCAAACTTCATGAAAACGAAAAACATTTCAAAATAACAATAGAATTCCAGATTGGTCCAATTGATCATCACATGCATAAACTCCACATTCGGACGAGATTTTGAAAGTTTGGAAACCCAGCATCACATGTTTGGATCGTAAGCCTTGATTATGTTCACAGTAGCATCACTAACCCTAGAATCTTGCAGAAACTACTGTGGAATACGCGGTGTTCTCCATAATTTTAACAGAACGAGCGATAACTAAAATCAAAATCGGCAGCAAAGAAACAAAGCAGTGATTACCTGTTCTACCACTAGCACCGGTAACGAGAACGGTGGGAAGATTCGCCATGGAAGAAGCTTGTAACGTTTTAGATTTTTCCCTGAACTTAAATTACCTCCCGAAGCCATTAAAGAGTGTGAGAGAAGAATCAGTATGAGCAAGCATTGATGACCATATGATGTGAAAGTAGTTTGTTGGTGATAAAGACACGTGTAATCTTCTTAGTGGTACAAATGACTGACACTCTTTTCTAATCACTTAATTTCATTATGGGCCACTACAATATTACTGTGTTGGGCTATGGGCCAAGATTGTTCTTTAATAATAGTCCATCATTTTGAAGGTGACGTGCCGTTTCCATGATCTTGCAGCCAGACACAAACGACATGATTTTCCGAAACCATTGATTTTTTTGTTTTGTATATATTCCTAAACAACTGTAATTGAACTGTCAAGTCAGTCACGAGTTTTGTTGTCTTGTCAAGAGTGAAGAGTGTTGCACATTTTATAACGTTTAAGTTTATGAATATTATATTATATAATAAAGAATATTATGATCACTTTTCATATCCTATGATTTCAAAAGATATCACAATTAAAATTTAAGTTAAATAATAATAATAATTAGTATGATATGGTGAGATCGTGCTGATTTTCTATGCATTATTAACGTAATTTTGTAGATTATATTGATTGGTTCTAGATGATACTCGGTCCTAGAGGAAATGTAATTATTTATTTTTCCAACAAGGAAGGTCAATATTATTTTCTCATTTTTATTTCAATATATAAACACAAGTCGAAAAACAAAACAAAAATGACGTTACGTCATTTGAAAAAGAAATTGAGAACGACAGTGGTGGAAAATTAGGTACAATGGTGAAATAGTCCTAAGCTCTAACAGATGTCTCAACGGCGACCTTGCCGGAATATGCAACATCCGGCGACTTTCTGGCCGATTCCCATAACTCCGGTATCGCTTCTTTCAGGTTATGAAGGTTTTCCAAAGCATAGTCTGCTCCTTTAACTTTGTTTGATTTACCAACCTGAAAACAACAAGACGTCAATTCCGGTTAGGTTACCAAAGTAATCGTAATCTAAGTTAAATTTGATTCCGGTTAAGTAATCGTACCAGAACCGTGTGAAGACCAACGCGTTTTCCAGCTTGTACATTTCGGACACTATCCTCAAAGAACAGCTGCATGAGAAATAATATAAATTTTAGTTTTGTTGTTCACGTTTTTGTAAAAATTTTGAAAATGTTACTAAAAATTTTGGTTAAGCTATACCGTTCGGTTAGGATCAATATTGGCGATTTCTAGAGCTTTCTCAATAGCAGATTCAGATGGTTTACACACAATAGGTGTTTTGGGAAGTGACTCAACCGATTCAGACCGATCAAAATGTGCCACGATATCAAAAATCTCAGAATTGTTAAACGTAGTGTTTTGGTTCATTTGGTTAAGTGTTTCGAAACAAATGATTCCTTCAAAACAATCTTCTAATCCCAACTTCTTCAACGCTTTGGCCGCGTGAACTCTGTCCGCATTTGTAAATATCTAATCATGTGGAAAAGATCAAATGATTAATTATTTCATTAAAACTATAGGTTAGTGATTAGTGTATAATATTTATTTAAATAAAAATGTGATTGTGACACGTACGACTTTGCGTAGAGGAAGGCTAAGCAAGAGGCTGCGAAGAACAGGATCGGGCTTTATGTTGTCGTAAGGTAAACGACCATGGACAAAACTGTGGTACTCGTCATAATCAAATTCATATCCAATCGCCTAGAACGAGAAGATGTTTCAAAAATGTTAATAAATACAATTTAGAAAATAAAACAAAAATTAAGGATAATATTTGATCACTTACTCGAAGACCAGCCATTGTTGTTCCATAGTTCTTGTAAAGAAGATCAGACAATTCCACGATTTTGTCCTTTGGTATACCGAGTTTCTCGACCATATAATCTGTTAAACCAGAAAAATTTGAAAAAAACAATTTTAGAAATGAAAAACCAGTCGATAAATTGATAGCAAATGGAACAAAATATAACCTTTAATGTTCTTGCCACATTCTCTTGCGACTCCGGTGCTAAGAGGATAAAGAGTATCGTCCAAATCTAAAGAGAATTTTGATAAACCGGATAAGAAAACTATTCGTGTAATTACTCAAAAAGTTTTTGGTTTGTTTCGGTTAACAACATACCGAACAAGAGACAGTCGTACTTCTGCGTGGATGCAAGTCTATACCGGTTCTCGAACTCCATTTTCTAGAACAAATGATTGAATCAGAAAATTGTTAAATGTTTAATTATTGTGAATCACAGAGATCTTGCATCGACAATAATGACAGGTTTTTGACAGATTTGGATTTGCATATTAGATTTGTACTTTTGTTTTGAGATTAAAAAAAACCACAAAAATAGTTTTGTGTAAATATTGAATGGACAAAGTTGCTTGTGTCCTAAGAAAGTAAGAATAAGATTTTTTAAAACGTGAGCTGAGAGATTCAATGAATGGTAACCACTAATTGTGCCTCCTAATAATTGTTACTATGACATATACACAAACTAAAATAGAAAATATATATTTAATATCTATCATTCATACATAACACACGTGTGTGGACAACACAAAATGTAATTGTGTACGTATTAACCGGTATAAACCGAATATAAATTGGTTGTAACTCGTAAGAAGATAAATTGGTTGTAAGTGACTGGTGGAGTAAATGAAGTATACCGGTATAAACCAATTTTTGACCAGTATTTGACCCGATTGACTTAAATAAAAGACTGGTTTAGAAAAATAGCTGCAGGATTGATGGTTTATGGATCCGGTTAGAATATTTTTCAATTTTGGTGTGCAATTAAGTATCAACGAAAAATGTACAATTTAGACCAAAATATACTCCGTATGTTTTTATACCCAATTTATAATTATATTTTACCAGCCTAAAAATTTATATATATAAAAAAATGTACGCAATACAAGTAAACATTGGGGACGATGAAATATTATTCAGAAAAAAAGAACGTAACTAATAAAGTGGAAATTTGGACGAAAATTAAAACAGCATGAAGTTTGTAATGAAAACAGAGAAACAGCGAAATGTTCGTAAGCAGAAGGAGGAAATGGAGAGGCGTTTAAGAATACCTGAGCCTTTAGAACTGGTAGAAGAAGAAAAAAAACGGCGAGAGTAGAGAGAAAGAGCAGAGAATGCTAAGAGAGAGAAAGGTGTGGGGGGAGGGATTAAGAGAGGAAGTCGAAGGGTTTATATAGGAAAATTTTCTCTGGCTCTTTTAGATCATTAAAAGCTATTTGCTATTTTTTAACTATATGATATATAGTTTTTTTTTTAATTAATTGCTTTCTCCTCCTAACTACTTTTTAAAATTAAAAAAAATTAAAATCATCGAGTTTTCTAAGTTCTAACGTACAAGTCAAATGAAGAAGATGACTACGCTATGCTTCTTTCTTATTTCGTGCAATTATACGATAAGTTGTAATCAATTATTATATTATCTCATCATATGATTGTTTCATAGAAAGAAAGTGTCTCAAGAAATCATTTCACAATAATAAATCTATGAGAAATTTGATTTCTTTTGTGGATTTATAATAAATTCCGTAAGATTACAACGTCATAGTAAAAAAACCAGCAAAAATAGATATTTCTATATACAAAATTCACCACAAGAAACATGAGACTAAAATCGACGGCAAAACTTTTCATAGCAAATAAAAGTACCTCACAATGAAAATTCTAAACCGGTAAAAATAAAATCTCACACATATTATAAAAGTAGTGAAGTTGACCACTTGTCATTTATATAGCTATATATTAATTTTGGATTAACATCATATATATATATATATATATATATATATAACCGTATAGAATGTTGAAAGATGAAGTTATATATACATAAGTATTATTTGTTAGGGTTAAAATTTTGGTTCTCTTGTATTGAATCAATAATTGTGTGATTGAGTTTAATAGTTTAAAGAAGAAGATAGGATCAAAAGACGATCCTATCTCTTTGGTTCCAATAATTGAGGAACAAAAACTAATTTAAACTTCTTTTATTTATGATGACTTTGTGTTGCGTCTAAGTTCCTAGACCCAAGGACATCATATAATTTAGACCGTAAGCACATGACCACAGACTCAGTTTTTGGAATTTTTATGACTCATTTAATTATTTGTTTTTGGAATTTATATATGGGACTCACATAATTTTATATTTTTGGATCTTTTTGCGACGATGTAAATGAAAAATCGTTTTAACTATTCTCGTCCATTCATTTCTTTTCCCTAATTTTTTTGGTCCAAAATTTATCAGCTATTTGTATATTGAAATTAATTATTAATTATGTGAATGGTAAATGGTCGATGATTGCATGCATATAGAAGCTGGAAGCTTCCATTTGTGAATTTCTGAGCCATCGATTAGAAGAAGAGTGACCACGAGAAACACGATAATGAACTAATTATCAATGTATTTATCATAACCTTGAATCTTTGATTAGATATTCCTCAATCACCACTGCTTATTCGTCGAATAAAAATAAAAAGTGAATTTCGTTGACAAATGAATCTGAACATATATATGATATGATGGTGATATTGCATTTAATGACATGTGCATCATGCACGCATTTACTATATTAAAAACCTCTTTATTTGTTTCTCAACAAAAAAAGTACCTCTTTATTTATTTCAGCCGTCCATACTGGTTAACATTAAGATATTTTTGTTTATACTTAATTAAACTTGAAGTAAATTTATTTTTTGTTGAAATAATTTGAAGTACAATTTTTATGAATCAATTACATAGAAACCACAGTTTTTGCCCTTTATCAAGGAAAAAAAAAAAGAAACCACAATTTTTTCTTTAAAGTTTAAAAAATCACAAAAAAATATTTGTTCGAAAATAAAAATCATACAAAACGATTATACATTCACTTAGTGATTTATGGAGATTAAGGTATATTATTTACATAAAATATAGTTTTATCAAGTAAAAATATCAAATAATGCATAAATTCTCGAAAGTGTTTTAAAAAATATATTTTTTAGACAAAGTACTAAAATCTATAAAAACCTCACTTTCTATTGTTAACTAGTACAAACCAACTTATATATATATATATATATGCATATATATTCAAAATTTTAAATTTTATGTGATCAATTATGAAAAATATCGGAGTAATATCTGGTTTGAAACCGGTTTGGTACTTCGATTATGTTTTAATTTGGTTTTGATTCACGAGTACTTCTCATTATTTGATTGCGTGTCCTCATTTACAAAGTTGCACTTGCACGATAATCTGGAAAGCGAATCGAACGATACTAATTCCTTTTTATGGTTTTGAATTTTGATTAATAATCAATTAAAAACAATCCAATCCTGATTTAAGGTTTTTTATATATACAAAAAAAAAGGGGGACAGACCAGAACCGAAACTTTTTTCTCGGACTTTAGACAATTTATGGTGGAAAACGATCTTTTTGACTTACCTCACTCCGGGAACCCTCTATCATGGCGCGGGAAAAGAAACCAACACCTCATATACTGCAGATTGGACCGAGCTGTTGCAAATGGTACTTGGTTCGAAAAACTTCCAAAAGCAAGATGTGAATATCTCAGCTTTGGCGGCTCAGACCACAGACCTCTCTTGTCCCTCTTCTCAGATGGTAGGAAGAAGCAAAAGGGGATATTTCGATTTGATAGAACCCTGAGACATAACAAAGAAGTACAGGAACTGATCAAACAAACATGGAAAAACCACGAAGGTACCTCGGTTGATAAGAGGATTGCTGACTGCCGAAGAGCTATCATCCAATGGAAGAAGACGAACAGACAAAACAACAAAAAGCAAATTGAGGCCTACAAAATAGAGTTAGACGAAGCAATGAGTGATCCGCAAAACTCTGAGGAGAAGATACAGAAAATCACAACCGAACTGAAGAAAGCCTAAAAATTAGAAGAAGAATTTTGGCAACAAAGAAGTAGGATACAATGGCTACAATCAGGGGATAGAAACTCGGATTTTTTCCACTCCATTACTAAAGGCAGAAGAGCAAAAAATAGATTCTCAGTTATTGAAGATGGCGAGGGGAAAATGGTATATGAAGAGGAAGAAATCGAGAAGGTCATTACCATCTACTTTACCAAACTGTATACCTCAGATAAAATTGAAGCAAAGGACGTGGTGAAGAAGGCTATTAAATCCCGCATAACACAGGAAATGAATAACCTACTTACGGCCACACCATCGGATGAAGAAATTCTCGTTGCAGTCCTCAATATAAGCCAAGGGAAAGCCCCAGGACCTTATGGCTTCTCAGCAGGGTTCTTCCAAGGAAACTGGACATCTATAGGAAAAGAAATAACACACGAAATCAGAAACATCTTGGAATCTGGCGTAATGCCAAGGAATTTAAACCACACACACGTAAGGTTGATCCCAAGGAATGACAGCCCAAAATCAGTTTCAGACTTCAGACCTATTGCCCTTTGTAATGTCAGGTACAAAATTATCTCAAAGATCCTAATGGGGAGACTGAAACAGGTGCTGGGAGATCTAATCTCAGAAAACCAATCGGCCTTCACACCAGGAAAAGTCATTCAAGACAATGTGCTTATTACCCACGAAACACTGCACTACCTAAAGTAATCTCAAGCAAAAAAGAATTGTGGGATTGTAATCAAAACAGATATGATGAAGGCCTACGACAGGCTGGAATGACCCTTTATTGAACTGGTTTTGAAACAGTTTGGTTTCCACCCTAAATGGATTAAGTGGATCATGATGTGCACAACTACTGTAACATACTCCTTCCTACTAAACAGATCAGCTAAAGGATATGTGAAACCACATAGAGGCATCAGACAAGGGGACCCCTTATCCCCGTTTATATTCATACTTTGTGGGGAAGTTCTATCGGGACTTTGTAAAAGGGCTCAAGAGGATGGTACCTTACAAGGGCTTCGTGTGGCAAAGGAAAGCCCTACCATCAACCATCTGCTTTTTGCGGATGACACAATGTTTTTCTGCAAAACAGATGAAAAGAGCTGCAAAAAGTTGTATGAAATACTTGCAGATTATGAAAAAGCATCGGGCCAAAAGATCAACAAGACTAAATCTGCCATCACCTTCTCTGCAAAAACACCCTAGGGATTGAAACGGAAAATCAAAGCTCTGCTGGGAATCGAAAAAGAGGGAGGGAATGGTAAATACATGGGCTTACCTGAGGCGTTCGGTAGGAAGAAAAGAGATCTATTTACTCAAATTGTGGAACATATCAAACAACGAGCCCTGAGCTGGTCCACAAAAAGACTCTCGCAAGTGGGGAAACTTGTAATGCTGCAATCTGTCCTAACCGCAATACCTGCCTATACCATGAGCTGCTTCTTGCTACCAGTCAGCCTTACCACAAGAATCCAATCAGCCCTTACCCGGTTCTGGTGGGATGGTAATCCTGAAAAGAAAAGCATGTGCTGGATAGCATAGAAAAAACTTGCAAGGAAAAAAAAACAAGGAGGCCTAGGATTCCGAGAAATCCAAGCATTTAATATAGCCCTCCTTGCAAAACTTAGCTGGAGAATGGTGGAAAATCCGGACAGTCTGCTAGCAAAAGTCTTGATGGGTAAATACTCTCAAAACTTAGCCTTTATGAACTGCAAAATCACAGGGAATGCATCACATGGATGGAGAAGCATTCTGAAGGGCAGAGATCTACTAAAAATAAGATTAGGAAGAGTAATTGGAGATGGAAAAGGTACCTTTATATGGGGCGATCAGTGGCTGTCGACTGTCAAACATATGGCTCCCTTTGGACCCCCGAGTAAAGAGCAGTCAACTCTAAAAGTCTCAGATTTATTTGAAGATCTATCAACATCCTAGAACACCGAAAAGATAAGAAGACATATTCCAATGTGGGAATCTGTAGTGACACAGATAAAACCAAGCGATTTTGGAGCAAGGGACAAATACATATGGATCCCAAATCAAGATGGAAATTATACAGTCAAATCGGGATACCACACGTACCTAGAATCTACTGCCACAAACGAAGAACACCAGACATTATCTGATTCTTTTGACTGGAATAAAAGTATTTGGACCCTTCCTTGCTCACCAAAACTGAAGATCTTCATCTGGAAAATTATTAACAAGGCCCTACCCACGGGAGATGCTCTCCTACAAAGGAAGATCCTTGAGTCAAGTAAGTGCAAAAGATGCGGAGCCTCAAAGTCCTTGGAACATATGCTCCTCACATGTCAATTTGCCAGAGAAGTGTGGAGCTACATACCTTTGAAAAAGCCGATACAGAACCATTTCTCGGAGACCTGCGAAGATATAATTCAATCAAGAGGACGAAGCGTATGTTTACCCCCCTCCGGAATCACTATCCCAATTATACCGTGGGTACTATGGGCCATCTGGACTTCCCGAAACAAACTGCATTTTGAAAATCGCAAGCTCACACCAAAGGAAACAGCAGAGAAGGCCATCCTCGATTCAAAGGAATGGCAAGAAGCACAACAGGCGGTGGCCGAATCCACGAAACACTCTGCAAGAAGCATCGATCGATTACCCGCTGAGAGTACGACGAAGCTATCGACATATGCGGCCTGGGATAAATCAAATCTCAAGGCAGGGTTAGGTTGGTGTATCGATGACAAGATCACCAACACACAGACTTACGATAAAGCTCTCAGAAGAAATATCAACAGCGCTCTAATGGCGGAAGGGCTCGCGATACAGGCGGATTTGTTCCACGCAGCGGAACTAGGCTTCGATCAATCCAAGTCTTCTCCGATTCGAGCCAATTGATTAAAGCCATCACCGGAACCAAGAGCCACAAAGATCTTCATGGAATAGTCTTTGACATCAAGGAAATCGCAAATTGCTTTGTATCGATCTCCTTCTCACACTTCAGTAGAAAGGAAAACTCAATTGCTGATGGGCTAGCAAAAGCAGCTCTAGCTGAAGCCCAATCTGTCTTTATAATCTCTTAATTAATGAAAATGAATGTTGGCCAAAAAAAAAATAAAAAAATAGACAACTCATTTCACAAGTGAATTTGAATATTTGTCATAAATAACATAAAAATAAACATTTTTACGAAGAAAAATTTATGTGAACCAAAGTTCGACACATGTAAAAATATCTTTTGCTACATTAATCATAAAGCGTCCCCATGAAACTAAAAGCTCTCAAATTTGAGCAAAATTCATATATATATACGAATTTGATATACGAAGACATAAAGCGTCCCCATAAAACATTTTTTCACAAATGTTTACTTTAATTATTTATCTGTAAAACAATATAATAACAAAATCTTGAGAGGTGTATTTATACCAAAAAAAGCTAAAAGGTGAAAATAAGATGCTAAAGTGCGAATCTGTCTGAATATAATTATGTCATAAAGTTATTTATAAATTAAGTAAAAAAAGAAATCAATCTACATAGTGGTCATATAATTGGTACTTTCGAAAAAGACAGATATGAAATATAGGAGGACATAACAGCTGTTTGCAATTCAGATTTTTTTAATTAAAATATTTGTTTTTCAAATTAAAGTGGCAAATAATTGAACTCGTGGATGGTGAAGAAATACAAACAAAAAACCAATAAACGCAAGTGTTCTATTTAGAAACTTTGGTATACCTTTAAAATGTTAGATATTTATATGAAATTCCCCTTAATTATAAAGTTTATTAATATTTGGAATTACGTGTATAGTAATGTCACTTTGATTACTAGGATTTAAATTATAATTGGTGTTTCTGATTTTGACTAATTCTAACTCTTAATTTCCGGACAGTTGCATTTATTTCGAAAGTAGCTTAGCTAGTTGGCATTGATCTTGACATCTTTTCTCTTTTAATTATTTTTTATATAAATTGTTATTTCGGGATTTTTGATTAAATTTAGTGAATTGATAGCTATAGTTACTCATATTTTTGGTTTTTTCTTGATGAATTCCAACATAATAAATAAATAAATAATAAATATGAAGTCATACGTGATACCAAATGCTTCCAAGTTCAACAGAAGAGGTAAAATTAATTTGGAAGATAATCATTTCTTAAACATAGATGAAGTTAAGTAATTAGATCCGATCTGTTAGTACAACGATTTATGTTAATAAAGTCAATGTATTACGAATATTTATACTCAAATCGCGTTACCAACAAGAATTATTTTTGTCGATATACTAATCAAAACAATGTGTAATTTCGTGCCACTCGTAAAAAATGGTGAAGTCATTGGTGAAAAAGACAAAGCTAGCAAAAAATTCAACAAAATATAAATTCCTATTCGTCCAAAAATTGATTTTATAAAGAGATATCAACATGAGATGACCAATATCATGACATATACACGATGCGGACTCCACTAAATTTTATTTTTCTCACTAGAATTATAAAACAAAACACGATGTTGTGAAATTACAACAATGTTAAGCATAAAGTCAGAAAAAGTACTAATATATGTGGATCAACAAAAAAAACTGTTTAAGACTAGATCCGAAAAATATTATGTTAGGACTCTAAAACAATACTCAAAAAATTGCTACACCTAAGAAAACCGAAAACTGATCACAAACTCTACTATATTTTCCTCGTTATTTTCTTTTGTTTTGTTAACTTTTCTTCATTATTTCTCTCTTTTCTTTTAATTATTCTTCATATGTTAAGTAGGTAAATTAATTATAAAAATTTGATAAATTAGGAAATATTGTTAGGATCTTTGTGTCAAATTTACTAGAAACTGTGTGTGTGTGTTTTTTTTAACTTAAGGAAATAATGAACTTATTAATTAAAGTGGAGCTGCAAACTGTATTGCTTTAACAAAAAAAATTTAATAGTATATAAAAACAGAATACCTATAATTATATTCCCATAATAATAAGCCACACAGAGACTGGAGGATGTGATAGACCTTCCATGTTCACATATAAGTTGACATTTCTGTGATATTACAAATTGTTAGTTAATTTCCCTTTATAACAAAGACCTGCAAACAACTCTATTTCCACATATTTATCCAAAAAAAAACCTAAATTTCCACATATTTATCCAAAAAAAAAACCTAAATTTCCACATATTTATCCAAAAAAAACCCTAAATTTCCACATAAATATTTGTTAAACTCTACAATACGTCTGAGAAACTACGTTGTAATTTAAAACAAAACAAAATTAGTATTCGTCAGAGGACCAATTTAACCGATGTTGAAATTAGAAGACCAAGTCAAATGAAAAGTATTTGTAAGAGACAAATAATTGACAATAACGAAGACCAAGAAGTTATCATAATGTCATCACAATAGTAGAACTTAATTATTCATTGCCCGAGCTAAGAAGGTATCAAAGAGTATCGTCCAAATCTAAAGAAAATTTTGATAAACCGGTTAGGAGAACTATATGTTCGTGTAATTACTTTAAAAGTTATTGGTTTGGCCCGGTTAACGACATACCAAACAAGAGACAGTCGTACTTCTGCGTGATTGCAAGTCCGTACCGGTTATCGAACTCCATTTCTGGAACAATTGATTGGATCAGAAACGAAAATCTTAATTATTTGTTATTTCTATAGCTTTTTATAATTGTGAATTACAATGATCTTGCATGAACAAATGACAGGTTTAATTTTGTATTATTACTTTTGTTTTGTGTAAATATTGAATGGACAAAGTTGCTTGTGTCCCAAGAAAGTAGGGATAAGATTTTTTAAAACGTGAGCTGAGAGAGACTCAGTGGATTCGAATGGGTTTGGTGTCTCAACCTGTTCATGATGGTGGTCTTGGAAGAGCTAGAGATCGATAGGAGACAAAGCTGTAAGTGAAGAGAATTTTACACAAATTATAAATTTGTAGACAGAACACTGAAAATACACAAAAAACTAGATTTATTCAAGTAAAATTTTTTTACAAAAGTTTCTCACTTTGTTAGAAATTACTCTCCCATAACCCAACATAAATCTATATTTCTTAACCCCAAACACGACCCTAATAAATCAAGAACTCTGACGAGCTTAAACTTTTTTACTCTTTCTCTCAAAAACTCTATCTCAAAAGCTCTAATTCTAAATTACAATGACAAAACCTATTTATATGGACGTCTTAACCTTGGTCTTCAAACCTTAATCACATCTAATAAGAGATTTGGTCTTATCCAATAATTTTCCTTTCTATTCAAAATTTTGTTTGAGTAGATATTCTCAATATTCACTAAATCTTCATCTTTTATTTTTTTCTTGAATTCTTTCTGATTTTTAGGAACCACTTCTATCTTCACATGCTCTCCACACATCTTCAAGAGCACTATGTATAACTGTATAGGATCATATTCACGACCTAGACCATTGATCACAGATGGTCTTGGACTCATGAAACCAAGGTTTTGCCTTTCGTCTGTTTAAAATTGCAGGCTCCTTCTTAAAGCAATTAACTCTCTAGCAGTAATCGAGTTTTTGTTGAAATTTTCTGCCAAAAAGACTCAGATTTCTCTATAGGTGCTTAGATTGTAGACATGGCTAAGAACCTCTTCGGAAATAGTTTCGAAAATCCATGATTTGACCTGTTGGTATGTGAAATACCAGTTGGAGTAGGTGATGCAGACTGATGGTTCGATTGACGAAGCCTATGAGTCTTTGACAGAAAATGAATAATAATCAGCCCCATAATTAATGTGTCGAGAAATGTAGAAATGATTTTTTGTTATTCAATCTGTAACGAAATGTACACTTATGTTTCTATACAATCCTATACCAAAACAAAAGCAAAGGGCCAACTTTAATTTACTAAAACTCTTAGGATAGTTTATTCAAGGTGGTATTTTAATAGATTTAGAAATATTTGAAGAATAATATATTATTCAAATATTGATTTTCAAATTTTATTTTAAATCATGTGTTATTAGATCTATCATTTATAAATCCTATTTAAAATATCCATTATTGGTTGATGGTTATATCATTTATAAATTTTAATTAAAATCACTCTTTATTGAACATAACAGATTTGAATACATATTTGTTTTTAATAAATTTATTGTGAATTTCTTTTTAAAATACAAAGGCTCAAATTTGTACTCAATACTTGTTATCTGAAGTTGGATTTGCAACATCCGGTCTATACAATTTTAAAATCAAGTGATTCTATATAGATTTATAAATCTTTCATAAATTTCTAAATTACACATCCGATAAATCTCCCTTAATTAATTAATAAATAATAATAAATATTGTTTAGATTTCAGTCCTAATACATATATAACAACAGTCACTTCAAAAAGATAAACGGTCACTTCAGAGAAAAACCAGAATATATATATAACCGTTGAATTACACATCGGAAAAAGGTAAGTAATTAGTAAAAGTGTTTATTCCTTTCTTGCTTAGTTAAAAATATTAATCATCATCATGATTTTGAAATGTTGGCTCGTTGACGTTGAAAAAAGGTAGGAATGTTTAAAATTTAAGTCGATCCTTTCTTGCATACTTTAATAAGGGTTTATGATCTTCGTAATACGTAGATCATTCTTCGTACTTTGATCTCGAACTCAGTTTTGATTAAGACTTTTATGGTATAGAAGTCTTAAACCTTTCTTGCGTATGTAAGTATGTTTAATTAGGGTTTGAAAAAGGTAAGTATATTTAAAATTTAAGTCGATCCTTTCTTGCGTACTTTAATTAGGGTTTATGGTGTTCGTAATACATAGTTCGTTCTTAGTACTATGCACTATTTGTACAAAAATATTTAACAATTAATAGCTAAAAGATTTTGTAGTTATAAACAGTTTTAAAGAAGAAAACGTTAATTTGAGTTTGTTTGAATTCTAAGGATGAAAAAGATGTGTTGTTTATTCTATTTTTTGTTTGGTTATTAATAATTTTTTTGTCACTTAGGAAAATTGATTATTCTCACTTTTTTACAAATCAATAAATATGAGAATGAATCCAAAATATTAATTTTTTTCCATTATATATTTAAAAAGAATATATAAATTATTAAAGGATTGAATGTTAATTTAATATTTTTTTTACTGTATTCGAATAGACATCAGCCAGACAGATTCTTTGTAACTAAAAAGATAGATCCGAACGAAATGTTTGTAGTAATTAAAACTACATCGATTTATAAAAGATTTCAATTTTTGTTTGTTATTCCTTTTAATTTTCCCGCGCAAAGGGACTTGTTGCGCAAGTTCGCGCCATGCTAAAACTTATTTCGGAACATAATAGTGAAATCATGATTTTAATAATTTTCTAATGGACAAAAATATATTAATATTCAAAGTGTTTATTAGTAGTCACGAAAATTACACATGAAAACCAATAAATTTGAAGAATTATTTAGGTTCACCCTCTTAATTGCTGTATATGAACATCTAAAAAATTATTGGTGATGATTGTTTTTGGATTTTGAAAATTTCAATTCGATTTTTTCACCGCACCAACAACGACGAGAAACCCTATCTACCCTACATGTACGAGCACATGAAAACTCAGTCGTCGTTGTCCCTGAGTTATTGCTTATTTTTGATATGGGAAAAAAATTTCTATTTGTTTTTTTCTTTTCGATTTAGGTTATCACGATTTAGCAGGTTGAGAAGATGTGAATATGAATTATACGATTAAAGTCCAAAATTATATACCGGTTGAGTTTTATGATTGTACCGATAATCAATACAAAACTCATAAATTTGAGTCGTGTGTTTAATTTGAATAATACAAGTTGTATTATACAACTAATTGGAAGTGTAATTAGATGGATACTGATAATTTAGATAGATTATATAAAAGTTTTGAGGTAGAAATTACACCGATAACCCATGTAATAATGATACGGTGGAGCGTATGAAACGGTGCGATGGGGTCACGCCTAACATAAATTAGTGGTCTCAACCATTTATATTTCTCCACGTTATCGTATCCAGCTCACATTAAGCTGTTAGAATCAATATCCACTGTCAGATTGATCTGGAAAGAGACGAAAACACCTTCCAGATAAAGATTCCCGTTTTCTTTTTTCCCTCCCAAATTTTAGAAAAATTCCAAAACTTGAAATAATTTTAATTTTAAAAGGAAACAAATCAGAGAAAAAATTAATATTTACATTTTCGTTATTTGTATATATAAAATCAACATCTAACCGCCTCTTCTCACTTCAAAATTTCCACCGTACGATTTTGAATCTCGAGAGGAAGAATTCGAGAGAATGGAGGAGGTGGAGAGGAAGACGGAGATGGTAGAGGAAGGTTGTACGACGCCGAGGAGCTGGAGGTATAGGATTCCGGTGGTTTCTGTTTGTCCTCCGCCGCCGAGGAAGAAATCGATGGTTGTGAGGAAACGAGATCCGCCGAAGAACGGGTATTTTCAGCCACCGGATCTGGAAGCATTGTTTTACGCACAGCCTCGACGAGAAGCTTGTGCTTAAATTTGAATTTCCTTATCTGTAGATACATGCTTAGGTTTTGGTCTCGTAGATTAGATTCCAGAGATAGCTTTGGTTCCAGATAATTTGCTTCTGTTCTTAAGGTTTCACTCGATGAAGGCATCTCGAATTCTTTGTTGGCTTTGTGTTGTAGATCTGATTTTGATTGACAATTCTCTGATTCTTCTGTTTGTTGATTAAAGAGATTTTTCAATTACAAAAATTGAGATTCAGCAACTCTATCTAATCTGTTATGTATTCAAATGTTTCTAATCATAAAAGTAAAATGGTGAAGAATTTACATAAACATTGCAGTGATTATTTATACATTTGCATGCTTGGTGTTGCTACATCATGAGTGTTGAAAAGTAGTTCTCAAACTCTTGATCAATGGTTGGTTTCATGGTAGCTTCTTCTGAATCTGCAATCCAAATAGTAAAAGAATGTCACAAATGAATTTCATACATTGTTGCAATGCTTGACACTAAAATCTTAAGACTCTTTTAAGCTTACCTTGGTTACTAACGCTCCACCTTGCTGAAGGAAGAACATAAGACCCTACTGGATTCAGAACCTCTGAGAGATCTTCAACCGCAAACTCGGACTCAGGACAAATGAATTCCATGTAAGTAAAGTCTTCATCATCTTCTTGTGTTTTGTGGTCGACTTTGGAACAGTATTGATCTATGCTTGATGTAGCAAAATCAGAACAAGAACTTCCAGTTGAATAAATAGAATCTTTTAACATGTATGAAGAAATCCCTGTACTAGATGTAGAAGAGGAGGCTTCGTTGCCTGTGTTTGTGTCCTCCATAGCATAAGAGCATTCTGCAGATTCTATATTTGATGATAGACATGAAGAATCAGGAAGAGAAGCTTGTTGCTCCAGACAAAAGTGTTTTGGTAGAGGTAACAAGTCTGATTCTTGACCACCCAGTTTTCTCTTTTTGCTTAAGTCAAAAGCAACTATCATCGGATTGTTATTATCGCTGAAACATACGAAAACAGAGCACGAGAGACTAAATCCGATTAGAGAATCTGATAAACTTGGGAGTGATCTTTTCGGATTCAAGATACAGATTTTCAAAGACCAAGTTTCAATCTATACAAAGATTCAGACAGTTTCAGGGAACATGAACAACAGAAGACATATTTATATGTTCGTGAGATGTGAGAAAAAAAAACCGGTGCTTCATCGGTGAGCTTTTGCTAAAGCTCTCATCTTCCTCCATGATTTGAGAAGATACCAACAAGAATATTCTTCCTCAAAACGCAAATATTCGTTGTGTATAATTGTAGTTGTTGGTGATGAAGTGAGTATGATGTTTTGTGTCCGAATATAATATTAGAAGAATTCAAATGCTTAGTTAAGAAGGAGGAAAACAAAACCATTGGCGACTGCAAATCACGGTCTGAGTTGGCGAGAAACTGTTGGATCAAAAGAGAGGCCGCACGTACAATGGCGCGTTATGTTCCCACGTGGGCCTTAACGTTTAAAGACACGTCACCAACTTAGAACTCTCTTTTTGTAAAGACTTGATTATGGGCCTTTTGATGAGAACTAGTTGGGCCGTTTGATGGTAATAAGTTGGGCCTTTAAACACTTTTATTTTGACTAACGTAAACTCAAAAATACTGCATTCAAAAATTAATAAATTAACTGTGTCAAAAATGAAGCAAACAACTAACTTCTAACAACTCGTAGTTATTAACCCATACGCACGTGTCCGTAAACAAGTCTCACCGTAGTCACGTGCACTTCTACTAGATAAGGACAATTTCTACGTAAGGCAAAAAAACTATAATTACACACAGCTAATCTATGGTTCACGATCCGACTCCGAGTCTCTGACCGGATACATCACATTGTACCGGAGCTAAACCGATTCGTGATCTCTGTAAATCAAATTCGATCCACATGTTTTGCTGATGATGATGTCCAATCACGTAAGCTTCTATTCCCATAAGATCGGAATTTCCAAATGTGAAACAATAAACCGAATCGTTTCCAACCGTGAGATGTGGGACTCGGTATAGCAACGGTTGGCCCGAAACAGATATCTCGGCTCCTTCAAAAACCAGGGAAACCGTCGGTAATCTGTGGAGGATATCAGTCCTAATCTTAACCGGTGAAATTCGATAGCACAAATCCATGGTTCCTTGGAATACGAAATCCGGATCTTCGTAAACCGGTAATATTCCATTTGTGAGGTTTAAAAATTCGGATCGAAGAGCGGTGTAAACCGGTCCGAGTAAGAAAGTAAACTGAGTACCGGAATCAACCATGGTTTGACCAGCACCGGTATGATCCGGTACGAGAACCGATTTAGGGATCGGTAAAAGCTTACTGTTAACTTTAATCCCCGTGAGTTGGACGGTGTAAGCGACACGGTCAAAATAAGGTAACGGCGTGGAGATCCGGATTAACGGCGTGTAATTTAACGGCGTTAACCATGTGAAATTTGAGTCGCCGAGTAGAAGAAAACCCGGGAAATCGTCGGTGCCGGAGATACAATATGAGAATTTAGGGAAACCCATTTGAGAGATGAAAGAGAGAGATCCACGGTTCATACCCAATAACCCGGTTGTTTTACTGTCTTCTTCCGGGTCGGATCCGGATACGGATCCCATACATCCAAAAATGAGATTCGGGTCGTTGGTGGAATTCCCGATGTGGAAAATATCGGCGGCGAGGTTACCTTCGGAGGAAGAAGCATCGGCGTAAGATAAAGTAGCGTGACAGAGTTTATCGGAATCGCAAGAAGCGGGTATGAGGAAATCTCGGGTCCGGGTCCGGCAAGTGGGTGAAGAACAAGGGATTGGAGAGTAAGAGATGGACCGGGTCGGGTCGAAGAAGTTAATCGGGTTAGGATTTAAGGAACGGTTACAACGAAGCCAAGAGAGTTCGCTACCAGTGTCGATAACCATGGAGATGTTTTGAGGAGGAGTACCAACGGTAAGAGTGACGGTGAGAGTAACATTGTGGTGGAAATGGAGTTTGTCGGTGGCTCGATGACCCGAATTATTTGTCGGGTTTATTCGGGTTTTTAAAGGTAAAACTAAAGTTTGAGAAGGATAAGAAGATGAGAAACATTTATGAGTTCTTATGAGAAGAATAAGAAGAATCAGAAACAGAAGATGAAATTTTGAGAACATTATGAAAGTTTTCTCTTTTGATTTATGTAAGTTTCTGGTTATTGGGAACAGAACTGAGTTAAGAAGAGAAGAAGAAGATGAAGTGAAGAAAAAGTGAAGTATGTGAGTTTTGGTGCAAGTTCAGTGAACAGCAATGAAAGATGTTAGTTCTGTTTAGCTGGAAAATATCTCTCTTTTGTTTGCTTTTTCATTCATGTAAATAATATTTGGACTTTCTCATTATATTATTATAAAATAGCTTTATGCAAGTATTATCTATCATTGTCATAATTTTCTTATGATAAAATTGTTTTTTCTTCTTTTTGGTCAAAACAAAATTATATTTTTTAACATACTAATTTACTATTTGAGTTTGGTTTTTTTAGTAGTTGAATCTCAAATTCATTTCTAAAACCTCAAACAATATCATATGAAAATATATTATTTTCTGATATCAAATTTTAGTGAAAACTGTAAAATTAAACTTAATCATTTGACCAATAACATTTTTTATTAAGTTAATTTTGTTTTAATCTGTAAGAGTACGACACCGAGGACTGACACTAAACAACATGTTAGAAATTTTGATGGCTTGCTTAGTTCAGTCAGATGATTTTTAATGAGTGTGTTCAGTGGAAAGCTCTAACACCAAGACAAATAATTAAGGGAATGATTTTAATTATATTAAATCTCTTCAACTTGGTTGAATTTAGTCAATAAATTAGTATTAAAAAAATTAAGCTTCTACTTCTGTATTAAAAACAATTAAAGCATGTGTATTTACCTTGGTTTCTTCAATGGATTTGCCATTGGAATTTGGACGGTGCTCACATTTCTAAGTTACAGATTAAGCCATTTATATACTCCAACACTTTGATTTTTTCTTCAGATTTACTAACATTACTTGTTTTTAAGTTAGATTGGATAGATCTACACGACTGGTTGTGTCATCGGTTATTTATTTTGCTATCAATTACAATTTTATTAAATTAGTGGTTGGAACAAACATTTGAAAATCAACGATAAAAATGAAAATTTGAAGTTATACATCGATGTTTAGTTACTGGTTATGAACAAACTTAATTATTTATGAATATTTTCCAACCGCTAGTTTTAATTGTCTGTTTTAAATACATTTTATTTCACCACTCATTTTTTAACCATCTTACTCAAAAAAATCACCAATCGAACCCTTTACATTCTGGTCCAATCCAAAAGAGGTTAATGCAACACTTTGGGGCAGTGTTATAACGTTGCATTTGATACGTTTTGGATCCAATGTTTAGATGTAAGAACTTTATTTGGTCAGTTAATCATTATATTCACTTTTTCCCAAACAAATTCTAAAGGAAAAAAGAGATGTGACGTTCACATGGAAATAGACTTTAGAAAACTGAGAGGTATGGTTGCACATGTGGTTTGTCTTTCTGTTTTTTTGGACAAAGCCTCTCATCATTTATGAGTTTTGGGTCCATTTTTTTTTGAATTTTGCTCCAAATCAGGATACCTTCACTTCCCCAGTCAATATTATCATCTTTTCCTCACTTGTCCATTACTTAGCTTCTGACACGTTGCTTTGAATTCTCTACATTTTAGGTCTAATTTGTACTATGTTTGGAATTGTTTATAATTTTATCAAAAGTTTCATTTTCAAACTATTTTTGTCATAAGTAATAGTTGTGGTGGGTGTACAAGTATCTTTCAACGAATGGCTGACTGATAAGTGGTTATGAAATTTCTACACCATTGATATCAATGGCCTCAGTTTTAGGGTTTCTTGATTATTGCAGTTCGTAGGACCAAGCGTTTTAATGATTTTAAGAGTTAGGTTTGGTGATATGGTTAATTATTATTATAGGTGTTGTTGTCCGTGGACTATCATCGTTCTCAGGTAATCTGGTTTAACAGAAAAATATTAAGAGTTTAAGATTAATCAAAGATTTTTCTCTCGAGCCGGTTCAGTAATTCTAAAAATCAATAAGTTTATGAGTGAACAGATTATAATATTCGACTGATTTCAAAACCAAGGAGAACCATGTAAATATTTCTGATACTAACTGCACGCGAATATGATTTTGTTTCAATAAGTATTTAAACCTAGAATAACAGATTACTACTTCCTCAAATTCCAATATTATCATGATGCGGGGTGGACTAGTTATAATTTCACTAATCTAATAGATAACAATCAAGTTCCAATTGAGTAAAACCAAAAGATAAAAAGTGAATAAATTTGTTTGTAATGATATCCAAACTATAATACATATATATTAAATCCAAATTTAACAATATCATAGTTTCATCTACAAAACATATGATAGATCCTAATTGCAGTTGATCATATCATTTGGTTGGCCAATCTTAAGATAGCTGCGTAAGTACCACAACAACCACTCACCACCCCGAAGATTATAATGAACAAGCATAATCCGGTCTGAAAAAAAAAAAAAAAACGTTTTTAAAGATAAGAATTCTTCAAGAGAATCAAATAATTATCTTAAGAAATGCAGGTGAGCAATAGATATTTCTTACTTCTATGTTGCTTATATTACCCTTGTGGATACTAAGATAGCATAGACATGGAAATATAAGAGCCTGCAAAAAAGAAATTGATTTTGATCAATTATGAGTGTTATTTATGCTACCTTCTCATCAGAGTTCGACTATAATCAATTACGATTAATTATTGGTTATAAATCGAGATTTTGTAGATTCAAGAAAAAACTTACCACAAGCATTGCAAGGAACGATCCAATTAGTGCTGCCACGATCGCTGTAAAAGGTTGAATAGAGAAAAGCTTGATATCAGGTTACTTGGTTAGGAAGTTATTAAAAAAACTAGGGCAAGAGAGTATATAGAGACATTACCGAAGAAAGGAACTGAAAGAGCAACCACTAAAGTGGAGATAACAAGAATTGTTCTGAATAATACAGAAACACCATGTGATCTCATTTTAGCCATTGGAATGAGTTCTTCTATACTTAGAACGATTGGACTGATTGTTAATGCGTATTTTGTCATCGGTGTAATGACCTAAAAGAAGAACAATTTCTGGTCATATAAGATTATCTATGTACAGAGATTTAGATGAGAATGTTGAATAATTTACCGCAATCCAGACTGCGATTTTCGAAGGAAAGAAGTGTTTAGGCATGTTTAATGTGAACTGTGATTGGATAGCTTCACCAAACATGGAGTAGCCACAGACTGCAACAGCTATGTACAAGAATGTGCAGAAGCCAAAGCTGCAGAAGAGTGAACGAGTTAGTCTAATAGGTTACTTGCTAAAAAAGTAAGTAGAAGTTTCTTCTGACTTACCAGATAACTAAGACGAGAGGAAACTTTGAAGGATCTTTCATTGAAGAATAGATGTTTGGAAAAACCGAATGACCTGAATAACCAAAACCGAAAATCCCTATAGCTACAGGTAAGTTACCGAGATCAAAAACTTGTCCTGTTGAATGAAATCCGATTTCATCAACTACACCGACCCACAAGAGGCAGAGACCGAGCAAAATCGATGCCAAGACTCCTCCAACTACATTAGAGAGAATCGCAAAAACAGTCGATTAGATCTTTGACTACAACGGAGAGACTTGAGAGGGACAAATTTTCATACCTGAAAGGTAAGAAAGCAAGCTAAGATCTTTAAGCCAGACTGTTGGAAGAACAATAAGAGTGGTCAAAATTGCAAAGATCTGAGGAGAATTTATAGAAATCCCTGAAGTAATGCTCATTGAAATGTTTGGGTATAGTCCTGATAAGTTATCGCTCATCATGATTATGAATTCCACACAAGCTGCCTATTAATGAAAAACAGAGTTAAAACTAACAATAAATGGAAGAATCCATTTCTTAATAGAGACGATGAAACTTACGTACAACTCCACGTACAGAAGAATCTGAAACAGAACAAGAACCAAATTAAGAAACAGAGCTTTTGATGGACTTGTAGGTAACTGAGTTTGATTGATCTGAAACTTACAGAGATGATGCAGCGACCAGTGATTCCAAAGGCAGCTTGACCGATATCAGGGTAAGTTTTAAGACCTGGAGAACTTTCTAAACATCTCTTCAAGAGAACACCTGTGTAACAAGTGATGACTCCGAAGAACAAGAGTATGAGTAAACCAAGCCATCCACTTTCTTTTATAGCATAAGGCATTGTTACTAACCCTAATCCACACAGGACATTGGTTCCTGCAAAGATACATAATGTGAAAACATGATTTTACATAGCAATTTTTATTTCGATTTAGGGATTAAGTGTGATTTTACCATTGAGGACGGATTGAGAGAAGGAGCAGAGATTGGTTTCTGGTGTTGGAAGATCGGTGACAGAGAGTTTGAGATGAGATGGAGGTTTTACGGGTAATATCACTTCTTCTTTATCAGAAACTGCTTGAGAGAGAAGTGGTTTGCTTGAAGAAGAAGAAAACGAATCGAAAAATGAAGACTGTTGCTTCTTGTGGAAGGAAGAGATTGATCTCCTTGAACAGCTTCGAGGCATGAAACTCACCGAAGGTGGAGTCATTCCAGTCAACAAATCCATCGATTGTCTGAAACAAATTCATTAAAGTGTCTCAATTTTGGTAATCTAAGAGAAATAGAAAATCAAAACAGAGGACATTGGCGATTTTTACCGATAACTTTGTGGCCATGGATGATTTGAAACATCTGAGAGATTAACAGAGCCTTTACGAGATAACGGAGAAGAGCAATCTGATTTTGCTCCTCCTCTCTCATCTCCGTCTAGTTCATCGTCGGAACAAGCAAGGTCTGCTTGATTTTCCTCGTCATCTGTTAGAAATGAATGGTCTATGTCATGTAAGAATTCCTCATCGAGTTTCATCTTCCTCTGTTTTCTCAATCTCAAAGAAATGGATTTTGGTTTGCGGCGAGTCTAAAAGATTTCTTCTATATATGGAAACGTATCAATGCAAATATATAATTGCGGAATAGATTGGCTGTAGAAGAAAGAAAATATATATATATATATATATACATATATAAAACGTTTTTTATAATTAATGTTTTAATATTTGTTTCTTTTTTAATTGCGGTCTAGATTGGATGTTTGATGATATTTTAAGGTTTCGTATTCAATGAAACTTCCAAAATATTGTTTGCTGTTCTTTTCATTTTCTATGATGACTAACTTCCAAAATTTTATGGTCTCTCATTTCAACAAATATTCCAATCCCATTTTTCAAAATATTCCTTTGTTTAGTAGCAAGAAAATTCGACAAAAACAAAGTGATACACTCGTCAATTACCAATTGTGAAAAACAAGCTTAAAAGCTATTTTCTCCAAAACAAATTATGTCAATTTCTATGAATCAAAATATTTCTATCCAATTATTAAAAAGAGAAAGAAAAAATAGGCAAGCTCGCCGATTAATTTGACGATAGCAGAGTAAGTCCCGCAGCAACTGTTCACAACGCCGATGATGACAATAAAAATACAAATTCCTATATGCAATTCAGAAATTCTTTCAATCAATGAACTGTTATGCATCAACATAAGAAGATAGATTTATTTTTTTGAATTTAAAATAATATTCTTACTTGAAAATTGGTTACCCTTCGTAATACTGAGATAACAGAGACATGGGAATATTAATGCCTGAGAAAATGAAAATCAGTCAAGATGTTGTTTTATATTTATTTATTACTATATTTTGGTGAAGAAATTCTTTTGATTTTTAATTTCCAAATTAAAGGGAAAGTTTCGTTGGAGACTTACGATAAGCATGGCGATGAAAGATCCAATTATTACATTAACGAGTTTAGTCACATGTATTGTTTTCTAGGAAAGAGGTTTCTTGAGATAGAAGTTAGGGTAAAGAGAGATTACTGAAAAATGGAACTGTGAGTGCAACGACCAAAGTAGAGAGAACTAAGATGGTTCTAAACAACACAGAGGCACCTTTTGATCTCATCTTTCTTGACGAAGAAGGTATGAGTTCTTCTAAGCTTTCCACAACTGGAGTGATTGTCAAAGTGTATTTCGTCATTGGTGTAACAACCTATAAAGGAATTGAGAAAAGATATAATGAAGGGAATGTGAAGATGATATGAGTTTTCTGGATTCGAAGGTTATCTAACCGCGGTCCAGACTGCGATTTTAGAAGAGGTGAAATATTGAGGCATGTTGAGTGTAAATTGTGATTGAATTGCGTCATAACAACGCAACAAAACAACACAGTCAAAAAGATATGCAGTAAAACCTAGAGGTTTCTTACAGCACAAGGAACTGTTTTTCACCTGATGAGAAGAACCAGAGGAAACTTGGAAGGCTCTTTCATCGATGAGTAAATGTTTGGGAAAACAGAGTGACCCGCAAAACCAATCCCGTAAAGTCCAATCGCGATAGGTAAGTTAGTGAAATTCAGAGCTTTTCCGGTTATGTGGAATCCAATTCCGCCGATTGAACCAGCCCAGAAGAGGCAAAGAGCAAGCAATATTGAAGAGAAGACACCTCCTGCTAACAAAATATACAAACATATCTATCAGAATCAGAGAGATTATTAATTGTATTGAATTTAAAGATGAACCTGAAAGATAGGCCAATAAGCTGAGGTCTTTGAGCCAGACAGTTGGAAGAACAATAAGTGTTGTGGTAATGGCGGAAATTTGACTAGAATTTAGTGATAATCCAGTGATGTATAAGGAAGCGTTTGGGAATATCGCTGACAAATTATCACTCATCATGATTATGTATTCTACACAAGATGCCTACCAACAAAAAACAATTTTTGGTCAAAGTTAAGATCTTCTTGTATCATCATATGAAACAATGAATTAAATAGAGTTTGGTACTTACGTATAACTCCAAGTAAAGAAGTATCTGAAATGTAATTCGAAACCAGAAAAGTTAGATTCACAATCACATACAAATAAAATTAAATCGAATGTATTAAAGTGTGATTGATATCCTATTTCGGAAATTAAAATATCATTCTAATTTAATTTATATGATCTAATGATCAATTCACTTATTGTCAATTAGTTTTGAGTTGGAAATCCATAACTTATCATTATATCAGAGCTCAAGGTTAGACCCAACATTACATGCACGATGATGCGTCTCTTGTGCTTTTTCAACATATAGGTTTGGAACAATTACACTCGAGAGGGATATTAGTTAGTAATTGATATCCTACATCGAATGAGATCATTATAATCTATAATCTATAATATATGGTCTAAGGGCTTATCAGAATGTAAGAAGATCTTACAGAGACGAGTATGCGTCCAGTGGTGCCAAATGCAGCTTGACCAATGTCAGGGTAAGCGTGGATTCTGGAGAATTCTCGAGACATCTCTTTAAAAGAATACCAGTATAGAAAGTGATGATTCCAGTAGATTAGAGTATTAAAAGCCCTAACCATCCTCCTTCTTTCAATGCGGAAGACATTGTTAGTAAACCTACTCCACACAGAACATTGATTACTGCAACCAATAAAAGTCTGATTAGTTTACTAATAAATTGGAAAGTGATTAAAAAAACTCTTAATTACAATTATTACCGTTAAGAACGGATTGAGAGAATGTGCTACTCCATATTCATGGGGAATTGAAAGATCATTAGGGACTGCTAGTTGGAGATGTGAAGCAATAAAGGATTTTAAGGATGATACAACAGAGTTTTGGTTTTCATCTTTGTCGATGAGAAGTGGTTGCTTTTTTGGGGAACAAGTAAATGAACCAAAACCAGAGCTTTGTCTTCTCTGACGAAATGAAGAGACAAAACTTGTCATAGTTGGAGGTGTAACTCCGGTCAACAAATCCATAGATTGTCTGAAAATATTCCCAAAGAAAACCAAAAAGATAATATTAAGAGAAAATTTCATTTAGATCATTTACAAATACGGAGCGTATGGTTTACCGATAACTTCGAGGCCATGAAACGGGATCGTAATTGGATCCGTTACGAGATAACGGAGTTGACGGAACAGAGCTCTCTGCTTGGCTTTCTTCGTCGTCTTCTTCATCTGTATGATAAAAATATTCCCTTTCTTGCTCCAATGTCTCGTCTTGCTTCATACTTTGTATTTTTTTAAAATTTTTTTGTCTCTGTTTCAAACAAAACAGAGTAGAAGAAGAAAGCGAAATTGAGAACGAAAGATTAGGTTGCAACGAAACACGTGTTCTGTTTTTTTTTCCTCTTCAGCTCCAATCTAATGTCATGTCTTTGTCTTCGATGGTTCAAATGGTTGTCTACTTATAGTTGATAAAATGTGGTGAAAACATAACCATTTTACATTATAAATAATGGAATTAGCATTTCACGCGGTCTACTGAAATGTATACAAAATTTAATCGGACTTTTATCTGACACCTAAATTATTGAAAATATGTTATAATAATAAAAGTTAATTCGAATCGTTTCTCGCAGGTTGCGGATAATTTAGAGTGGTACGTAACTAGATCTTTAAGTATAGAGTAAATCTTGATCTGAAATGATATGAAACCGAACCGATATTATAAGGATACACAATACAGTACACAATTAAACGGTTACTTCCAGCTCAAGAAAAAAAAGAAACTTACAAGAAGAAGATCGATTGTATTACCAAAGTAACCATTGATCATTCCAAGCTCCTCTGACATTCTCGGATGCAGAGAAGAAGAGGAATGAAAATGGAGTTTTCTATTACATAGGATGAAGATACAGAGAGTTGTAGAATTATTTATCAATCTGGTTAAGCTTTCCGAGTCCATTGCAATTAGTGCAAACAATCTGAGGAAGATCCTTTCGTGCTGCATTAGCCCTCAAAGTCACTCCTCCTTTCCTCACAAAGCCTGCTCCGTCACATTCCGGACACCTAAACCAAAGCCGGTTTACTTTAAAATCCTAAACCAGAACTGAGTCTAATTTTGGTTTAACTATCATCAAAACCGGTTTAGTTTTAAAAGGATAAAAGAAAGGATTGAGGGTGGTTACGTGTCCTGGCGTTTGAAGAGGATCGGAAAAGCAGTTCCAACGAGAGCAACGGCGATGGCTCCTCCGATTAAATAGATGGTTCCGTCGGAAGATACATCACCGACGGCGGCGACAACTACGGAGGAAGACGATCTTTTGTTTTTAGGAAGAATCACATTGTTTGGTGATGATCCACACAAAGAAGAAGAAGAAGAAAGTTTCGATTGTTTCAGAAAGTTCGTCGATGATACGAACGTCGTCTGCATTGCCGGTAAAATTGCCATGGTTTTAGTTAAGTGATTCTGATTTGAGAGAAGTAAAGATGTGATTTAGATTTATGGAAAGCTTTACGAATTTGGATTTGCTTCGTGACGTGTCGCTTGTGGAAATGGATAACGTTTTTTCGTGTAGATTTTTGGGGTCTTCAGTGTTGGATAAGGTGGGCCCTTTCAAGATATTTCGAGTTGGTATTTGGGCCTATCCTAATAGTTAGTATGAACATTAAAGGCCCAAATAATTGCCGTCATTGTCTCACTGTCACAGACTTTCTCTCTTTGCTTCAATGGCAAAAGACGGACCTAACTGGGACGGATTACTTAAATGGAGTCTCTCTCGCTCCGATGGTACTCGGCCTACACGCCATTGAGGTACGAAGTTCTTTGTATGATTAGGTTATATTGGTCATTGACTTTAGCTTCTTCTGTCTTTCGTTGAATGTTTGTTTGGGGTTTGTCGTTGAAAATTGGAAATGAGTCATGTAGTGGATTTTTTCGGGTTTATGTACATTATATTGTGAAGCAATTGATTAGCTTTAAATATAGACCCTATTTTGTGGTGGTTGGTTTTGTTGATTTGCTAATTGTTTGGGGAGACAGCGAGGAGGATCGAAAATGGTTTGCAGAGGGTATGCAGTCGCAAAGTGTAGATGTAGTCAAGCGGATGAAGGAGATTACACAGGTTATGCAGACGCCTCCACAAGTTCTGGAGGCTCATGAAGTTACCCCTCTAGATATCTTAGGTTTGAAAATCCAATTCATAATTGATTTTTTTTTTTGCCACATATTTCCTTCTTGTTAGTTACTAAATTTTGAGTTGTGATGATGTGGTAGATTTGCTGGATGAGCTGCAGGAGCATGTTGAATCGATCGATATGGCCAATGGTGAATCTTTTCAAAGTTTGAGCTTTTATTTTATTTAAGGATAGCTGTCTTTTGATAGCTTGGCTTAACGTGTGCTTCTTTGAATATATGAGTAGATCTTCATTCCATTGGAGGCTTTGGTACCTCTTCTTGGGTACCTCACAAACTCCAATGCTAATATCCGGGCAAAGTCTGCTGATGTAGTAAGCACAATAGTTGAGAACAATCCTCGAAGTCAAGAATCGGCTATGGAACCCAATGGTTTAGAGTCATTGCTTTTGAACTTTAGTTCAGACACCGATATGCATTCTCGGACAGAGGCGCTTGGTGTAATATCATGTAAGCTTCTCTAAGTCTTTATAGATTTAAACGATCAAATACCTCTTTTTCTTTAACTTGGTTTATGGTGGATCTGATGAATGCATTATGGTCTACTTTTTTATGCTTGGCGTACAGCTTTGATTCGCAATAATCAAACTGGGATCACGGGTTTCCGAATTGCAAATGGTTACACTGGTTTAAGAGATGCTTTGGAATCTGATAGTCAAGAGATTTCAAAGGTAATACTCTGTGCTTCTCATAATACTTCGAGAGTACACGAAGCTGTAAACGAAGACCATACAAGCCCAAATCAAGCAACAAAAACAAACCAAAAAAACAACGAAGGTCCTTCACTTTGGAGGACAGAAAGTGATGACATAACGAGAAGCCTTACACTTATTCAAACTCCTAGAATCATCAAAGGCATAACTATAAGCTTTAGGACAAATGGCTTTAAACAGATTGGCGAACAGCGTTGGCTTACAAGCCTTAGGATTCGCATATTCTCCGGTACAACAATACTTAGCCGATTGCATTGCCAAGCAAACACTTTTACAACCAACCACTTTACCATATCTCTTAACTTCCAAAGCTGATGGACAACAAACATTCAAATCCACTTCACAAGCCGCAACGCCACATCCTACTCCACCACCGATTGGTTTCATTGACACAGGGAGATTGAATCCGTCGACTAGACTAACATCATAGAAATGAATCGGCGAAGAGGATGTCCCTAATGTCATTTCCACGACAGTTGCTGGTGGTTCACCACCGGTTCCTTGGCATTTGATTGAGCCGCTGTTACAATCTCCGGTTTGGCATGAGCCTTTACCGTTTTGGTTAAAGATGCAGCCTTGTCGACCCCAAATTCGACCTGACCATTTATCCGGTACGTCAATTATGGTTTCTTCGCCGCTTCCCATGTGAAAGCCACCGTCTTTCGGCGTTATTTGGCCTCCTCCACCGAGAATTCCCGGCCATACGCTCTCTTGGCAGTTATTCACCAGAATCAGCTGAACTCCATCTGCAATCAAACAACAAGAAACCCATTTAGAAACCAAATTAAAGACGCCATTTTTATGCATCTAACATCCAAAGTTTTGTAGTACCAATGAAGGAGGATAAGGAGGGTGAGATAATGAGAAAGAGAAGGAAGAAAGTTGCAGAATTGGCCATGGTTGTTCTGTGATGTGGGGATCAGAAGCTTTCACTCTCTCTAAAGTTTGCTTTTTGTGGTAATTTTTGAAGAGAATATTAATAAAGGAATTTGAGAGGAGGTCGTGGTTGAGGAAGAAGTGGAAACTTGAGTCGCAAGACTAATTGGTGTGTATGTGTGGTGAAGTGGATTGGGAAGTGCTAAGTGGTAACCTTTTTATAAGCTGATGAGTCTTTCATGGGATTAGTGGGAAAGAGAAAGATAAAGGAGGCTTCATTGTGACCCTTCTGTATACTCAATATTCATTTCTTTGTTTTTGTTTTTAAGAATGGGCTAAAGTAGGATTAAAAGAAAAAGAGAAGATTCATATGTCTCTCAAAGTTAGATTTATTGGATTAAGATTAACTTACTTTCATAGTTTTAAGATGACCAATTTCACCTTGTAGAGCAAATTCAGCAAAGAGCATATATGCATTACTTCAATGTGGGGGATTTGCTTTCTTTTAAACAAAAGCTAATAGTTGCACAAAGCAAATCATTACATTCTCTTTTTTTCTGTTTTATTATTTTGTTGAGTTTGTTTTAAAAAGGTAATGATAGAGATTGAAGCCAAGAATGTCACTAGACTCTAGTCTTCATCTTTATAGTAAGTGGGGAGGTTGCAGTTTTTGGTAGATAAGTATCTTGCAATGTGTATATTATAGAACATTAGAGTAATTAGTAAGATAACAAAACTTAAAAGTGTTTTAGAACATATTTAACCTAAAAAAACTAGACTAATCTATAAGTTAATTGAAAATATTTTTAATAGATCACTAAAATAATCTACAAAATAAAAAAATTCAATACTGAATTACATTCTACAAAAATAAAGCAAAATACAAACATTTTTTTCAATAAAATTATGGATTTTTATATTAATTAAAGTAATTTTATTGAAAATTATGGATTTTTATATTTATTATTTTTGAGGTTATTGGTTATCACAAACCGACTCAATTAATGTCAACCAAACTTAAATTAAACCGATTGAAATTTGGCCACCACCACAATAGTGATGACGGCGAGGAAAAGTTCCAAACTTTCCCGAGTTTTCCATTAAACCTTTCTTCTGTTAGAGGAAGAAAATCGAGAAATTATGTTTAACGCGGCTGCTAAGTGTTCAAAAGCAGCTGCTGCAACGATTCGTGGCCGCACAATCTCCGTTAGAGGAAGCCTTGTTCGATTCTCGACGCCACTGAGATATATTCACGGTGAAATCAGTGTTCCAAACGCCAATCATGTTGCTATTCAGATGGTCAATTACGCTCTTTCTCATGCTAGGTCTCAAAAGTCAGGTTTTTCTCTTCTCTATAGTAATTATGAGTTTTAGTCATCGGAGTTTCAGGTCCTAAAACCCTTGTTTCTGGCTAATTTTTCTGAAATGGGTTTCTGCAAATTCTGAATTTGCAGATGAATCTTATGCTCAAGGGATGCTAGTTCTCGAACAATGCCTCGGGAATCAACCGGAAGATGATCAGGTATCTCAAGATTCGAAAGCAACAGTTTTGCTTGCCATGTCTGATCTATCATACGAAAGGTTTCATCTTTTTCTCCCTTATCACTCTCGTTTTTTTTTCCAGCTGAAATGTTAATTTTTATAAATATCTAAGTTTTGGTATGCTATGTTTACAGTGGAAACAGTAGTGAGGCCATTGAACGCCTCAAACAAGTCATGACTCTGAAACTCTCATCGTTGGCTATTAGAGGTTTACCGGATTTTTTGCTATGTAATTTAGAATTTTTTGATTGTTTATTTGTGTCTGAAAATTTCTTTTGCTGTTCAGTTGTTGCTGTGGAAGCCCTTGTTGGTCTGCTGATGGAGTCAGGACAGGTTCAACTTACAACAATGCTGCTATGTGTGTATCTCTACATCTAGGAACTTCTATAGAAATCTGATTATGTATTTTCCTGTTTAGGATGATAATTCATTGAATGTTGCTGAAGAATTTCTACAATTGGTTAAAGAGAGAGGCCATGAGAATCAAGACGTGGCTGTTACGGCTGAAGCAATCAAAGGCCTCGCTGAGCTAGTGAAAGGAAGTATCGAATCAGGTAGAAACCTGCCTTATTTTTCTTCTCTCTCTCTTTTTTTTTTTTTAATCCCACATTATGCCCTTAGTTTGTGTATAGCTTAACGGTAAGGTTATTGTGTGCAGCCGAATCTTTATTTCAAGGACTTGAGGATCATGGAAGCTGCAAAGGTACACTCTAGTCATTTTATCTGGAGCTAGCCTATCTATTTATGTTGCCTGATTTTTGAGGGCCTCTTAATGACTACACAAAAATAGGCAACATTGCACTTTCTTATGGTGAATTCTTGCACGCTACTGGAAACTTTGAAATGGCAAAGAAGATGTATCAAAAGGCAATTGAAGGTGTGGCAGACACCAAAACATCTATGTGTTCTTGTAACATGAATTTGAAGGCAGTTTCGTTGGCAGCCACAATTGCCCTGGGTCAGCTCGAGTCACACATTGGGTAGGCTTTGAGTTTGTGCACACAAGGTTATAGTGTGAATTTTCTTGTCACATCATTAGACTCTGTTTATGCTTGTTTTGCTTTTGTTAGAAACTTTGGTGTTGCGGAAGAGACACTTACACGCGCATTGACAATGGCTGAGGAACATTACGGTACTGCGTGGCATAGTTTGTTTTGGCCATCAGTACTCAATGATGAAGCACCAAACTAACGGATTCTGCATTTTCTTCATGCTTAATTCAATCAGGTGGCAATCATCCTAAGGTTGGTGTGGTTTTAACTTCTGTGGCACTGATGTACGGAAACAAAGCAAAACAAGAACGTTCTAGTTCTATCCTGATTCAAGAGGTCAAAAATAAGTATCTTCACACTCAAACACTTTTGGAATTTTCTCCACGTAACACCTTTTCTTCTTTTTCATCTCAGGGCCTCTTCAGAAAAGCATTGGAGCTTATGAAAGCACCTTCACTGGATTCGGAAGGTACTTATAGACATCTATTTTGCAGGTTATCGAGACAAAGACGATTATCCTAACCAATGTTTCTGTACTCTATAGGGATACTCAACATGGAAAGTCAAGAAGTAATGGCTCTAGCAAGAGGTTAGCTTTTAGCTAGATTTTGCTTTCAAACAGAAACGATTGCTAAATTTAGCTAAAAAAGCTTGTTGGGTGTATTGATTGTGCAGGCGGGTATGCAGAGTTACTACTGATTCAAGAAAACAGAAGAAGTGAAGGAGAGAAAATGAAATCATGGGCTGAATCTGCTTGGAGAAACAAACGCATCTCTCTTTCAGAAGCATTAACTGTCTCAGAGCCATCAACAGAAGCAGCAATCATAGATGCTCGCACCACTCGTGTCCTTTAAACTCCCTTAACAATAGTTGTTGTGAAGATACCTCAAAAAAGATTCAAACTCTCATGACAAATTTTACGTTTTCATGAATAATTAATAAACTTGGAAACAAGATATTTATTTTTGTGTGTGTATAAAGAAGAACACACATTACAGAGGAAGATCAAGTCCTTTCCCAATCTCTACACCGATCAATTCCAGTATTCCCTTGTTCAGAATCTGAAAAACGAAATAACGATGTTATTGTCTCGTATCTAACAATCGTCGTTTATTGCAGTAGAGTCCAATCTGAAACTCACTAGTTCGACTATGAAAGTTCCGATGAGACCCATCATACAAGCTCTTGAGTTCCATATCTCAGCAGTTGAAGTGAATCCCAGAAACGCAGGTATAAATTTGGGTTCTACTTTTGGAACTATCACCTACAAAAAAACGATATTTGATTACCAATAAAATCTTGATGGTCAAAAATAGGTTCAACGAATTTAATTACCCCTTCAGGACGTTTTGCGGCTCGGACAACAAGAGACTGTTGCTTCCGACTGAAACAGAGCTTCCGGCTTTGAACATGACCATGCGTCGACAAGGTCGATAAAGGATGAAAGAGAGATGACGTTAACGGCGTCGAGCTCATTTTTATTTTATTTAAATTTCCAAAAGGAATTTCCGATATCTCTTTTCTCCTTCTCCAATCTTCTTTATCTGTAGAAACTGAGCTTGTGGATATATTTAGTTAGTTCCTCTGATCCATTCATCTTCTGCCACGTGTTGGTCTTACTACCACGATTTTTAGGTTTTCGTTTTGTCTGAATGATTTATATATTGATAACCGGCTTATCGAATGGATTTAATATAAAATCCCGCGAAGATACCAATATTTATGAAAATTAAAGCCCAAAAAAAAAAATATGAAGATATATTTATTTTATGGTGGAATCTGTTATCTCCAATCCAAAGAGCGAGACCACCATTGGCTATATAATCTAGTTTTATGGTGAAACTTTTTTTTTTTTTGTGTGTAGCGGATGCAAATTATTTCACTTTTTTTGGTTACTTTATAACATTGCAATTTGTAATTGTAACTACATATTACTCAATAAATAAAATAACGTAAAATAATTAATAAAAAAAATTCAATGATTACTTAACAACAGATTACAGTTGAGTTTACAATTTGTGTAAAAACAATAACAAATATTTTTCTCTTATTTCATAAAATACAACAAAATGTGGATTGCTTCATTACATAAAATGCAAAACTTAATTTGACATTACAATTGTCATTCTTTTTGCAGGATGAACTTTGTCTTGAAGATCTTGTCTATCTCTCTTCTTATCTGATCGTAAAATCTGAAAAGTTGCAGACAAATCTCCAGCTTGAAAATCTCCATTCTTATCAACCAATTCAACTCTCTGTAACTCACTCACAAGACTCTTCACTTCCACAGTTTTTCTTCTTAACATTCCATGGCAACTCTTTCGTAATTTCATCTCTTCAACACATTTCACAATTAGCTCCTATATGAACAAAAATACAGTAAAAACTTTGTGAACATCTATAAACACAAACCCTAATTGAACGTCTGTAACTCCTTTAACAAACAAAAAGAACATCTGTTACTTACCTTGTGTTCTTGTCCAAATAGATTCATGATTCGATCAGGTCGAACCACTTTCTCGTCCAGAACAATCCACATAGCTGCGGCTGCAACAACACTTGGTGGATATTTAAGCATCTTCAAATCTGCATCAACATTCAAAATTCGGTATCAATTAAACCTATCAACTTCTTTCTTCTACAACAAGAACATAATGAAAGTCAGATGCAACTGATCTTCATACCGCATAAATCATCTAGTAGATGATTCGTGATTCGATTGATCATCAAATCTTCTCCTACCAACTCGATTTTGGACTGAAGAATTTGCGAAAAAGAGTAAGTTGTGATAGAGTTAACACGCCATTCGAGAGCTTTCAACATTATAAGTTCCATTTCGAGAACAGTCTTGTGATGAAACATGTGATTTAAACCTTCCATTTGAAGTTCTTGTAGAGAAGGAGACATAACTTCGTTAAACTTTGTTGCAATCGATAATGAAGTTACTGCAACTAATTCCACCATCCAATTCGTCCATTCCTGTATTCATTATTATCGAAAATTTCATTCTCTACCAATAAACTTTAAACTATAATTCGATTAAATGGAAAATATTATACATATTTACTTACTTTGCAGCTAGTCACGTACACGAACCGATCAAAACAACTAGCAGCAGAATATATAGTTTCAAATGAAAGATTAAGCCTACTCCGAGTCTGAAAAAAACAATACAAAAATAATGTAAATTAAAAAATAAATTTCAAAAAATTCTACGTACGTTAAAACATAATATTTCGCAAATTCATCATTGATAGAATTTGAGTTTATTAAAATATATAAATTTTAACAAGTAAAATATATATATATATATATATATATTACTTGTTGACAAAACAAGATACCTGAATTAGCCATTGAACTGCTTGAAACCTAGAATCGGTTAACTTCTTCGAGACGAAAAACTCAACACATTTGTCTCCATAATTACCAAAACATAATTCTTTCTTCAAATCCATTGAAAGAACTTCATCCACAGTCGCTGCATCCATCTTCGGAATTATCTCAGCCACGTATTTATCGTGGATACATGGTAAAGCTTCCGGAGATAGAGGACTCGAAAGCCATGATTCGTCGCACAATAGATTATCCATTTGAAACTGAAACTGTTTTGACTTAAACCGGTTTGAAGTTATGCAGTATGATCACTCTGGGAACAGTGTTATGAGATTGAAGAAAATGTGACGTATATATGGAAGAAGAGAGAGTCGTGGAGAAGAACATGGGAAGTTATAAAAGACAGTGAAAAATTAAAAAATTATGTCGGTTGAATTAAGAAGATGCGTTGGTTTATTGAACCAATATGTACTTTGAAGTGTTTAATTTCTGGAATTAAAGTATTTCTCTTTTTTTTTTCCGTAAAGTATTTCTCTATATAGATGTCCTTTTGTAAATATATTTTTTGGAAACTTAATTGACTTAAATTCATTGGCTAAATATGATAAATACAAGAAAAAAAAGAAATTCTTTGGCTAAATTTTATTTAATGTTTGTTTATGAACAGTCTATAGAAAATCTCATATAATTATTTTTTAGCATGTGTGATACCTAAAAATATCCTTTGTGATAAATATTACAAGTTAGAAGTCTATATGATTTAATAAGAAAATAAAATATTTAATTATACAATCTATAGAAAATCTCATTTAATTATTTTTTGGCATGTATCATACCTAAAAATATCTCTTTGTGATAAATTTCTTACTAGATAAGAGTATAAATAAATGTGTGTGTCAATGACTAAAGTTGGGAAAAATATATATAAAGTTTTGGTAAATATTATAGAGTATATTATTTAAGAGTGAAGGATAATAGTTGGGGAATAAAAAGAAGAGGACGTCTCACATGAAATGCGGTAAATGCTTTCTACCCAATTGGTAAACTGATGATCTTCATATACATTTCATGTCGCAAAAACGTGTAAATAAATAAATGTTTCTGTGAGATTTATATTGTTTTTGGTACTGTGTTTTTAATTTTAACCAACCTCGTGACGTAATATAATTACCTCTTCCACGACAGCTAATAATTTTATATTTTAAAAAACAAATTGGCACCAACTTCCCTATTTTGTTACTAAGAACGTAAGAAGATAGTATTATTTTTATTGTTCTTGTGTTATTGGAAAGGAAATCTTTTTTTTTTTTTTTAGAAATGAAGGAAATATTTGTCTAAGAAATCTATATGTTATCAAAATATAATCAACACTTTTTCATCAAAAATCAATTTTTAAACCCATAAATGTGAAATCTGTATTTTACCAAAAAAATCAAAAAGCAGAGTGAAACTAATTTTAAAACTAAACCAAACCAAACCGGAATCTGCAATTACAATTGATATCGTGGTAATGAAAGCAAATATGAGAGACGCGACATAAACCAACTAATTATGGGCTCATATTTTCATGGAACGGCCCAAAGTATATAAAACACGCGACATATTATTTTTTGGTAAAAGATTATTATTACCTTTTGTTGTTTATTTTTTTTGTAAAAGTATTACCCTTTGTTGTCAGTAATTTGTATAAAATAAAAGTTCGACCCAAAAAAAGAAATTCATAAATTATAATTCTATGATTTATTTACATTAGTTAGTTTTTTTTCAATACTATACCGTAACTGGCCGGTGCATTAGTCAAGTTTTTACATAATATAGACAATAAAATTTAATTCCTAGATGTGCAAGTGTGACTGTTTTTATTAGTTAGTTTAGTAACACATTTATGGATTATTTAATGTTTATGCAATTTTGAAATATGTTTAACTCGTAAAATACATGACTACATTATATGTTATGTATTTGTTATTTTGTTCTAACGGTGATGTGTTTGTCTTTGTACTCCTCACCTAACACAATCCTGAAGACTAAATAAGTCTAGACTTTTGCTTTTTTAGTGAGAAAGCCAATTATATCGCCATTGAAGTCAATTATATAATTAAATTATTTAAATAAATAACAAAGAATTGTTTTCTAGATAATATATTAAAATAAAAATGACAATAGGATCAAATTTTTCCTAATCTATGATGCAATCTATGACTTCATCCAAGATTTTGAGGCTAGTGCAGTGGGTAATTTGATACAAAATGAATTTCGAATTTAATACTTTAATATTTTCAAAAAGTTTATCTTAAATTTGATAGTTAAAATTTTAGAAAATAGTGATTTAAATAAATTATAAATTCCAGGAAAATTACGTAATATTGTTAGAAATTTGGAAAAGTATAGCTGATAATTTATTCTTACCGATCCAACTATTGACACAAAAATAATTATAGGTAAAATCTCAAAAATTATAGAAATTATTATTTTTGAAAAACTAAAATCTACAAGTTATTGTTGTTGTAAATTTGTTGTTCATATGTCTAAAATCAATAATTTAGTTTATTAACAAACTATGATAATATTATAATTTATCTAGAAATTGTATTCATCAAGATTGCTTCAAGGTTCCTTTATGTAAGTTGAGAGTTCCCTTTCACATTTCATTTTTCGTCTATAAAAAAATCTTTATATTCCATTTTCTCTTTTCAATACATATCCTCTCAACATTATTTACCGTCAAGTCTAAGCATAGGTGGCATTATCCTATCACGCCACGTCACTATCTCAACCCTAAACCTTCTTATATTATACACCAAAGTCCTCTCATATTGATCATCACAATACCATTAAAAAAACTCTCATCAAAAAGCAAAAAAGAAGAAGCAAAGCCTCTTGAAGGAATGGAAGGTTTGATTCCATTTTTGTACAAAGCCATTGTTATGTATAGAAGAGAAGGAAACTTTTCGTCGGTTTTGCTAAGTGATCATCATTCTTCTTCTTCTTCAGCTGGTTACTACATGAAACTTCCCGGTGATTCCTCCGGTAGGTTTCGAACGTCCGATCGCCGGAGATTTGGAACAGACCGTCTTGGATTGCTTGAAGCTACTCCGTCTTCATCATCTCGTGTCACCAAACGTTAAAGTACGTAAAGACTGATCTATGGTCGATATACGTAAAGATAAGATTGTGCTAATTCGTAATTGTATATTAAATATTATTATATAATATGTACTTAAGCTAAGTTTTGTTAAAATCATCGAAATTATGGTAAAACTGTAAATATAAGTGTTATAAGGATGTCCATAATTTTGATGATGAAAATTAATAATATGTAATTTGGATATATATATATATATATATATAATTTGTTAAAGTGGGTTTGTTGATTGTATAATTATAAAGTCAAGTGTGTTATCTTATGATTTTTTCTTTATTTTAATGCAAAAGTCGTATTGTATTTCGATAATAGAATTCGTGTCACTTACGTAATTCGTTAAACCTATAAAAAAGGTTGCTATAACTGTTCATATTTGACTTGAATTGGAAGCAAATAGTAATATAATAAATTCTGGTCATAAAACTGTTCATACACATAAAACATGGAGATTGAACATCGATGTACATAAGCATTTGAAAAATCAATTTTGAGATGATTCTTTGATGTAAGCAGAATGTCGATCAACGATGAGACGAATGAGATTATCTTCAACAATAGAGTCAGGCTTGTTGCTATCGCGTCTAACCACAACATTACCGCTGCTTGAAACAACCACAACCTCCTCTTTACGTGTTGATAGCTCGTTGGCTACAACTGCGTGCACTTTGTATTTTCGTAGCGCCTTTGTGGCCTTCTCTATTAGAATCTTTGAGTCTGTCTCAAGCTGAATCAAGAGTTTGCATATGAGTTATCGAATTTTGGAGAGTCAATACAAGAGAGAAGAAAGAGATTGACCTTGAATGATATGCAGAAAGCTTTTGGAGCCCATAACGATCTTAAGATTGAAAGCATTTTAGGGACTTGAGCTAGTCTTATGTCCAAAGGACCAGATCCCGATTCGATTTTGTGCTCTGTCTGGTTTCATTGAACATATGAAAAAACCATCTTTCAGACCAGAATTGTGTAGTCATGCTTGTATAGGGACATGAGAATCTTACCATGCTCTCCCATGGCACATAAAAGTCAGATACAGCAGCAGCCAGATAAAACATTGAAGATGGACCGATATCTTTCAATGTTGTTGCAATCAACCGCAACATCTGTAACCAGAAACATTTACAAAGAGAGTTATTTCAGCTCTAGCTCTACTGTTGAAGAATTCTCTTAACTTCTATTTCCTCATGGCAGTTTCTTGTGAGTTAAGAGCTGATTATAATGTGTCTAGAAGAAGAAGAAAAAGATTAGCTTGTGTGAGATATTCAAGAACCTGAAGATACTCATATATGGTTGAGAATGGGAGTTTTAGTAAGCGACCTTCTGATGCTGCCTGCAATGTTAATTGGCAAGATTATCGCATAATTGACTTGAAAGAATGAGCAAAGTAATATATAAACAAAGGAATCAGCTTTTCCGTAAATGAATTCAGTTTAAACATACAGCTTGCTGGTCCATAACAGCCATTTTCACAGCTTCCAAATGTGATGCATGAACTGAAAACCAAAAAGAAAAGTTGACTAAAGACAAATCATTTGTCACTGTACCAAACTGAAACACACATTTAACATCCATAGTCCATGAACTACATATGAAGAACGACATATCTAATATAGATTGAAAAAGAGGTTCCAATGAAGAACCTTGAATGTTTGTCTTATCTGGAAACTCAAAACATTCAAGGAATGGATCATCCGGAAGATACCGGCAATAAGGTTGGCAAGTTCCCCTAAAGGTCCACATAAAACCCAATATATAGAATCAACATTACCACAAGAAACTTTCACTTCCCAATTACTCAGAATTCAAACAAAATATGTGTTACCTCCTATACAGAAATATCACAGCATATCCAGCCTTGACGAAATTCCTTCATACCAAATCGAAACAAACTTTTAGATCAAGAATAAACCATAACTTTATCAAGGCTTTTTAAAACTTACTCGGTAGATGCAGCACCTCTGTTTCCCGAACTGAAATTATCGATGTACCTTACACATCGTTGCTCTAATGGAACTGTTGTTCCACCTGAAGTCACACATACAATCCTTCTCCCTCCTGTAGATTGAAAACCTTCGAAATCATTTTCATACATTGAGAAAAGAATATACAACAAAATGTCACTGATATATGTATAATCAACTATGATCTTGCCTTCGGATAAAGAATTCAGCTCAATGAACCGATTAAACTTCTCTGCAATCTCCTCCATGTTCTTCAGAGGTGGAGATGATTCAAAAAACGAACTAATTTCATCTTCCAATACTTTCCCCAACTCAGACATCGAACTCATTTCAATCTTCTATGCAAACAGATAATACTGAATAAGAATTCAAAATTTCCCGTTGATTATAATTTGAATTACATATTCATCAAAAATTAACAATGATTAATGAGTTTAGAAAATATGTATATGAATAATTGGTTTGATGGCATTATCAATCTAAAACTCGATCATTAGATCCTTAACTAATCCAAAGAACAAATCAATCTCTTAGATTCCCGTAATTCTCGAATTAACTAAGAAAATAAAAATTAGAAACCTTACTTTGACTAACGAAACCAAACAATGAAGATCGAAGAAGCTTGCTTCAGAGACAGTGAGAGCGAGTGTAAATATCCGGCACGGAGCGAGGAAGAAGAAGAACAACAAAAACGGTTGGGCTTTTAACAATCACCCTCTACAAATTGGGCTTTCAAAAGGCCCATATGACCACTAACAAGCTCCGATCCGTGAAGTTTTATTTCTTCGCTCCGTTGTGATAACTTCTCCGATGGGATCTGAATCGACAATGATCTGAAAGTGCAAAAGCGGTTGGTACGGTCGTACCTACCACATTATTAGCTTGTGGGCTCGTTTCAATTTTGCTTTGGTTTGGGTTTAGTTTCAATCTAATGTTTATTTTGGGCTTAGTTAAATTGAGTTTCTTGCTGTAATGGGTTTGTCTCCTAAACTTGTTGTTTCCTTTTTGCATTTAAATAGAAAACCATTTACAAAAAAAAAAGAGGCCCATATGACCACACGCTAATAGTTTTGCAAACAGGGACTTTTTTTTTTGATAAAGTCATATTTCTACGCTTTTAAGTTTAGTTAAATAACAAGGAAAAAATAAGTTGTTCAATTGACTTGCTTCTAATTTAGATAGGCACCAGATGATGAGTTTGAATTTCACCAATTTTAATTTGAACATTTAGATTATGGATCATGTCTTGTTAATCCAAATCCAATAAATACGGTTGAAAAAAAAAAGTTTAGTTAATAACAAGAAAGTACCTAAATTTCGGATTACTTTGTGAGATTACGTCCAAGTTTCTTGTGGATTGATAAATAAGACAACCCAGAAACTGTAAGAAATAAAATACAATGTTTTTATATAAAAACATATTATTCTTAGGTTAAATCAATTGTATTAGGTTGTGAGGGTAATAATGTAACACCCCAGTTTTAGGAAAATATGGTATATGGTGGTGCATGCGGAGATGTTTAAAAGAATTGATTTGGTCACCTATCTCACCAAAGTGTACTTATCTTTTCAATCACTTGTCTAGAGAAAACTTCAGGGTTAAGCGTGCTTGAGCCGAAGTAGTCAAATGATGGGTGACCTTCCGAGATGTGATTTTCGAAACCGTGTGAGTGAAGACAAAACACGAGAAAAATATAATATGGTGATTTGTAGGGTCGGTAACCAAGTCTAAAAAGTCTTCCGAACGAAGCTTACCAACCGTTCGACCGGTAAGATGGACCCACAGGTCGGATAAAGACGTGAGACCCATTAAAATAGCGGTCGGGGCGTTACAAATAAACCAACCAATGATCTGTTTATTTTGCTAAAATTGTAAAGCTTAAGATTGCTTGCAAAGTTGAAGCCTCAAGGATTGCTTTATGGAAGTACTTTCCTTTCACACCATTTCTTTCAATCTCATAACCTCTAAAGACTTCAACAACATTATTACAGTCACGATTGAATCTTTATCACATATAAATCTTTATTGATATGATGAAACTAAAGAGTGACCACAACATGTTAAGTGTGTCATCATATATATTGTTAATCTTAGAGACTTGATTTCGTGTCACTTTATACTTTTTTTTTTTTACGAAATTGATCTGCGAATCCGTAATTAATCTTCCGCGATCAAGATTAAGAGATCTTCTATTGATCTAATACACCTATACAAGTTGATTATTATAATTGAATAGTTGAATTATGTTAACATATATTCATGAATATCGAATATTGAATATCTAAGTATTATATAATATGATTGGACATAAATATTTGATAATTAGTATATATATATATAATATATCATTGGTGGTAATTCGTTAATTCGATTGAGTGGTGTGGGAAGTGGGAACGATATCTAAAACTTGGATACATAACTCCGTAATCAAACCGGACACTTCTCGTGTTAGAGTTTTTAAGAACAAATACTAAAATTTATACATTTGAGAAACTTAAAATCTTTGCATCATGTGAAAAGCTTTGGATCTTGTATACATTATTCATCCTTAACTATTATTGGCAATATTTATAATCAAATTGAACAATTTAGACCAAACTATAAAGAGAATAATACAAAGTATAGTTGTCTCTTACAAATAAATCAAACTTAGGAAACATGAAATGTCGGGATGATCATGACAAACACTGAATCTACACAATCTTCCTTAGAAAATACAAACATGATTTTGATAAAACCTAAATCAATCCTCTCATCTTCTCGTTTTACAACTTATTGGGACTCGTTTTTTCACTTTATCATACACTAAGAAATACGTAACAATTGTATAAACAATGATGACCTTTCGTTAGTACATAAACCTAAACTCTTTCTACACATATATTGATATCACTAATACTCCACACTGTTAACCAAAAATGGAGAAGAAACGATCATACAATGCAATATTGATGATACAAACTCTTGTGACCGTATGGCTAGTTTGTGTGGGTCATTCTTGTGGCCGCAAGGCAAAGGCAAAAGCTACAATGACTGGACCACCAAGGTGTACAAATTGTGGACCTATGGTTGTACCTTATCCGTTAAGCACGGGTCCAAGCTGTGGTGATCAAGCTTATAGGATTAACTGTGTTGCGGGTAAGCTCTATTTTGGTGCACTACATGGTTCATCTTATGACATCAAGTCCATAGACTCAGTGACCCAACAGATCATTCTACGCCCGCCTGGCCTTCATAGCTCCAGCTCTTGTATCTCGGCTGATGTCTCTAAACAAGGCATTGAGCTCGACCCGCATCTCCCTTTCACCTTCACTACAGACAACACTATCTTGCTGTTTAATTGCTCTCAGGCTATGCTGCAGGTAAGAGTTTAAGACTTTCTTTAGTTAAGCAATGTACTTAAAAGTTTTCATGTTATCTCATTTTGAATTGATCAAGTAAGAGATGAGTATTAGTTTAGTGAAATCGGTGTGGGTTCAATAAAAGTAGACACCAGTTTAAAAATGTAGTGAAACCGGTTTTCAGGCCTCTGACCAAGAGATTTTGGGATCTGCAGGCGCCAATAGATTGTAGTGCGACCAGTTTATGCCACGGCTACATCAAGCACAACCCATCACCTTGTTCTAAGGCTCCCTTGTGTTGCACCTTCAGAGCCGGCAGTTCTGAAACCACTTACACAATCAGAATGAATGGTGGAGGATGCCTCGCGTACCAGAGCTTTGTAGGGCTAAATCCAAACAAGGACCTTCCTCCTCCTGGTAAAAAATGGCCTGACACAGGGCTTCAGTTGCAATGGGCATTGCCTAAGGAACCGGTTTGCACAAGTGATGCAGATTGTAACCTTTGGTTTGGTAAATCAAAATGCTTGCCTGATCCGACGAGTGCTGGACTGAAACGATGCTCCTGCAAAAAAGGTCTAGAATGGGATCCAGTTAACGCAATATGTAAGTAAATCCACATTACAAGTGAGCCATCAAAGCATATGTTTCTTGAATCATGTTTCATTACTTCTTGACATTCATGTATTAGGTGGTAAGTGTCGCCATGGGAAACAATGCAAAAAGAAGAAGAAGACCATTGTTTTCGCAGGTACAACAGGATGAACATTTAAACCGAAGAACATATAATTGTACACCATTTTAACTTCTTACTCTTGAAGGTATGGCTGTCGCGATCGTGGGAGTTACACTAGTGATAGCGGTAGCTGTTATTGTATACAAACATAGCCACCAAAAGGTTAAAAAAGAGATTCACAAGAGCATCGTCAAGGAGCGAGAAGAGATGCTAAGCGCAAATTCCACCGGAAAATCATCAAGAATCTTCACCGGCAGAGAAATCACAAAAGCAACCAACAATTTCTCAAAAGCCAATCTCATAGGCACCGGAGGTTTCGGAGAAGTGTTTAAAGCTATTCTTGAAGATGGAACCATAACAGCCATCAAAAGAGCAAAGCTTAACAACACAAAGGGCACTGATCCAATCCTCAACGAAGTCCGAATTCTCTGCCAAGTCAATCACAGAAGTTTAGTTAGGCTTCTTGGTTGCTGTGTCGATCTTGAATTGCCTCTCTTGATATACGAGTTCATTCCCAATGGAACGCTGTTCGAACATCTTCATGGCAATTCAGACAGAACTTGGAAACCTCTGACTTGGCGGCGCAGACTGCAGATCGCATACCAAACGGCTGAAGGATTAGCTTATCTCCATTCTGCAGCAGTGCCTCCAATTTACCACCGTGATGTAAAATCGAGCAATATTTTGCTAGATGACAAGCTAAATGCCAAAGTTTCGGACTTTGGGCTCTCAAGGCTTGTGGATTTGACGGAAACCTCTAACAACGAGAGCCATATCTTCACAGGTGCGCAAGGTACATTGGGCTATCTCGATCCAGAATACTACCGGAATTTCCAGCTAACCGATAAAAGTGATGTGTACAGCTTTGGAGTTGTGCTTCTGGAACTAGTTACATCCAAAAGGGCAATAGATTTCAGTAGAGAAGAGGAAGAAGTGAACCTGGTGATGTATTTTAACAAGATGATGGATGAAGAGAGATTGACTGAATGCTTCGATCCACTGCTGAAGAAAACGGCAAACAAGCTTGACCTGCAGACGATGCAGCAGCTTGTGAGTTTAGCATCTGCATGCCTTAACGAGCGGAGACAAAACCGGCCTTCAATGAAGGAGGTTGCTGATGAGATCGAATACATCATCAATATTCTGTCACAAGAGGTTACTGAGACATAGTTTTACTAGGTATCACCATAAAGACTTGTACCCTTGCCCCGTTTCCAAGTTATGCATTGTGCAAGAGAAAAGAGAAAAATGATTCATAGAATTGGCAACATGTAAAATCAAGGAGAATGAATTTGTTTAATATCATATCAATATCCAAAACATCGCATGGGACAACATAGCAGCCAAAACCCAATTGAAGAAAGACAAACCAACAGAAATCTGAAACCTATCGCATGAGAGAGTGGGTGACAGCCTGCAAAATTCAGTGTCTTTTGAGAATAAAACCGTAACTCCTGCAGCAGAACTAGCGGCTGCAAGAGAGAGAAGTGCAGTGACCTGCAGAATTTCCAAAAGAAGACTATCAAGCTTATAACCTTTAAAACAGCAAACACATAAACTGCCTGTCAAGTTTGATATTGCCTAAACCAAAACCATAGTGAATGAAATTCTGTTTTAATGAAATGGAAGATAGAATTAGTACCCAATCACCAACAGTGAATAGGCTCAATAAGATAGGGCTTTGTAAATCACTTTTTCTCCTTATGGCATATACATCAAGACACGCGAGTCCAAAGCTCCAAATCAATTGAAGACCCATTGATGCAACTAAGAAGCTGTTAATCATAAACAAAAACCATCATCATTTTTTTGTCATTTAAAATAAACTATCCAAATATAGAAACCATCCCATTTCACATCATTTACCAACAAAAACAGAAAATTTGTCATAAATTCAGACAAATTTCAACGGATACTGTCAAACACAATTATTAGTCTTCTTGGCTCTTTTTTCAAATGGGTTCTCCAAAAACAAAACTAAAAAGTTAAGACCTTTCGAATATATTTACCTCCAATGTCCTCAACTAAACTTAACCAAAGCACAAACAAATACCTACAAGATCGATTCCGTATAGCTTAGGATCTCAGATAAAAGTTTGGATACCGAATTTAGAAAATTACCAGAAAGCAGTGTAATTAGAGAAGCCAGAAGCAGAAACCATAACACCCATGGAAGCAGCAGCAGTTGCACATTGCCCTAATCTCAATATGAGCCCACTCGTTGTTCCAGGACTCCCAATTATCTTCTTCATTGATCAGAACCAAAAATTACCCAAAAAAAAAAACTAGACTTTCTATCTCTCCCTTCCTCAGCAAATTCTCAGAGAACAATCACAAAAAAGAAAAACCCTAAGCCCACGATTTTCATCAGGAAATTACACACAAACAAATCCTCAGATTCCGAAATCTCTCACTATTCTTCACGAATTTTTCCACTTAAGATCATAAACCTAACGGATCCCAAATTGTGGATAATTACGATCATGGCAATCAGAAAACGACCATTAAAAGAATATAACTTTTACTATCTACCACAATTTATTTCTACTTTGGAGGAACAATTATGTTTCCCTTAACTTCAAGCCAACGAAATTAAATTGAAGTTGAAGGAACGGAAGGAACAGTGACGCAATTCTGATGCCGGAGAGTCCTATTGGTTCTCTCTTTTGCCTTTTCGTACGTGTCTACACAAAGACATTCTTTTCTCACTGTACGAATATCCCCTTTTTCCTTTTTTCACCAATGCAATATGGGGCTTTGAATGGCCCATTAAGTACTTGGGCCTTGTTCTGTATAATATATTCTTGAGATTTTTCATTATAAACCTCTCTTCTCAGTAACCAAAACCTTCAGAAAAACCCTAGAAACCTCTGAAATGGCGTTGAGCACAGTATTTCGTCGAGCCTCGTCGACAGTGGCCACTCTTGCCTTCCGAGCGGCTAGTTCCCCTGTGAGCTTCCGCAGTGGCGCTGTAGCCGCCGAGAGGCTGATTGTTGGTAGCCAGCTCAGATCGGTTAATTCATTTTCATTCTCGAGATTTTCGACGGGAAGTGCGGTCACTAAAACAACCGCCGATGAGAATCTCGTCAGTGTTATCGAATCTGAAATTGAATGCGCCGTGGCAGAGGAGGCGCCTCATGATAACATCGTAAGTTCTATGTTTCAGTATTCTGATTATCTGTCAAATCTTCTCTGTGAAAGGACGATCTTTTTTGAATCATTTGATCATTTTTGCTCGAATTCCAGATGCATTATTGTAAAATTCATGAGATTTGGATTTTTTAGGTTCCTTAAGTGTTTGATCAACAATGTTAGTTTTCTATGAATCGTCACATTAGAATCTGTCAATCTGATTTTGGTTTCTCGTTTACTGAAATTTAATCTAAAGCAGTTGGAAGATAAGCCAGAGGGGTTCCCTTTCGAGATCATTGATACTCCAGGGGAAAGAACTGTATTTTTGCAAAGGAAATTTGAGGATGAAACCATCCAAGTGGAAGTTGACTCTGCTGCATCTTATGATGATGAAGAAGAAGCAGAACAAAACGATGAAGCAGACGATGAAGATCAAGACAATGCCAAAATCCGGATTCCAATGGTTGTGAGTGTGGCAAAAGGTGATGGTGTATGTCTTGAGTTTGGAGTTAGCGCATACCCAGATGAGATTGTGATTGATAGTTTATCGATCAAACAACCTGAAGGATCTGAAAACGAGCTTGCTTACGAAGGACCTGACTTTGAGTAAGTTCAATCAAACGTAGCTCGTCCTATTTGAAAATATATGAGATTGGAATTTGCAATGTGATTGAATATTCTGGTTATTGTGTGCAGTGACTTGGATGAGAATTTGCAGAAGGCTTTTCACAGGTACTTAGAGATCAGAGGGATCAAACCGAGCTTCACTAACTTTCTGGCAGATTATGTGGCCAACAAAGATAGCAGAGAGTACCTGCAATGGCTCAAGGATCTCAAGTCTTTTGTCGAGAAGTGAAACTGATCTTTTTCAGAGATTAAGAGTGGGATTTTGTTTTTTTGAGTCTATCTTATTAGGTCCAAGATTGATTTAAGCAATCGTTGAAAGGATACGCTCCTGTGCTTTACATTTACTATTTTACTCCCAAATAAAGTATAAAAACTTCCCATTTTTGTCAATAATCTTGTAAAATTTTAAGCATCGTCTTCATAACAAAAAAACTTTGTATTAGGCACTAGTATTTAATTTTCATTGTAGCCATTATTCGTTCTCAACGTTATTGTAAGAGACTGAACCGATCCACTGAGGCGTCAGTCCAAAAAATGAAAAAGGCACGCTTTAAAACGATTTTAAGAGTTATACACAAAGGGATCTCTTTGAGACAGAACAACAACAGCACGAAAGCTGACTTTACAAGTCTTAAGCAAAAAAGCAAAACCCAAGTCAAAGAAAACAAATCCAGATTGAAAACAAGCACAACAACCAATAACAAAAACCGGCTCTATTTGAAAAGTTTCAGTAAGTTTGGTCTTTACAACGATCTTGGTGGTAGCTGCTGAAGAATGTCAACATTTCAAATAAGTAACCATTCCACTAAGCACAAAGATGTTACTATAGTTTTGTTTTTCATCGGAAAGATATGAGAAAAATCTGATTCCATAAACTCTAGTGGCTGAAACAAAGACAAAGAGTCTTTGAACTTACAGCACTCTAAATCTCACTGTAGTTACGCCACACAGCTCGGAATTCCTCCCTGAAAGTGTTAAGACGTGCCTTCAAGTTTGGTGTTCTCAAGCTTGCATGAAGAACAGTAGCTGTAACACAAATAACAAAAGGGATTAGAGTAAGAAACATGTGGAGAGAACCTAAGTTATGACTATGAAAATTTCTGTAGATTGCGTACTGAGAAGTCCAATGAGTAGCGCCAAGGAGACTGTGAATAAACCACAGGAAATATACCAGAAAACAACACTCACTGTGAAACAAAAATCAAATCAGATTTCAGCAGTTCTGTATAATTCATCTAATCAAATGAAAGGATATGCAGCCAAATACCAAGTGAGAGTGTCAAGACGAAGACCCAACGGGGTTGACCACAGACATGGATTGCTCTCTTTGCTGATGGGCGTCCACGAATGACAGGTCTATAAAACACAGATAACATAGATGATAATCAAGCAACAAAGAGTATATGTATGAGACGCAATATCGGGAGGGGAAGCTATAAACATACGTCAAAGGAGGTCTCAATTTAGCAGCTAACTGTGGAGAGAAATTTCTGATGGTTCGTGTCGCTTTCTCACTAAAGGAACCTGCAAAGCTGTAGATAAGAATCCTCATTACGGATTTGCTACAATGGGAATCAAACATACTGCTTCAAGTATATCCAAAGGTATGAGTAGCACCAGTAAAGAAACAATAGCAAGGAAACAAAAACCTGTCATTTAGTAATGCCACACTTAATACTGTCAAAAAGGCAGCGAAGATCGCGAGAGGCCTCGTGAGAAACCCCAATCCTAAGAAGTAAAATCTTATAGTACTCAGGAGAAGCATCATTGATAAACAACAACAGTAAATTTAATACTTCGCCAGTTTTTACATCACCTACCAAGTATAGTGACGATCATGATGAAGTAGTTTGTTCGGTAGCTGCAAAAAAAAAAGATAATCAGAGGTCAAAGATTAAGTTATAAGGCTAGTCGGCTTTTAACTATATTACTCTCTTATCCAATAAGGTCAAACAATCAATCTACGTTCTTGTCACATGTTACTATCTCGAGACGACCTGAGGAATTGAACCGAATAAGATCAATGATTCTCACGAACTATTTTAAGATTGATCACACCATCAGATCGGTTATGACTCGTTCCAGACAACAAAATTAAACGAACAAATTTTCAATCGGTCGAGTTACAAAGAGAAGTGTAGAGAGATCGTACTAGTAGAGATTGCACTTGAGACGACTATCCCATTTGGCAAGGGATTTAGGAGCAGTGAACCTAGAGAAGAACTCAGACGGTGGACGCGGCGGGGAAGACCAGTCAACCTCTCGGAGAGCATCAACTAGATCCTCAACCGTCACATTTCCCCAATCCATTACTTCGGAAAATCTCCAATCAAAAACTCAAATCTCCTGATTCTAGAATCCCTAATAAAACCTTATCAAACGGAAACAAATTCTCAACAGAATCAACCGATGCTGATCAAATCAACGCTTCGTCGCTCGAAGAAAAAATCTAGAGAAACTGCGAAAATTGAACCAAACAGATTTCGTGGAAAGATCGTATAATTTCGATACATTGGAAAAAGAAGACGCCACGCGTTTTTTCCAGTTAAAATGACATTTACACCCCTTTCTAATTTGGTTTTCTTAACCCAAAACCATACTTTATGTAATCCGCTACTAAACCGGTTTAATATCGTACCAATCTGAAATTTTAGCCAGGAACTTATCTAAACCGATCTCAAAAGATGGGGACAAGAACCCAAACTTAAGCTGGAACCTTCACGATCAATATATTTATAGAATGAAACTGATAGCGAACAAAAAAATTAATATTATTGGCATAAAATCGAATTTAGACTATCAAATCAAATCCCACTTTGGACCAAATGATTGATGACTATATTCGTTAATTCGATAATTATATCACTTTGAAAAATAAATGAAAAAGCATAATACCATTAATGTAATGTACACATAGGTATATCATAATACTCGCATGAATCAATACAATGCATAAACCATCTTCGAACAAGCTTACCAACTTTGAACAATCTGTCGGAACATAAATTTAAGTGTTATCTTTGTATTTTCGAGTAAAGAAGAGGTAATCTGTATCCCGAGGATTAAAACTACAAAATTGCTCATAAGATTTTAAACCTCAGGATGCAGATTACCTGTTCTTCACCAAGTATCGATCTTCTTCATGTTGATTTTGTTATTGCCTTATTGGTAATGGTGAGAATATATATAGAGATGAGGAAGCTTATAAATAGTAATGGTGCAAAAGAATAATACTTATTCCAAAGGTTTAATGCTTCTGGAACAAATACTCGAACAGAAAGACAATCTTTTCTTTTGTTGTCTATGGTTTCTTATTTATTTGATCCCAGTTTCCAATATTTATCTTGAGTTCAGCATATAGTATATACCGATATGAGATCTTCAGAGATGCAAAAACAAATGTATATTTACCAAATTTATGAATTTACAGAAAAATCGAGTATTAATCTATTCACAAAAACAAGGAAAATTGTATAAATAAATGTATTTTTCTGTGTATTTATTTGGAAGGATATTCCGTATTACTTATTGCTTACACAGTTCAATATCATATTTTGGAAAAGTGTAATCCACACCTATAAAATCATGTCAAGTTCTTTTTAATCTAATAGTTTAAATGACTAAGTTAATGGTTCATATGTTTGACGCATTCTTATCATCTTTATTAAAAAGTATTTTAGAAAATGAATTTTGAACTATGTATTGGATCTAGGCCATCAAATTGTTGATTTTATATTTCTCATATATTTTCCTTAAACTTTGATCCAATAAATGTTTATCATATGACTATCCTAATAATCTTCAGAAAATATTGTCGAATACAAATTACCTTTAAATAAAATCTATATAATTCAATATTTAGTGGTTGATGACAAAATATATATATATATACTAAAATATGGATGGATAAATGGAATAGTAATATACTAAAATGTATTGGTATATTTATTATGTGTAATGGGTGGAGAGAGTTTTTCCGCATCTACGTAAAGGAGAAGGATGGTGAGAGATCAAATCATAATAAAATTGATTCTATTTTCTTTACAAACTAATGATAGCACCTTCTTTTCTTTTTAATTATACAAATACTCTTTGACTGCTTTCTATTTTCTTCTCTTGGCTCTTCCTTCGCATCAAAAATAATATGGAACATAGAGTGATATATATATATATATATATATATATATATTATAATGTATCTTCCAATTTTTTTCACTCTCAAATCAGGTTGAACATGAATATAAAGATTTTTTCAATTTTGGATTTTCAGTTTAGTTTTTGAAATGTGGTATCCATTAAGATACTGAGTAAAATTTGGTTTAATCCACTTTTTTTCGGTTTCAATTTTGAATGAATATTTGAAAAAAGAACTAAATAAGATTCAAAATAATTTCGATTCTCGATCAATTTGGTTCCGAAAAAGTTATTTGTAACAAAAAAATCAAATACCTAAAAAAATATGATTATTCGTAATCAAAAATAACTAAATATAAAAAAAATGTGATCAAAATAAGTCATTTGATTTTGAGTAATTACTTCTAACCAAAAATACCTAAACAATGTGATAAAAAAGTAATTATTTCGATTATAAGTAGTTACTTATAACTTAAAATCAAAAGTACCATATTAGTTTTACTTTCTTATTTGGTTACTTTTGTTTTTCAATTAAAAATCTAAAAATTAAAACCGAATACCTCTTTGCTAAAATCCGAAATTGAATACCTATTTTTGGTTCAGTTCTGGTTTTCATATCATTGCAATATGTAACTTAATATATATCGAGACCGAGCCAAACCAAGACAGATCTTGTAACGATATTTTGTAAAACAATTCCTCAAACGAAGGTATGACAAAAAGAAAATTCCGGTTCTTTTGATTCTATCCGGTTTATTTCGGTTCAAGTCAATTCCATTTGTCAAAGGAAACAAACTTTTTTGGTTGAAAAGATTCTAAATATACACTTCATACGCTTAACAATTTTCCCATATAGTTTCATACCACACGTCAAACACATTTTGTTGCTTCCAACACAAATGATCTCATCCCACAAAATCATGTAGAAACTGATGATTACTACCACCAATAAAATCTCTCCCAAACTGACGATTTTGCCCTTCATACCCACCACTACCACCACCACCACCACCGTCTCCACTACCACCGTCAAGTCCAAACCTCTGAGCTGTTGTCATCGGAAACGGCTCCGGTAATCCAATCTGATGATGAAGCCCTAACGTCAACGATACTCCTCCATTTGTACTGTTACTCATCACTGGAACATTTGATGATCCAATACCATAAGAGAAGCTAACTTCACCACTTCCACCATTAACAAAGCTGTTGTTGGTGCCATGAACGTCGTCGTTTCGTGCTCTTCTGGTCGGAGATGAATTGTTAGCTCTTTGTTGTGCAGCGGAAGAAGATGGATTGTTGTTGGTGTTGTTATCAGGGAATATAGTGGTGCTGCTACGTTCTTCTCTCCAAGAGGAAGAAGATCTTTGAGATTGTCGAGTCTCTAACATATGAATCTCTTCAACCATCGGTTTCCAAACCCTAACTCTTGCGTTTATGAACCAATTCGATACCTGAAACATAACATTTTTACCATAACACAAGTTCATTAATAACCCTAATTAATCCTTATCAATAACCTAAGGAAGTAACAAAAAATAACCCTAAGAATTTAGTTTCCATATTTACTGAATATGTGTTTTGTTACCTATTAATAGATTACTAAAAATTTTAGGGTTTTACAATATACAAATTTCAAAAGATAAGGGGTTTCAAGATTTTTAGTTTGTTTCATTTTGTAAGGTGCTTTGCATATTTCTATGCAAATTTAATGAATTTGATCAATCTTGACCTTTAGTAGTATGTATTATTATCTATGATTGGTTAGATTATATTTAAATAAAATATTAAACTATTTAAAAAATACAATAAATAAATTTCTTAAGATTTCTGTTCTTAGCTAAAAGCCTAAAACCCATTATAATTTGAAACTTTTGTTAAAACTTTTAAAATACAATTTTCCGAAAAGTAGATTTAACAAATTTCGAAGTAATTTTTTTTTTAACATCTTGCTAGCTACTTAACCAATTACATCTCATATAAGGGAGAGGGTTTTCGAACCCTATGCCTAGAGACACGCCAAAGTAATTTAACATACTCCTCCTACTAGTATTGCAATAAATAATGAACTTTTAAGATTATATTTCAAAAGATTTAAAATGGAACTCTATTACATAGTAAGAAATTTCGTAAGCTATGTGCTTCATAATATACCAAGTAATTTCTTAAGATAAGAACAAGAGAAAGAAGAAAAATAGAAGAAGACTGAAAGATATCAGAAGTGAAACCTGACTTCTGGAGAGACCAGTCTGTTTAGCCAGCATGAGTTTGTCTGTATCAGTTGGATAACTGCAAACACAAAACACAGACAACTATAATTTAATATAAATATATATACTTACATGTATACATTATATCCACATAACTACATCTATAAAACGACATATCCAAGTTTGAAAACAAACAAGCTTTCGACATGTCCCATCCAAAACACACTTCCAAGCTACAATACACACACACATACATACATGTGCTTCTATAGCTATTGTCTACACGTGAATCTCAAATCAAGCGATGAATCAGTTTTAACTTTTAAGGGTTACTTACGGGTGCAAGAAATGATCGAAAAGCCAAGCCCTTAGAACGGTAACAGCTCGTTCAGGTAAGCCACGATGCGGTCTCCAAACAGGAGCATGATGATGATCAGAGAATCCATGTCTTTGACCAGCAGAACAAAACCCTCTAGAACTATCACTTCCACCAAATCTCAAAGACTCAGTCTTATTCTCCATCACATGACCACATTGTTGTTGTTGTTGTATCTTGTTATTGTTGTTGAATTGAAGCTGATCCGTTATTGCATTCTTCAAACATTTGAAATGTTTAGATAACGCTTTTAAAGCTAAGCTAGCAAAAGGAGCTGCATGACCAAGACCTGCAACGCATTCGAATGAACCCATCACAGCTTGAAGCTGCTCAAAGTATTGCTTATACCTCTTGTAAACCTTCAAAAATAGTCACATGGAAATGTTTTTAGATTCTCAATTTTATATAATACAATTGGTTGATGAATGGCTCATAAACTATGTTCCTAACTCAAAAAGTAATGTTTTATACCTCGGAATAAACTAATTAAAATCTTCAAATATCTATTTAGTGCATATATTCCATTTCATAAAGAAGAATCCAATTCACTAGTTTATAGATCAAAGAGCCAAGGAAGATCTATAAAGATAATATTATCTTTAAAATCGTATAATTAAGAGAGAAAAAATTGAGCTAAAATGGACTCTATAACATATTCTATTCATGCAAAATGTAGCTAGGGAACAATTAATTAAAATAACATATGGTATTTAATGAATGAAATAAAATATTAAAACGATAATACTTTAAAAATGGCTTTGAAGGAGTTTCATTTTCCAAGGAAGATCTTTTTTAATAGACATATCATTTATCACATTTTGTCTCCAATTTCAAAGGACACCGACCAAAAACCAACATTTAACTCAATAATACACAATTATAATTATCGAAATTCAAAGATTTTGAAATTAATTTCTGAAAAAATTGATCACCTCGTCGAGTAAGGCAATGAGTTTAGATTTTTTCTTGCCATGATCAGCATCAGAAATGCCACAAAGATTCTCAACCGTTGGATCAAAAAGCAGAGAAGAAGAATCATCATCGTCGATGACTTTGTCGATGTAAATTCCACGACCTACATTACAAAACTCATCTAGAAGCATTTGTGCTGGTTTCAAGAACCTTGATCCTTTAAGAATCGATGCGTAACCAGTGAAAGGTCCAAGAGGTCCAGAGCTTCGTGACGCGACGGTAACGGCGTTAGCGTTTATTTCGCCGTTAGATCTGTAGAGAGTTGAGTTAACAACACCAGGAACTACTAGATCGTAAGCGAGTCTAGGATGAGATGATAAAGAGAGAGATAACGGTTCAGGTTTGAAGACGAGAACATCTCCGGTTGAAATTCCGGTGTTAAAGGAATGATCTCCGGTTACAGCAACTGCAGTGGATGAAGAAGAAGATGGACCACCTAGAAATCCCATGAAGTTACTGTAGCTAGGGTTGGTGTTGTTGTTTGAGTGAAAGCTGAGGAAATCAGAATCTGCGAGTGGAAATACGCCTCCGCCTCCTCCGCCGTGGGAGACGGAGGAAGAAGGAGGAGGAGTGTTAAAGTGGAAGTGAGAATCTAGAGATGGAATTCGAAGCTTGTCTCGTCGGTTTTGTTGAAGGACGTGATAAGGCTCATATGCATCAGCCATGGGAAGAAGATTGATGTGTAGATGGAGAAGAAGGAGAAGAGAGATAGAGAGTAACAGTGGAAGAGATAATGGTGTGACGGTGAAACGAGAGGTTAAGAGAGAGAGAGAGAGCTTTTGCTTTCTTTTTGAAGCACGATCAGTATAATATCAAGTTTTTTTCTTTATGGATTTTAATTTTGGGAAACTGATAAATATTAAATATCTAAATGTTGTAATAAAATTGGAATGTTTTAGTGTAGATGAATTTAGCTCAACAAGTTTGGTCAAGGTTCTACTTTTTGGTGTTTGTTAGTTACTAGCTATTTAATGATCTTATAGAACCATAGCTAGGTTTAATACTATGTTGAATTTTACTAGCTACATAATAATTATGTGAAATTGTGGTTTGTATTCTAGTTATTACTCCAGGACAAATATGATTCATCGTATTAATCATCTAAGAAAATTTAGGTATGTATATTTTCAGACAAACCATTATAGTAAAATCTGTGAAAACATATATGGGTTATGGAAAATGATTTCTTGAGTTTTTGGGTAAATTGTAATTTAATTAATGTTAAATTCATATGATATTGTTAGGAATTTCGAAAATTTGATTATGAATTAGAACTTATCTATCTAAATTGTTTTTACTAATTGATATTTTTCCTATCCTGGGAAAAAATCATATTAATAACCTTATTATTTACTTAACCTCATGTATTTATACATATGGTTAAAAAAAGGTAGTATTAAAGGATGCATGGATACAGAGTAAAGTGTAGATACAATGTTGGTGATGAATGATGTAAAGAAAATAGAGAATTATACAAATAAAAAGAGATGAAAAGTAAAAAAGTCCCGGGAGAGAAGGGTTTGGGAAATCGAGAAAAGGTGACCGGTTATAACCGGTGAGAGTGACAGAAGCTGGAACTGGTTCTTGCTCAAAGTGTTTCTGTGTTTCAGTCTTTCACATACTTACTGACATCTCTTCCCCTTTTAAGTCTTCTTTTTGTCGTTTTTCTTCTTTTCTTTTCTCAGAATATATACCTTTTTACTCTTCTTTTCTTTTTCTTCGACAATCATATACTTCAATTTATTTAGAGATACGTATATCAAAATGTAAGGAATCTGTTGTTGCTTTCCATAAAATAATATAAGCTTTTTGTTTGATAGGGATGTGCCGTTAACAAAGATTTTATAATTGTAATTCATAGATGTAAAAACAATTTATTTGCACCGAAATTAAATGACATAAAATATCTTTTTCTATGGTTTTTTTAATTCAAGTTCGATGGTAAAAATTCGTGTTGTCTTATGTATAGGTATTTGAAGTCTGGGGATGAAAAAATAAATTTTGTTTATACAATAAAAAAATAACAGGGTTCATTTAATTATTTAGTTAGCTATTAAATCTTATTTAATATTGCGAATCTGACTATACGTATAAGAGTATTTTGTACGAACTAAAAAACTACCTAAAGAATAGTATCTTTATTGGGTAGGCGAATATTTTTTGCAAAATATAATATTAAAAGATAGGCAAGAGAAGATGATTAAAAAACGGAAAAGTAAAATAGACTGTATTGTAATAATCGTGTTTGAAATAATGATTGGAGGATGTTTTTGTTTGCATGGGAAATAATGCGACGTAAATCATTTGAAAATGTGTTTGAAACACGAAGCAAGTATTGTGTTTGTGTTAGAATATAATATTTTATAAAAGTATTTCCTCTTTTGGCTAATAAGGACCACAAAATTGAAAAAGAACCAAAGCACTCCAATAAAGTATTACAGTAAAATTACAGTGCACGTAATTATTAGTTTATCTCTTCTCTTCTCTTCTCTTCTCTTCTCTGTTTTAGATCTCATCACGGGTAACATACCACGCATGAACATTTTATTAAGCAATCTTTTTACTTTTCATATTCTTTGGCATAAATTAAAATAAAATGTCGAAAACTTTCAATTCTATACTTTTGATTCTGTCACTTTAAACAAAAACAAAGTGTTTTGTGGTTGTTTTGCGATCTCGTTTTGATAAAATCAGTGGACTTCATTTTTTTGGTTTAATTAATGTATATTGCATTAAAATAAACCTTTGCAAAAAGGAATATTTTGTGATGTGATTAGTTACAAAATAATGTGATGTGATTAGTTACAAAATAATGTGATGTTTGAATTCTATAAAACAAGATTTAGGGTATATACCTTTTTTTTTTTACCTTTTTTTTTCTTTTAATTTTTTTGTTTTCTAATGTAGCCTCCTCTCTAAAATCTTTTTAAATACGAAAATCCTTTAACAAAAAAAAAGATTTAACGGATAAGATTTGATGAAACTGTAACCAAGTAGTGAAGATTGACTGGGATGATTGAGATTTTGCAGTGATGAGGTTGAAGACAATTTTGTAATGATGTTGACTATGTGGATTTGATCGAAAGGAGAACGTTTGTGTACTGAGTCGGAGTTGAGAGTTAGAATGTGATCGATGTTTAAAGAAGATACGATCGTGGGACATATTGGCATAGTCACACAATACAGTAGACATAGAGAGTCGATATTGGTTCGGTTTTGAGGTTCCTCTGTCCTCAAGAGACAGATATGAAAGTGTTCAAAGGTCGAGATTTGGTAGTCACTGTGCACCATCTGGTCTAGCCTCAGATAATTTGGTCTACATGGCTAGTCCTGATATTTGTGCACCATCCCATGAATGAAACTTGGAGACCTATATGTAACAATGGTGATAAACACACTTGTGGTTTAATGAAAAAAATTCAAGACAACGATTTTAGATTACATTAGTTTGAACTTCTCCTAAACCGTAAAAAATACACTCTAGAAAACATTTATATAGTTGTTTCTATTCTTTCTAAATTTTTAGACAGAAATGAGTCTCATCAAGGTTTTTCAACTTGTGCAACTCTTCTCACTTAGTCGTTTATTAATTTGTATCGACATTTGACCTAATTAATTTGTATGATAGTTCAAAAAGTAAGACATAATAATGCGATATATTAATTGCTTGGTTTGGTAGGTCATAATTAAATAACATCCCAACCACAAGAACTATTGAAATTAACTTTTGATTATCTTTTGGACCAAACCATGCATATACATGCATACATACATATACACATGTTTTCTTGAATAAGATCCATTGGGCCAAATTTCCAATTGAAAAATACGTAGTAGAAAAAAATCTATTACATTCTAACAGTTAATATTTTGTTCAACCAAGTGAACTATGAAATTGTATGTGAATTAAAAATAAATAAATTAAAAATCAGAAGTGAATCTAAAAAAGACAGTACAAAATTTAGGAAGAGTTAATAAAAGTAACACATAAAACTCTGCAAAGTACTCAAGTTCTGATAAATGCTCATAGGGATTCTCAGGTGACGTCGTCATGCTAACGTCGTTTTATTTAATTAATTTATTACGTTTGCTTTTGCTCTGCACAAATCTTTTGCTTAGTGAGAATCCACCGAGTTTGCCGTCAGTTGATGTAACGGCGTTTCTCGTTCTTCACAAAACTCCGTACTTCTTCAACAATATGTACTCCTACTCGCGAGTACACTCCACGCGATGAATTAAGTAACATGTTTTAATTATCTTCATTAATAGAAAAATAGCACTCAATTAGAAAGAAATGATGAATTATGAATGATAAGAATCGCTATAACTGTATTACACGACCTAAGAATAGTTTAATAAATTAAATATAAAAAAATGAGAATTATGTAAATAGAAACCAAATTTTCATGGTACCAATACTATATTTTGGCACACGGAAAGATAAATCCAACTCACTTCTTAAGATATAAGTCAAATCAATCATTTGAAATGAACTAATAAATATATGGGTAAATGATTTTTTGGTCGTTTATAAATCAAATTAAATTAAGGAGAAGTATTAAATTAGATTAATAAATAGTCATATCAAAACATAAATGACAAATGTACACCACATGTTGACGACTATATTATGTTATGTTCCATCAAATCCAACTTAGCATCTCTGTGAAAAGTTAACTGAATTTATTGATTTGTACATATAAATAAAATTAACAATAAAACATATGATCTTGTTACTTTAGAACGTGATTTAAAGTGAAGAAAAACAAAGAACATAATGGTAAAGGATTTAACGAAAATTAATAATATTCTATAACAAATACTATTTGTGATAAATGTATATTTTTTTAACAATGAGTTTGTAGTATTAGTTTATTTTTGATGTTTTTCTTCTAATATATATAGTTTATAACTTTCTAGAATTAAAGATATTTATTTGAGGAGAAATTTGGTCATATCATAATTAATTTGTTGATAAAACAAACTGACAAATACTATTTGGGAAAAAAGAAAAAATAAAAATAAAATGATATTAATTAGAGAAAGAGAAAAGGGAAGTGGGACCGAAGAGGGTAGTAGAGCAGAGAAACACTGTGATGACGTCAGGTGTTAGGTTGCGTGACTCCTGGGCGCTGTTTCTGTGTATTACGCTATCTTCCATTCTCTCTTTTTCTTTTTTTTTCTCTTAATTTTATTTTTATTTTTATCAACAATAGAAGACATCAAACGCACCAGTGGTCTAGTGGTAGAATAGTACCCTGCCACGGTACAGACCCGGGTTCGATTCCCGGCTGGTGCAGTTATTTTTGGTTTGTTTTAAAACCAATATTAATTCCATTTGACATTTTGAGCCATTAGGGTAACAAATAAGAAGCCCAAATTAAGTCCATATAGATAACTTTGAGACTTTGCTGTTAGGCTTGATGGGCTTGCATCTTTGCATTTGATATTTGGCCTCTTTACTTACATAATCTTTCAACATATTAACATATATTCATATATTGAATAACGAATCAAATAATAATTGATGAATAACGAGGTTAAGTGATAAGCTTCACAGGAGTGTGTTCAATCACTAATTAATTAATTAGTTTTTTTCTTCTTTCAATTTGATCATCAAAAACATAATATACAGAATACACGCAATTATTATTTAAATCTATTCCGCTCTCTCCAATTGGTCAGATGTCCACTAATAAAATCGAGCCTAAACAACTTGTTAACTGATTTAGTTTTTCTTCTTGTTGTCAAAATTTGTTTTTACCATTTTCTATCTGAATTTTATTTAATTTTTAATGCTTTGAAATATGGCATATTAAAATTTTAAAGTTAGCTGAGGACATATGATCCCGTGGTGACCACAATACAAATCTTTAGATTGGGGTTTGTTTTCTCTCCAATATAGGAGGAAGAAAAAAAAGAAATTTAGAACATGAACTTTGGTTATGAATTTAGTATTATCGATTTAATTATAAGAGCAAAGTCGACCAAAAAATTAAAGTTAAACAATGTACGTATTCTAACTCGTTTCAACTACTAAGGTGTTAGTGAAGAATATCGGATCAGCAACATAATATGCATTATTAGTGGGCCGGATGGTAGGTGTAGAAGGCCCATAACATTCAAGCCCAGACCCAAGCGTTCTCTAAAGCGAACAAATGCGGCAGATCCTCACAACTTTTTTAATAAAGGTCAGCTTTTTACTCTCTTTTTAAAAATAGAAACGTGTCATAATAAACAGATTTCACGACGTATCTTCCGCATGAATCACAATAAGTTCCCAAATAAATATGTTCACATGCTAGAATAACAGTTCTAATAAAAAATAAAAAGTAAAAAAAAAGTAGTTTTATTATACGTACACTAATATTTTTATGCTCTTTGAAAAAACGTTTTTTCCATTAAATATTTGTTTTTTTGCATTCAATATTTGTATGATTATCAAAAGTATCTTTCACAACCCGAAACCTTAATATTAAAAAACAAGTTGGAGAAAAAGAAAAAGAAAAAGAAAAAAAGTGGATGGGATTAATAAATAGAAAGTCTCATTCAGAAATAAGAGAGATCAAGTTCAATGTCGTAGCCGACAATACAAAGAGATAAGGTCTTTTGGTTGTATTTAATTTTGTTTTTTAAAACTTTTATTGTGATTGTGAAACTGAAATCCACAAAGGACGAATGAGATAAGTAGAACAGTCAAAACCAACGAACTTTGACTGATCCTTTAAGGGTTCGTTGGTTAATTATCCATTTTGGATTTGATGTTAACTCTTTCCAACTACCGACCTAAGTTAGGTCTGGTCCCACTTTCTGTTCTAATGCCACGTGTAGATCGTTTTGTAGGACACCTGGACGATTGGGAGTTGGATCTTAGTAACTAGATAACGGTAACTATTCTCTTTTAAACTTTATATTATACTCCTATTATGACATCATATTATATTCTAACTACCACGTTTCTTTATTTTTCTTCTTCTTAAATTTGTAGAATATGTAATCATAGAATACAGCAATAATAAGCTAAAGATATTAATAATATATATTCATAAAATAATTAAATCAAAAAAATGTTCAATTATAGTTCAAATCACCATAAAAATATCACGTGAAATTATTTAACTTATAGTCGAGAACTCCTGTAGAAAAAACAGTAGAGTTCGACTAAGTCAAGTTTATCAGAAGCACTTCTCTTTGATAATTATATAAGGAAATAACTAAGTTAATTTTATAGTCTCTTCACTAAAATATGATTTTAAATATTTTTTGTAATTTTATATTTTGGAATTTAAAAGATTTGAATTGTAAATGAATTTTGTCAATATTTGGAAAGGAATCTAGAAAATGATGGAGTAATATTTTTTTTTTGTGTTGACAAAAAATATTACGTGTAAAATAAATATATTCAGATTACAATTTATTTTACTTATGGAAAGTAACATAATTTAATGGTAAATAGCAAATAAATTAGATGTAAAAGGTCTATAAATTGTGAAGACCTAGCCACCGTTTTGCTTCCCAATTCTTCTCTCAATTTTCTCCAATCTTTCATCTTGGTATAAATCGATACATACACTCTCTCTTTCTCCATATATAGACGTACGTATATAGATACATATATACGTATAGAATTTCGAGATTTCTGGGTTTAGCTGAAAGAGTGGTTTTAGAGCGATCAATGGAAGGAAAAAAGAAGCCTTCTTCTTCTTCTTCTTCTTCATTAACCTCTCAGCTTTTTGGTTCTAGAGAAAACCCTTCTCCTCCTTCTTCTTCTTCTTCCTCTTCTGGGATTTTCGGATCCATGTTCCCTCCTCCTTCTCAGGTTAATTTCATCCTCCTAAAGTTTCGATTTTTTTTCTTTTATATGGAATTGAATTTGTCGGTGTTTAATCTCTGGACATGAATTTGTATGTTCCCATGTTTATAATCTCTGTTTCTATTTCAATTTCGATAAATCTCTGTAAATATTTATTATTTCGTTGGGATTTTAGGAATTAGGGTTTTCAAAATAGAAAGGATGATTGATCTGATTTGATCGTACCGGAATTGGTTGATAATTTCAGTTTCGTATTCAAAGTTTTTGTATTGTGGGGTTTTTGTATAATGGATCAAATTCCAAAAAAGAGAGACAGATATTTAATTATCGAAGACCCCACAATCCCAAACTAAGATTTAGAACACTAAAGAAAAAGAAGATTTTTCATTAATTTGTGGCTTGAAACACAAGTTTTCTCCAATAAAATTTGTTACTATTTTGCTCAATTTATAACTCTCTGAGTCTGTTCTTGTTTCAGGTTCTGGGAAGAGAATCATTGCGACAAGAGACAGGGACTGGTGGCTGGAACGATAAAACCTCCAAAACTGGTAATAATCTAATCAATATAAAAAACATCTTTTGACAATTTCCTTGTTAAGCATTTCTTGTTGATTTTTGGATGGGTTTTTGAATAATTTGCAGGTGATGTTGATAGAAACAGGGACCAACAAGAGAATCTTGGTTCAGTTTATCAGGATCAGAGAGTACAACCTTGTCATCTGAGTTCTTCCATCTATTACGGTGGTCCAGATGTCTATTACCAACCTCAGCCTCAGAATTCGAACATCAACTCTACGGTAATCTTATAGCTGTTTAACAGAGTTAGTCTTGTGGAGCTTTTGATGAGTCTTAAAGGTTTTAGAACCAAAGTTATCTTTGCTCTATTTACCGTTGATTATTGTTTCTAAGAAGTATGCTTTGTGGTTTTGTAGAACAAGAAAGATGGAGGCGAAGATGATTCCGGAAGTGCTTCAAGAGGGAACTGGTGGCAAGGTATCTGATTCTCATCTTTTATCATTTTGTTTGTGTTCCTGAGAATCATGTTTCGTTTATCTATAACTGTTATTGCAACATTTCAGGATCTCTGTATTACTAAGTAGACATCTTTGCTGCTTCAGCCAAATGTTATACTACAAAAACAACAACTAGGTATAATGAACTTAAGCATCCATTACAATGTTTCTGTTTTAAGACAGACGTATCTGATTTTAGTTTGGTTCAATTTTGGATTTGGCAGGTACATAGGAGCAAAAGAAACTAGAGTAGAACTGTATCCTTCCTTAGTTAACTTCTCATCTTATTATTACAACAAGTATGGAAGAAGTTTGAAGGTAGCTAGCTGCAACGAACAAGGGGATTTTTTTAGGTTCTTGTCGTGGTTTGGTGATTGACTCGACCGGTTCAAATTTAATTTTCCCTTAATCATATAAGATAAACCGTTGTTGGCTTTTGTATAAACTCTGTAGATTTCTAGTTTCCACGCATATAAATAAATAAACTCTTTTTGGTTCTGGTTATAATCGGTTTGGACTGTTGTGAAGGTTGGTCGTGTCCGGTCTAATAGAATCTCCTTTTGAGAAGATCAATGTCATGTTATGATTCTGCCTTTTGTCATAAGCTGTGTGTGACCTCGAAAAGATTCCACAAAGATTCCTATATACATTTGTCTTCTTGATTCCTTAAATGCTTCTATCGTCTTTTTGAAAGAGAATCTTCACCCACTTCATAAAATGCATTGGTTAATCTTAAAACTAGAAAATGGTTTAATAGACTCATTTGTTGATTGTTGTTAATCTCAATGTCAAAGACCATCTTATATTATTATACAAATCTAAACTACACACAGGAAAAAAAATAAACTTTATAAAGAAAACTCGTTAAAAAATCCAAAAACAGAGATTTTTTAAGGAGTATCAGATTCCAGGATCAAGGTTCGATACATTCAACGTCTCTTTCATGCAATCTTCAAGAGATAATCTCTCACTCGACGAAGAACGGCTTGGTCTTTCGACTGGAAGATCCTTCAATCTTGGTTCGTTCCTCGTTACATAAGTAGTCAAAAGCCTTTTAACACTGCTACTGTGAGGAATCTTGAACCGGGAAAGAGATGGTGGAACTGTGATTGATGACCGGAGCTCCTGTTTCGAAGGAGAGTAGCTTGGAGTTGTGTAGTTTGATACTGGCAATGCATTGCTCTTAAGAGCATCAGTACCGTTGTTGCCTAATGTTGTTGGAATCTGATCTGATGAATGTCTTGTAAGATCATCCACAAAGAGCAAATCATCGATACGTGCGACAATGTTGAATGCTAAGCTCTCTAGAACTCTCGAGTAGCTTTCCAGAATCGATTTACCAATGTCCTAAAACAGAATGAAAGGAAAATCATTAAGTGGGGATTAGGGGAAAACAGAAAGATTGGAAATCAGGATTTAATTTCCGTGCTGTAGAGAAACCTTGTTGTATTGGATTTTGCTCATGTCTAGAGCGGTTTGAGGAAGACCTGGAAACCGTTGTTTTAAAGAAAGCAATAAACTTTCAGCTCTATCTGCCATTAACTCCAGCTTCTCTGCATCAACCATTAGCTCTTTCACCATTTCCCATGATGTTTTTGAATTTGTAGCTGGTTTGGTATTAGTTCTTTTGTGCCATAGATATATTGATGACTCGACTCGGTTAGCTATCTCTATGGCTTGATGCTCAGAGGATAAGTCAAGGCAATCAAGAAGACAGTCAGGTGAAAATTGATCTGATGAAATGTATCTGTAGATTAAATCACCGAGGCAGGATCTTCCTTTCTGAAAGATACAAAGAATGCAACTTTAGTTTTCATATGGAGGTATGCTAGTGGAATATATGAATTGTTTGTTCTTTTACCCGTGGAAGAGATTCAAGGTATGATTCAGGGATTTCCATGTCGGCGAGAGTGGTGCTGTTGATGGCCATAGCAGCTTTTAGTATCTGATTAGTACAGTCGCGTTTATGCTGCAACTGTTTTCTTGAGTCTTCTTGTAAACCTCCTGGTGAAACCCGAGGAACGGGAAGCCACCATTTGTCTTCTTGTCTCTGAAAAGATTTTCGAAAAGAAGATGATCCGTCCGCTGCTGATTCAAGTGCCATGATTCCTTGGTCAACATACCAAAATTCTGTCTCCTCAAAACTATCTAATATCTCCTGAGAAGAAGACGAAGAAGAAAATTGAGATCTTTGCTGCTCAAGATACCTTAAGAGAAACTCAATAAGATGAAAGAGGTCACGGGTTCTTACGAGAAGCATGTTATCTAGTTTCCTTAGAGCTGGGAGGTTAGCATAAAGATCTGATCTTGGCCTACAAGTCATTATCTACAACAATGAAACCAAGGAAAAGAACTGAGTCTACAATCTCATAATTTCGGTGCTTCTTCCCTCAAACAAAGAACTTGAAACAACAGTAAAGGAACCTAACATTTCCTATTCTACAATTAGCTATCTGTAATCTGTACCTCAAGTTTGCTTCCATCAGGAAATGTTTGCCAAGTTGGAGTCATCTCTACAATGTGATCACTCACACAGAGAAGCCATTCCATTTCTCTTCTCCACATCTCTTTCTTCTCTCTAGCCAGAGGTTCTAACCTCCATAGTTGCCCGAACAAGGTAGCTTTTTTTGTTTTTAACAATTCAAGCAAAATGCAAAGTCAAGCCTATTAAGATCTATTCAAAGTGTAGAATCCAGCAAATCATGAGATTTTAGTCTATTTCTACATACCACAAAGATTAGTGATTGCATTGGAGATGGCTAAAGCTGTACAGACACCATTTCCAGAACCTGACATATCTTCTCCAAGCAACAGCTTCGAAAATCTTTCCTTCATCATCTCAATTTCTACATAGTCAAACCAGAACACAAAAATATACTTAAATTCAGAAAAGAAATCCAAAGTCAGGAACTGAAATTTTCAGTGAGGAATAAAAGTAAACACTTGGTGGGTGCACTGGGATAATATTGCGTACCTGAAACTTTTGATTGTTTCACACAATCTGAACGAATCTTCTTCTCTTCATCGATATTTTTCACCGACCAACGAGATGAAATCGGAGAAGCCGTGTAATCCTCTGTACAGCTAGGGCTTTGTTCCTCCTCTTGTCTAGTTGTTTCCGAGCTAGAGCAACAGCTTTCTCTGTCTTTCTCTTCCACTTCTCGCATGTCGATTTTCAAATTTTCCGACGAAGCACCCATTACAACTCCAAAATCTCTTCAAAAAAGTCTTCGATTTCTGAAGCTTGCTCAAATACTTGAAATCAAATGCTCTCGAGAAGCCTCTTTATCTCTCTCAATATTCCCGTGCTTGAATCGCATTACATTAATGAGCCCTTCTCTTTTCTCCCCCGATCGGTGGATTCATGGTGAAACTTTCAAGTTGATTTTCCTAGGGAAAAAAGAATATTTTTCTGAGAAAAGAAAATGCAGTGAGTGTGTGTGAGAGTGATGAGGGTCTCTTGCTCCTCTCCTCCTCGATCTCTGCATCTTCAACGCAAATTTAAAAACACTGACTTTATCTTCAGTAACCAGATGATTATATTATTTTAATTAACGAGTTTAATGCTAAACTAATCCAAATCAATGACGACAAGATTTTAAATAAATAGTTTAAAATTTGATGTTTTTGATTATGGAATCGTGTACTTGACGGATCCATCTGGTTCCGTTTTATAATTTTCTTTTTTTTTTCCTTAAAAGTTCCGTTTTATAAATTTGTCATCGTTTTTATTTTATTTTTAGATAATGATTTGATAACCAAAAAATCATAAAAATGATATGTATTTAGTATTTACATATTGGATTAAATTATTTGAAATCTAAAAACTTTCCAAATTTTAAATTGTTACTTCTTGAAATATTCACTCCTAAAAGAATGAATGCACCCTCTCTAAAGGAAAAACACATTTATTACTTGAGGAAGTTAGTTTTTTTTTCCAACAATTTGATCTATAATCTAAATTGTTTTTCAAAAATTTTACATGAAAATTACGCAATTTCCTTGAATTGAATCGTGGTAGAAATATAGAAGAGATAGATTTTAATTATTTAACCTAAAACATTTCTTCAAAATTAAGATTTATTTTTTGTAAATGGTAACAAATTTACAAAACTCGAATCATTAGCAATCTCCCTTACATTTCGAGCAAAAATATTTGCTTTATGATTCAAGATACAAAAAATTACACGGAAAAAAAATCAAAAAAGATATCTTAATCTTGTAAAGTTCTTATGATAAGGTTGAAAGCCGGCCAGTCTGTAGAAAAGGAAAAGATCTTCAGAAAATCTTTGCAGTCTCCATCTCAACTTCAGATCAAAATGTTATATTTTTACAAGTTTGATAAGAATTGTTAAGCCATGTAGGCTCAATTGTGAGCACAATTTGGTAGATACATAAGGATAAAAGTAGAAAGTGATGCTTTGTCTTTGCCTAACCAAACCAAAATCTCCAACGGTTTTTTGTCTTTGCTTCTTTCTTACGATCCATTGGTCACACCACACTTTTTTTTATAGCTTCATAATTTCCTTTATTTATCTGATAATTTCATATAAAAAAATTACAAAATTCACTTAAATATATCTTCTACATCTACTACTTATTGCTTAGAATAAGATTTTAACATATTTAAATTGGAATATGTGTGGTTTTTTTAAATAACGTAGATGTGTCGAGCATTTCAAACAACATAATGTTTTATGTCTGCCGAGTTGCTCTCAGTCTGGTGGTTAGGATGATCCAGCTAATGACTTGGCACCAGGGTTCGATTCTTATCTGCTGCATTATGGTAGCTTAAGAAAAAGATTATTGGGGATGAGCATTAGGCTATGGATCGGGCCTTGTCGATCTAATATTAACAAAAAAAAATGTTTTGTCTCTTTGTTCTCTATCAATTGTCGTATTGTTACCTTCACAAAGCAACCCCAAAAATAGGGTCCAAATTTGTTCTACCATTTGTATAATAAACGCAACACGATGATCTCACAAACTATATATATATTTAAATAATACTTGAATTCCTAAAACTTATCATGATTTGGTGTGTCTATAATCACATCGAGAAAGTTTAAAATTTTAATTATTGTAAATTAATGAAATATTGGAGCTCGAGAAAGCATAAAATCATTTTTAAAAAACATTATCTTTCATTATATACTTACAAAACATTTCATCAACTATTAATTTCTCCTTAAGCTATATCATTATATTTCAACAACAATGACTTTCATCTTACACTATCTTTTTTTTCTTTTTTTTAAGATTTCATTTAATTTAAGTTATATTTGAGTTTCTTGAGCTACAAACTAAGTTATCTTTATCTTTGTTTGTTAATGCCTAGAGCACTATAAACAATTTATAAAGTTTTTGAAGATTACAATATTAATGTTATTACAATTTATAAACTTCTCATAAATGGACCGAAGCAAACTAGTTACAGTTAGTTCTTTATTTGACTACCATTCATGGGCCTAATAACAAGCCATTCTGGGCCATGTTATGGGCCACCTGATCCAAACCCATGAACAAGTCGGGTTAATCGACCCAATAATTAGATTATGTATACGTTAATCAGTGAGACAAACCGTTAATAATTTATATTCTTGCAGCTAAGCAAGAGGTTGTTGCTAAAATAGACATTTTTTTTTCACTAGAAAGCATTAATACATCGATAATAATTTCAATGGAATACCAATTTTTGCGGAAAACAAGATGTTCGTGAAAGTAAAACCCAAATAAGAAATGCTATGATAAAAACTAGATAAAATTAAAAATTAAAACAACTAAAATAAAATTCGAAAAATCGCAAACCCGCAAAAAAAGAACTAGAACACCATATAGCAACCGAAGACCAAGAATGGATATCAAAACCTCCTATTGCAAATAAACGTATCATATATATGAAGATTGGAACTTCTAAAAAGACAAAAATATACAAAAATATATTTTTACATATCTCCTGTAATTTATGCGAAATCGAAACTAGCGATTGATAAACACTTCAATAGAAGCCAGACAAGAGAAATACACCTCGATCTAGACTAAGTCTATGGTGTGCAAACAAGGAGCGGAACCTCCTCAAACCGAGCAATGATTACTTGGTGTCGTATTTTTTCTTCTCAAAATATATTAAAAATACAATTGTGTATAAAATAAAGATTAAAAATACAATATTGTGAATTACAAATACATTCTTAAAACAAAATTATATTCTCTATAGAGTTTTAATCCCGACAAAACCTATCATAGAGCATAACTGCGACAAAAGCTGACATTGTGCAGACTGAGAGAGACCTGTTAAAACTTTGAAACATCGTAAACTTTGCCTAAATTAATCGTTAAAATCATATTATTGTTTTCTTTTTAAAGTTGACTGTACTCATAAACTTTAGCATTATGATAAAGTGGACGTGCTCTATGAACAGTTCATTATTGAGATCTCGATGAACATTTCTTCCCTTTTGGCCGATTAATTACATGAATATACTATATAATTAAAATGCTTTAAATGTATTTAAACGTCTATTATCTTCTAAATTGTTTAAACAGAATCATGGTATAGTCAAAAATCTACATAAGATATTATGTTTACGTGCTATGATGATGTTAGAAGAAAGTAAAAGAAAAGTAAAGTTGAGTCCTTTTGCTTTATTCATATACACATCACTGCTCTTTAGTCAAATTATAATCTCCTTATGAAAAATAATTACAATTATTTATTATACGTAATAATGGATATAATAATTATATGATGTTATCTAATCAACTGAGACATGTAAATTGTGGTGGCATGCATGTGCATAAAGTTTACTAATAATGTCATTTAATTAATTATATAATTAACACGAGTATAATTTGACAATTTATTTGTCGTAATAAAAAATATAAAATGTGAAGATGATTGAACCTTCTAAAAGCTGTAACGGACAAATAATAAAAGATTTGATAAGAAACTTATGCGTCTGACGTCAGCATTCCAACTGGGTCCTGCCTTACGCTCTAATTCTGCTTCGGGATGCGATACAAAACGGAAGTGGGCGCTAAATGATTATGAACCACACGATTGATTTCATCTCCTTCATCACTATCAATCTCGACCGTACGATTAACCGTTCGCTTTCTTTCTTCGTCTTCTTCTTACTCTTAAGCGGCGAAGAGATTCTCTGCAACTTTCTCTATTCCTTCCTCTCTCTATAATCACAAAACCTTTCTCGGTTTTCGTTTTTGGGAGATTGAGTTTCGTGATTAGTTGGTTTCCGTGGCCGTGGTTTTGCTTCTACTCCACGTCGTTGTTTCCTTTCGCTTTAGATAATTTTGTTTTCTTCTTTTGGAAGATATCTGCTACCGAATTGAGATTTGATTGTTGAAACTGTTCTTATACTGGTATATTTCTTTTTTCTCTTTTTCTTTTATTTTCTGGGAAAAAGGAGAGCAAACATGTACTGAGGATGCGTAGATTAGGTGAATGAAAGAGAACATTGAGGTTAGCATTAGAGCTGATTAAATCATTACTAATTTAGGGGTTTTCTACAGATTGAATGTGAAACTTGGATGTTTGATTCATAATCTTTGCTTTGAATACGTTTGATTCTTCACCAAGAGTTGAATTGAATCAGTCTTTATATACATTTTGGTCGATAATATACGTTTGATTCTTCATTCATAGTGAAAGTTCTTTCGCAGTATTTGATTGACGGAGAGAAATTTCATTGCTTCTTTGTAGATGAATAGAAGAAGCGAGCTTAGAGGTGTTGTGAAACAGAGCCAAATAACATCAGATATGGCTGATGCGAGAGGACCATCATATGTGAAGGAGGGTCAAACTAGTGGCGCAGACAATGAGATTCTGGTCAAAACAAAACGTTCCAGCCATAGTCGTCGAAAGGAATGTGTCAATGAGAGTTTGGAAAGCAATGAAGAGCTTGTGAAATATATGTCAAAGTTGCCAGGTTATCTCCAACATATAAAGAGAGGCGAAGAAAGCGTCCAAAGTAATGTTTTGAATGTTGGAGTCTTGGATTGGGGACGACTTGAGAAATGGAAGCATGGTCGAGCAATTGGCGGTGAAACATCAGGAAAAGCTGACAGAAAAGTGTTTGCTACTGCTTCTACTTCTACATCAGGAGAAGTTCCCAATGAATCTCATAGATGTAAGATTGATGACCAGTTGCCCACATGTTCGAATCTCTGTAAAGCTAAAGCTTCTCGGGATCTTCAACATTCTGTTCACAGAATTAGATGCACTTTGGAAGCTGAGTTGGCTTCTAGGGATTCATTAAATAAGAAGGAAATGACAACTTGTAGCAATAAGTCCTCTGGTAGAAATCATGAAGGAGTGAAACTGAGAAAGAGCAGAAGATCGCATTCAATTCGGGAATCGACTTCAGCTTTGGTGTCAGAAATGGGAAACTCTGGGGGATCACTAGGCATGAAGAAACACTTACTGGTCCGGGATAAGGAGACTCAAAAGAAAGCAGGGGATGTACATGTACAAGAAGCAATCAAAAGAGCTAAAGAAAGTGAAAAACATTGTGTTGAGAAATTAGATGGAGATGAGAAAATCATTGGCGATTCCAGAGCTGGTCGTACTTCCGCAAAGCAGGAGTTCAGCAACATTTTTCTCCTTCGATCAAGAAAGCAGTCTCGGAGGGCTATTTCCAATGAGCCCCAAATGTCACTGGATGATAACGTGAGAGTAGCAAGTGAGGTTAACCATTCTCTAAACTTTTCTGACGGAATCAATAGCTCTTCACGATTGAGATCTCAAATTCCTCCATCCAGTGCACTCTCTTTCGACCTAGAGAGAGATTCTCTAGATATGATGTTGCCTCTTGGTGCTGATCTTTCTAGTAAAAAGGAACGCTTTGGTCGGAGAAGGCGTTCAAAGACAGCCTCGAGGATATTTGATCAAGAAATCCCGGAAGATGAATCCAGAAAGGAGAGACACCATTCACCAAGCAAGCGGTTTAGTTTTAGCTTTGGTCGTCTCAGCAAAAGTTTCAGTGCGAACGAGGTAACAGCCGACTCTATGAGATTTGATGGTCCTTCGGAGGATACCATTAAGTCTGGCTCTATGAGATTTGATGGTTCAGTTTTTCCATCTCAGTCAAGTAACCTGGACAACCAAAACACTCATTGCAGATCTCTAGTTAGCCCTCTAAGACGGTTTCTTGACCCTTTACTGAAACCCAAAGGCTCTGAACATGATCTTCCATCAAAATCAAGATCAGGTTGTTCCAATCCAAAGCCAACTAACAACGATGTACCGCATAAGGATACATCAAGTACCCAAGCTCTTTTTCAGCTAACGATCAGAAACGGCATCCCTCTGTTTCAATTTGTGGTCGATGATAACAGTTGCAGCAGCAGAAGCATTCTTGGGGCTACAATGAAAAGCTCAGATTTATCGTTCAAAGATGATTCTGTTCAGTACTGCACGTTCTACTCTGTTAATGAAGTCAAAAAGAAAAAATACGGAAGCTGGCTAATCCATGGACACAGAGAGAAACACTGCGGGTTCGTCTACAATGTGATCGGTCAAATGCGGTTGTGCAACTCCATGAGCTTAGATTTAACCGAACAGAAATCCAAAAGCCACTCTGCCGTGATCAAAGAATCTGTTCTGTTTGACGAATCAGAGCAGCTAAAAGAAAGGAGGGAGGTTGCAGCTGTCGTGATAAAGAAGAAGCAGGTCGAAGAAAACTATACAGACCTCGAGGAAACCAGTGTCATTATTCCAGGCGGTGTTCATGGTTTTCCAGAGAAAGGAACACCTTCACCGTTGATCAGCCGGTGGAGATCCGGAGGGTTATGCGACTGCGGGGGCTGGGATGTTGGGTGTAGACTCCATGTCCTCTCCAACAAATCACTTCTCTATAAATTCAACCAAAGCTTCAAACTTTATGATCAGGTAACATAAACATAGACATAACTATCAATAGCATAGTCTTTTCAGAGTTTCCTGCAAACCCATTTGCGTTTCTATTCGAAAGTCCAGTTATAGGTTGTTATGTCGTGTTCCTGAAAGTACTTGTTTACATTGCAGGAAGGAAGTGAACAAGAGTCAGGTCCTGCTTTAGCGATGACGAAGCTGAAGACAGGGATCTATAGGGTGGAGTTTCGTTCATTTGTTTCGCCTTTACAAGCGTTTTTCGTGTGTGTGACGGTTATGACATGTGCTTCTGAGGCAAAAACCATCGGAAAATCTTCCTCTCCCTTGGCTCCGCCGCTATCTCCGGTTGGTAGAGTCTAAGCTTAGGACACAAAGAGAGTATCAAATGATCGTTTCTTCTTTCTTATAAATTCCAACGTCTACTCTTCTTGTGAATTGTCCAAAAAGAGTTATAATCATAGAGAATAACACGTATACAATTAGAGTTACTACAATCACTTTCTCTCAAAATTTAGTTAACTTCCGTAAAATGTTCCAAAAAGCTTCTCTTAGTAAGACAAATCAACATTAGTCGTCCGAGAGCCATAGATCGTTGGATCCCGACTGCATAGTGGAAGATCCGACGGTGGAGAAAGCATGCTAGTTCCCGGATTTGGTCCATTCTGAACTATGAATGCCATTATAATCCCGTATGGTAAATGTGCATCCATGTGACAATGAAACAACCATACACCTGCAAAAAGTATAACAATTTTCAATATTTAATTTAGTCCATATTTATGTATATACATATATGTAAAAATGAAAATGTTACTAACCAGGATTATTAGCGATAAATCTGAGTACAACCCATCCACCAGGTGGTACACCAACAGTGTTCCTCGTTTGCGGGTTAACTAGATTAAGCTTCGTTGCATCATGTATAGGATCATAGTTACCAAATCCATAACCCAACACATAGAAATTGAAGCCATGAAGATGCATAGGGTGGCTCTCTGCAGTGAGTATACCTGTGTTTTGCAAAACAACTTCGACTGTTTTATTGAATCTAAGTGTCTTGACACTTGTCTTTCT